>CM068374.1:464560018-464600018 GCA_034769895.1 Magicicada septendecula | reverse complement strand
ATCATTGTGTAACATCAAAACACACAATTTGTAATAGACGAATATTAGTAGGCCTATATCGAGATAAAATGTTTTGAGGATTTTGAATCATCTCTTAACGCAAAAGCCATGTATAACCGTATTATCACGCGGCTATTGTCAATTCGACACTTACGCAAGTACGCACAATAGTCTGGCCGATGTTCAATGTTCTGTACGTCATGTTTGGTCTGGGTCACTTTACGTCTGCTGCGTGTAAGAACACTTAATGTCCTGTGAGCACAGGATTAGTGTGGCGTACGGATTAGACGGAGTGCGTCGCCGTAAATCTCAAGTTGGCTGTGAGTCATTCCTTTGTTGTTACGTAGTGTGTTTTGTTGTAGACGTGTCATTGTTGCGATGAAGTTTAGTGTTGCCCCGTTGTTGAAACGATTCGAAACAACTCACTTTACGTTTTCATAAACTTATAAATATCTTAAAATCTTTAAGACAACATGACACCAATTTTCAAAGCACTCAACATCGAAAATACACAAAATACTAATATACACACCACAATCACACACACATAATAGCAATTTAAATTACCAAAAACCAACAGGAAACCATAACAACAACAAACCAACAACAAGTACTCCATAAGATTCAAAATTAAGAAGGCTGAGGATGGGAACAATAAGTTTTCCAAAACATGTTCCAAATAAGAGAAAAACATCCTAAGGTAAAGTTATTATAAATATTAAATATATAATATACATCAACAAATCGACTGTAGCAAAAAGTGTTTGAACTTAAAATCTTTATAAATGTTTGTTGTATATGAATGTTCTCCAGTGTATATGTTGTATGTATATAAATGTTGTATGACATATCAGAAGCGTAGGTTTGAGTACCTCGTGATCAGTAGCAGAACTGAAAGAAATAATGGGATAAACCACAAGTACTGGCAGGACACGGAGTCTGTTACAGACACAGAAATTATTAAGACACGAAGATAAGCAGGTAGGCCTATTAGAGACGGGCGAATTCGGTCACTTTAGTGAACTCGATCAGTACATCGCAATAATTGAAGTGATTCAACATTCGGTCACTATGAAGCGGGTTCACTTAACTTCTATTGTTTGTATTGTTTACGTCAGAAACGTTCATAATCGTCATCATCACCACTCCAAGGACTAAGTCCTAGACCTGTTCCTCCTCCTCGGTCTACCGACATCTCTCTTCCCAGTAGGGTGATACGGGTAGACGGATATCAGGCATGCGGTTCAAGTGTTCACACCATCTCCTTCTGTGGTCTTCAATCTTCTGGTGTAATGATACAATGTTTAAATCGCGTCTAATATCCTCGTTCCTTCTCCAATCCCAGAGAGAACAACCTTAGGTCCTTCTTAGAATTATAATTTCGGCTGCCTGAATCATCTGCACGTCCCTTTTACCAAGAGTCCATGTCTGTTTAGCATACAGGAATGTGGGGACAGCCACACTTTTTTAAAATTTCGTTTGGGTATCCTTCCGTGTTTTATTTTTCAGCTACCTATGAAGTCAGTAAAGTTCCTGTAAGAATTCAGTTATATCATACTCGGTGACCGGACTATATGTTTCAATTATTATATGAGGAGACTGCTTGAAATAACTCGTTCACTGATCGAAACTTTAATTGACCGAAATGAACGAGATTAAAATAAAAGCCAGAGGAATCTAGCGGAGTCTGATTGTAGTCCCGTTCACTGATCGAATCAATAAGTCTCCGAGATTTAAACTGGGACACACAAAGCAACTGAATCACCAACTGACCGAGTTCGAAATCGAAATGACCGAGATTTATTAGAAAGCCGTCCAGAGGCACCTAGCAAAAATTGTATGAACTATCTCAGATAGTTCGTCAGTGATGGTATTACTGAACGACCCATCTTTTAAAAGATCGATTCGATCAGTGCATCACTTAAATGATTCGATCAGAATGATTCGTTCAAATCTGAACGACATATCTCAAGCAGGTATAGAAGAAAATAATTAGAAAGCAACAAAGTTCGGGACACTACGATGTACTTTACAACTAAGTAATAGAAGAAATTTAAAAATATTTTAGACAGAATCATAATGAAAATTAACAGCTTCCAAACAGAAGATTTATGAAGGCGATCGATGAAGCTGTACAAGTAAAGAAGTGAGTGAAATTCTATAAGGAAAAGAACGTAGTGATAATAACAAAATCGCAAGAATTTGGTGCTGTCGTCGTTAAAACAGGAAGGATGGTGGAGTAGGAATCACATGAAGAAATAGACATGATATACATAAAAAATACAGTGGGAAGATAATTCATTAATTAATCCTTGGCTCTACAGGCCAGATAGAGCCTTGGCCTCCAAAAAAAATTGCTTCCACTTATTCCTGTCCTCAGCCATCCATCACTAATTCACTGCTCCCAGCTTCCTCGCATCACTGCCGACCTGGTCCAACTATCTGTTCTTCGGTCTTCCAATCTTCCTTTTCCCTATTGACTTGTGTTTCATAATTCTTTTTGCCGTACGTTCGTCATCCATTCTCTGAACGTGTCCTGCCCATCAAATCTATTAATTTTGGCAAATCGGACAGCTGTAATGTCATTGTACTTAGCATATAATTCATTCTTACTTCTCTTTCTTCAGACTCCGTCCTGCTGAATTGGCCCATAAATCCATCTCAGCATCTTCCTTTCAAACACAGCCAGCCTCATGTCAATACAGGCCTTACCAATGTCTTATAAAACGTGGCTTTAGTTTCTGTGGTTAATAGTCTTGATTTAAAATGTTTTTTTAGCTCGTAATAGTTTCTATTAGCAACCAGAATTCTTCTTTCAATTCCTTTTGTGCAGTTATTCTCAGCAACGTCATATGTCCCCAGATATACGAAGCCTTTTACTCTTTCAAAATTGTAGCCATCTTAGGATATTTTAAATATTATCATTATTGCTTCCCACAGCCATAAACTTTGTTTTATTTCCATTTATAACAAGCCCCATACTCTTAGCCGATGATTCAAGTGCTCTAAAGGCATTGTTCAGATTATTTTCATTTCTGGTGATAATATCTATATCATCTGCATATGCTAGGAGCTGGACTCTTTTATTAAAAATATGCCCTCCTGTTTGTATTCCAGAGTCCGTATTACCTTTTCAAGTGCAACATTGAACAGTAGGCAGGCTAGGGCATCTCCCTGTTTAAGTCCATTCATGGTATGAACAGAGCGGGAGAGATGTGACTGAATTTTAATCTGGCTTTTTCAGCTGAAAAGTGTAACTCTCACCATTCTAATTAATTTTGGAGGAATGTGAAGCTCTTGCATGGCTTGGTAGAGCCTATCTCTATTAACCGTGTCATATGCGGCTTGGAAGTCTATGAATAGGTCATATGTCTCCACTACGTATTCGAGGGTATTTCAAGTATTTTCAAGTGATTACAGTGGGAAGATCAGCCAATCAAAAGTGTAAACAGTGGCAGCTGAGATGAAAGAAATGGCGCAGACAACGAGAGGCCTATAAAAACGAAGACATAAAAAGAATAAGGTGGAATATGTCGCTAAAAGAAATTGGTGAAAGAAACCGTAAACCGAGTGACTACAATTCTAAACAGAAGTGTAGAAGAAAATTTCAGACAATGTTTATCAATCCTACGTAATTATTAGAGCACATATTGACGAGCGAAGCGAGTTCTCAGTTTCGACTTGACCGTTTGTCTGCCTATCTGTTTGGGTTATGTCTCACGATAACTTCTGAACGCATCAACCGATTTTCGTAAAAACGTGGCTTGCGTCTGAGGCGTATTTACGGGATGGGGACGAACGGGTCCGAACCCACCCCTAGAGGGTCGAAAAAATGTTGACGAATTTCGTTAATCTCTTAATTTTTAGGCCATTTTATTATCATTTCAGGAGTGGACCCTAATATAGTAGTAACTCTTTTTTAAATATACAAACAGGTTTATTACTGAGCATTTGCGTATAAGCTTGCGTATAATATAAAATATAGGCAAATGAATTCAGTCAATAAGTGTCTTGTAAACAGTGATCCAATAACGCGTATTTTTATTGTGTTATTACCGTTTACTTTAATGGGACTTTTTTCAACCACTTTGAAGATAGTAATGTTGATTAGTCTTAACTTCTTTTTTCTTTTGTACGAAACCTACTCGACCAGACCTACCTTCTCCAAGGCGAAATCCTAGATACGCCACTGGCTTGCATGTCCATACCTTTACTCTACGGAACCCTGTTGTTTTTGAGATTGATCCCCCCAAAAATAGGGAAGTGGGAGGCAAAAATTTGGGTGGTCTATTGGCTGGTGGGGGTGGTACACTTACCAAACGCACATAGCGTAATACGTTAAAATTGTTTAAAAAATCTCAAAAGCCCACTTGGGGTATCAAATGAAAGAGAATTAAACCACAATCTGGGTGTAATGTTTATTTTTGAAAATTTCAAAATTTTTTGATGTCAGGGGCTAAAAAGTGGGTGAAAAGTATTATGTTTTATGGGGAGTTGTTATACTCATGTTTCTTTTACGTGGATGCGTTTTTATGGTATGTGACCAATATGGACGTGTGACCAATATGGTAGCACGGAATACTTACACAAGTATGTCATATTTGTCAGTCGTAATTGTAAAGACACACAGTTTATGTACCGTACAGCTGTGAGGCTTAAATTTTATTGACAAACAGACCGTTCGGTCTAACGCTGAGAAAAAACATCCGGATTCGCACATTTGGTTTGAACCGCTATCGTAACTAGAAATTCACAAAAAGAAATCGCGAATTTGTTCGTGAGTTTTTTTTCGGACTTTTGGCCAAGTGTCACTACGTTCAAATGACCTTTCATTCCTGAAATTAACGCTAATCGCTTTCCGTTTGTTTATCTGATTTCACAAAAACTTTCTTCTACGCACTGTTTATGGACGAACAAACGAATAGTTTAAATGTTTCCGTTTGAGTCAGCCTTCCCGACTCGCTCGCGGGCCCACACTCGCGCTGTCAAAATATGCGGGTTAAAGTTCAACCGACGCACAGATGTGATTGAATACTTTCTTTTCATTTCGCGAAAGTGCTTTTAGTTAATTTACAATACGTCTGTGACGAATAATATGTACGTACAGACACACGCACACGCGCATGCGTACACGCTTGCTGTTGTATACCGATACACGTGTTAGAAAAACGATTGGCCTCGTTTAATTCTCTGTACAGATTTATTCTCAGCACTCGCGCTTCTGTATCATGTACAAAATCATTACCGCATTTTAGTGAAACTAATAATGTAAGTGATTAATTCGTGGGATATTTAAATAAATTATAAAACTGTATTGATATCTAAACATCCAAAATTACTAAACAAGCAATAATAGATGACTTTTTTAAGGTTAATTAACTTCTGTGTGCAAAACATAATTTTGACGATTCCATTTAGAACGAAGAACTAAAAGACAAAAATAATTTAGAGTTAATTTTCTTCTAATTTAAAAATAAATATTCTACATGTGATATGGAAAGTTTTGCGTTTTTTGCCAGATAGCTGGCTGACTTTTGGTAAGTTTTTACTACACAGTTACTTTTACTATATTTCGCGAATGCACTACACGCCAATATTCAGCAAAGAATGTTAAACTCTAAAAAAGGTTTAAAGTCTAAATTTCACTTTTAAGCGTAGAATGTAAAACATGTCAAAATTTTATTCTGTAAAGCCTCTTTTATAGTAGATTTTTTTTTTTGTTCTGTGTTCGATAATCACGGTATAAAAATGTCGGCTTGAGAGTCGACAACTCGATGTAGCGAGCACCCGGTTTTAACGAACCCGGTTTGTCCGGTCCCTTAAAGCTCGTTATAAGCAAGTTCCACCGTATTTGGTAAGACGTTTGCTGGAATAATCGCCTACAAAATTCCCCATACGGAATTCGTCCCATACAGTTGACGAACAATGAAGAATGTAGCAAAAATTATAACAGCGTTAGAATTTCAATATACAGTATAATTCCGGAAAAAGTAATGTGCTGAATAACTTTTACGTGTACAAAAATGTAAAAAAATGGTAGCATCAAAGTATTTTTTAACACAAGGCAATTTGTAGCAAAATGTAGGTAACGAAACAAGGAAAGAAAACTCTTAAGCTTTTACTGCTGGCTTCAACGTTGTTGAGATTATTATTATCAGCCGGGCTGTTAGGTAGACCGTGGTCCACAGTTGTCGTTATTGACAAACGTTTCGACACCACCACCGGAGGGCGTCATCACTGTCTAGATTGGCACCCTGTCCGTGAATTCACCTCAGAGATGAGGTAGCGACTAGAGACTAATCTACCGCATCTCTGAGTCGAATTGGCGGACACCGTACCAGTGGCCGTCATCACTGTCTAGATTGGCACCCTGTCCGTGAATTCACCTCAGAGATGAGGTAGCGACTAGAGACTAATCTACCGCATCTCTGAGTCGAATTGGCGGACACCGTACCAGTGGCCGTCATCACTGTCTAGATTGGCACCCTGTCCGTGAATTCACCTCAGAGATGAGGTAGCGACTAGAGACTAATCTACCTCATCTCTGAGTTGAATTGGCGGACACCGTGCCAATCCAGACACTGACGATGGGCCACCTACCTCATCTCTGGGGTAAATTGGCGGTCACCTAAGAGGTGAGGTAGAGACTAAAGACTGATCTACCTCATCTCTGAGGTGAATTAGCGGACACCGTACTGGAGGCCGTCATCACTGTCTAGATTGGCACCCTGTCCGTGAATTCACCTCAGAGATGAGGTAGAGACTAAAGACTGATCTACCTCATCTCTGAGGTGAATTGGCGGACACCGTACCGGTGGCCGTCATCACTGTCTAGATTGGCACCCTGTCCGTGAATTCACCTCAGAGATGAGGTAGCGACTAGAGACTAATCTACCGCATCTCTGAGTTGAATTGGCGGACACCGTGCCAATCCAGACACTGATGATGGGCGACCTACCTCATCTCTGAGGTGAATTGGCGGACACCGTGCCAATCCAGACACTGATGATAACCACCGTTGATGGAGCCAAAACGTTTGTCGATAACGACAACACAACTGTGGACCACGGTCTACCTAACAGCCCCGGCTGATAATAATAATCTCAACAAGGGAAGAAAAAAGTTTGGAATTTTAAACGGCTTAATGAATATATTGTGTTATTATGTACTTTACAACTATATAATAGAAGAAATTTAAAGTATTTCAAACAGAATCATAAGGGAAATTGTCTGTTGCTAAAAACAGATTTGTGAAGGCGAACGATTAATGCTGTTCAAGAAGTAAGTGAAGTTCTGAAAGGACAAGACTTTATGTGTGTGCGTGTGTGTGTGTGTGTGTGTGTGCGCGCCCGTTCGCGGGGATATGTGAACGCTTATGTGAAACGAGCGGGAAAAATATATATGTACAAATGGAAATTGAAATAAGAGAAGTCAAATTGTTTAAAAAGAAACAAATATAATTATACATAAATATGCTGATGATAAGCTATAATGTGCAATTATTTTGATTATTTTCAAATTATTTTGTTTTTCCTATAGAATAATTTTACAATTATTCTACAGACTTCGATCGCAGACATAGTTGTAAATGAAAATTTTCCTACGTAAGGATGTAAGGAAGGCGTTTCTATTATTTACTTATCAGAGCATATTTTAAGGAATTTGCACTAGGCGGCACTAAACCAACCAATGTATGTGCGTGTTTGTGCGCGTGTGTGTATGTGTGTATATATATAATATTGAAAATTATTTAATTTGAATTTAACTTGACCATGATCATGTTCATTCTTTACTCGTGAAATTAACATTTGTGGTTACGAAATACTGGTGAAAACATGAATAGGCTTATAATAATTTATATATGTTACAGTGTTTATTTTGCAACCAAAATAATTAACAAACATCTCAAACAACTCTGTTTTGATACGCAATAGTTTTTTACTTTTCAACTTTTTTAACCTAGCCTCACCATCATGTTAAACTTTTTTGTAACCTAAGGGCTACGTTGGGCCTTAAAAAATCTACAAGGTTTTAGGCATTGTAGAAAGCGTTTTTGTCTATTCTTTTATTTTTTTACAGAAATAAAAATAAAAAAATAATAAGTGAAAATTATTTACATTTGGTAAAGTACCGAATAAGGTATAAATGAAGGTACTGGTAAAGTATCAATAAGGTTAATAAAATGTTTAGGCCAGGTAAAATGAAAAAAAGTATTCAGTTTTCACGGTCTTAGACGAAAACCGCACTTTGAAATTTTGTTACTCAAGGAGTTCCCCGGCTTATTATAAATCTGATCATCATTTTCTCACTTTTCGGCACCGACACTAATACCTGCCACTAGGCGACACTAGTGCCACCTAGTTTATTGCTTAAAGTATGCTCTGTTACTTACGATAGAAAAACCCGTGCAGTCTCTGACCTTGTGATTTACAACATTGGTATTACATTCCACAGCAGTGCACAAGGTTTTGCAAAACGTTTGTGCAAGTTTTGTTTATTTAAATAAGTATGACTGTGTTAGTTTATATTTATGTTGTCGCTTTTCAAATCGATTCCTGTCGCTGATATGACACAGTTATGCCAACGTTTTTTCCAGTCTTCAAAACTTTATCTGGAATGTAATTTAGCCTTGAATTCGGTCAGTGGTTTTAGTTTTTCATGTTCAACTATTAACTATTATATGTTTAACTATTTAGGGAAGTTATTAACAGAGTGAAGATAAGAAAGCTTCAGTATCTGGGACATCTCATGAGAAATGAACAGAGATTTTACTTATTGCAGTCCATACTACAGGGAAAAGTACTTGGAAAGAGAAGAGTTGGGCGACCGAGAATATCATGGCTGAGAAATTTAAGGACCTGGTTTGGCATAAATACAACTGACTTATTCCGTGCAGCAGTGCAGAAAGTTAAAATAGCCTGTATGTTATCCAACATCCGAAACGGATAGGAACTATCAGAAGAAGGAGATGTTCAACTGTCCCGAAACGTTGTCCTATCATGTTTTTTTTTTGTAGTTTTGGGAAGAAGAAAATTATCCGTATTCTGGTGCCAACGGTGGTACTTTTGGCTAACAATTCTAGAACAATCAATGGCGTGTCAGCTAGAGCATTATAGTGGCGAAGAAGAAGAAGAAGAAGAAGAAGAAGAAGAAGAAGAAGAAGAAGAAGAAGAAGAAGAAGAAGAAGAAGAAGAAGAAGAAGAAGATTTCCGAGATAGGAAAACTTATACAATTATGGTATAGAGAGAAAAAAGGGAAAGAAAGAGAGAAAAAGAAAGAGCAAGCACTTGTTTATGATGCTTTTACTAAATAGACAGCATTCTTTTAGCTTACTTATCCAAGTGTAATGTAGACCGACACAAATTACCATATAATTCCAGTTTTTGCCTTTACAGGTTTATTTTTCTTTGTCTGTTTCGAAGTTCATCATTGTAGCCTAGATCGACCAACATTCTTTTTAGGTGAGAGCATACTTTTAACTTTCCTCGATATCCGATTGTCGTTATACATATCGCTATCGTTTCCAACACACGATTTCTCCAATATGTTTGATAATGGAATAAATCCGCTTATAGTCCAAGCCACGTATTTTATAATCAACTAAACGCTATAACTAACCGTCTGTGGCTTAAGTAAATGTCTTTTATTCAATTGACATGTTTCGGGACACTTGTCCCATCATCAGAATATTTAAAAAGGTCTCTTTATACCAATATGTTTTCTCATTTGCAGTCCATCTAAGTTCAGTTAACTCCGTCTACTCTTGTTTTGAACTTCCGAATGTTGGGGGGGGAAGTTTATTTCTTCCGCCTTTCTTCCGTCTTTATTTCTTAACCTGTCTTGATACGCGTCACTCTAGTCACTACAATAGTGTGGAAAGAGACATATATATTTATATCACCTTCATGGCCTCTTCCTTAATTCATTTGTAATGATATTAAACATTTCTTTGAAATCTCAAACAGAATTATCACTGTTGCACACCGCTATAATAGAAAAATTATTCCGATTAGTGCTTTCAAGCTTCACAAGCTCATCGTCAGATCGGAAAAATCGGGCAAAAATCATTTTTCCGATCTGACGAGGAGCTGTGAAGCTTGAAAGCGCTAATCGGAATAATTTTTCTATAGTGGTGTGCAACGGTGATAATTCTGTGTGTGATTATAACCACTAACACAACCTTCTTAATTAAAATTTTGAAATGTGTTTACTTTTACAAGTCTAGGTAAAGTTAATAAACGTACACGGCACTAAATACATTTTTGTAAAGAGTTGCTTTAGCAAAGTAACTGGAAAACGTTCACAAATTGCGTAACAAACAAAACACGAAGCACAACACGATTCCGTCCTGCCATTATTTATTTCACACTACTGTACTCTGTTCACTTTCAATTTTCAATCATTCTTCATCTTACACCAACACGTAATAAACTGCAATTAGTTGGAAAGCAAATATCAACCGTTCGCTGGTTAGAGCGTGATTGATTCTACTAGCGATATGTGTAAAAGATTTATTGGTTTCATAATATAAGTGTAATACACGCATAAACTTTCCTTCGCCGGTCACTTTCAAATAGAGTCGACGCATCCATTCACAGTCAACCTTTACACGCAGATCTGTACGCTGAATTAACGCTAACAACCGAATATCACACACACGTCGTCGTTTGATGTAGGGAACCGTTTCCGCGACACTCTGTCAAAGTTCTGTCTGGTCTGTCGACGCAATATCATGTCGGCCGTGTGAAAGTAATAAACGAGTATCTATCACCTGTCCGCGCTTTCGAAGCCAATCTTATGTAAATAGACGCTTTTTTTACATGCCCAGTTCTCGTGTACGCACTTAAAGTGAGTAAGATGTGCGTGGAAATCGCACCACTGCCGGAAGCGTCACAGTCAAGTTATTATTTCTGTCAACTCAGAGTACCTTATATGTTTACTGCAGGACTACTATCACAGTAGACATTATCGATATCATACAGCCAATTGGCTACTATTATAAGACAGAATATAATTTGAGATACTATTACTTTCATTATCATAAGTTTTTCAGGAATAAATACTAACACTTCTCCCAGTTTTATAGACGTCGGTTAAGACTTTAGTAACCGTTGAATCAACTGATATGGATTTACCGGCATATAATCTGTTTCACGAAGCTGCGTTAAAGTCGTTAAAAGAGCGTTAAAATAGTTGAGTAACGGTTTTTGGGCCGTTAAGTAACTAACAGAAAGACCATTTTGGGAAAGAACTGGGGATAGTAAAGAGAAAGAAGAAAATTGGACGACAATGGAAACTGAGTAGTAGGGGAAAGAGAAGAAAGATGTTTGTATATAGGTAGACTGGAGGAGGAGCAGGAGGACATGAAGAATAGTAGTAGTAGCAGTAATAGTAGTAGTAGTAGTAGTAGCAGTAGTAGTAGAAAAAGAAGAAGAAGAAGAAGAAGAAGAAGAAGAAGAAGAAGAAGAAGAAGAAGAAGAAGAAGAAGAAGAAGCGCGTGGCCATTATAAACAGCGATAACTAACCTTATAATTGTGTTCGTTGTCACCTTCATGTACGTACTATCCTTCTCAAGTAGTCACCCATGCATTTTAAATAAAATATGTGCGGAAAATTTGTTCGAGATCTGCGCTCAGAAATGTAGTTCAGATGTTGAGTATGGTGTTGGTTGTTCGTAAACGATACGTAACTGAACACGACACTGAACGTAAGAAACTATATTAAACTTGTTTTTTAAACCTGTTTAAAAACGTGTTGTAATTATTTTCGCAAGTAAAAGCAAATTAATAAAAAAAAAAGAAATACTAAAAAACAAAACGGAAAACGACATTTACAAAATACTTGGAAACCATTTTACAAGCTCTATAAATTTTAAATTATTATGTACATAACAATATGCGATTTCATACACCAATCAGAAACAACATCAACAATTGCCATGGTACCACAACGTTTACCAAGTGTTTAACAGACGTTAAATAACGGAATAAGTACGATGCCGGTGAAAATGGTGATACATTAACGCTAGTTAACAAACTGTCTTTATGAAAAGAAATTGACAAACGTTTGTGGAAGGTATTAAATAGACGAGAAAGAAATCGTAATTTTGCTAGTGTTAAAATCAATCCGAAATCATGGAGAAATTAGTTGTCTAATGGAGTGAAATCTGTTGTGTTAATAGAGAATAAACTACTTTCAGTGATTCCAACACTGAAATCATACAACGATGTTACCAGAATGTTTAAGAATAACTTTTAACGTACTACGGATGTAAAAATCAAAAGATTCTTAACGAACTAGGTATTCCAGTTGTACAAGAAACCATTCCCAACAGAAATAGCAAAACAGCGCTTGGAGGCCATTAGAAAAGGAGAACAGAAAAATTGTGTACACGAAGAAGGATCAAGAAAGCTGGACAGAAAAGGAAACAGATTTTAAAAAGAAGCTTAAAGAAGATTTAGGCGATGGAAAAGAAAAGTTTATACACGTAATTGGAAATGTAAAATAAACAGTATTTATTAACACGGAGCAGTGTACGGTGAATAAAAATAACAGTTTGAAGCACACAGTATAACAGATACGCGCCATATCCTTGGGACCCGGAACTGGAGAACAGCTGTACTTGACCGGGGCAACTGGCGGAGGCTATTAAAGGAGGCCTTGACTCAGTAATGGGTTGTTGCGCCGCTGAAGAAGAAGTATAACGGATCCACTTTTGAAGATAATTGCTGGAGAAGACTGGAACACGAAGAGGAAGGAAATATTTGCATGACTTATAACGATGGTAAAGTCGCAATATGATTTTATGGAAACATCAGTAATGTAGGATATCCGTTTTCGGGAAATCATATTACTCCGTCAGTGCAATCGTTTGAAGATAGAATCTAGAAAGTATTTTAAATTGGAAGGGAGTATCGTGGTCATGAGTTGTTGTTTACAAAAGCAATATCTACAGTTAAGTTGAAGGGAAAACTTATTCAAGATTGTATTGTTTATTATTATCTCTGCAAGGATTGATTCACAGTCTCAGTTAGAGATAAAGAATTTAAATGACGAAGAACAGGTTTCGTTCGGAACAGATCTGCTAGATTCTTGGATTTTCTTGTCCATGACATGTCCGTTGATTAACTAAATATAAGTATATCACTACCGATTCGGAACACAAAGTTTTTTATTGGTAAAAATGTAAAAGTTTTACCTTATAGCCTAAACCAGTTTTCGCTTATTGTAAGCTTCGTCAGAGGCTGCCAGCGCTGTCCGTCTTGTTCTTGGCGATGACGCCGTCTTTTGAAGGATCGATGTTGTGTGTATGTGTGTAGTGAGATATATTCAAATAATATGTGTGTTTTGAATTGTGTCTGTTCGTTTAGGATGTCGTTTAGGATATTCTACACACATACACAAACATCGCAACAACATGGATATTCTACACGTACACACAAAAGGCAGAAAATTAGACGCTCTTGAACAACTGGAAATATACAAACACACAAAAACACATAAAAACGACATCCTGAACGAACAGATACAATTCAAATCACACATATTATTCGAACATATCAACCCCCCCCCCCACACACACACACAACATTGATCCTTCAAAAGACGGCGCCGTCCCCGTCGCCAAGAACAAGACGGACAGCGCTGGCAGCCTCTGACGAAGCTTACAATAAGCGAAAACTGGTTCAGGCTGTAAGGTAAAAAATTTATATTTTTACCACTAAAAAAAACTTTATGTTTCGAGTCGGTAGTGATATAGTTATACTTAGAGCTGCTAGGTTTGCAGTTTGCAAGAGACGGAGAAACTAACAAAGAATTGGCAAACAAAATATTATAAACGCGAGTACTCGCCGTCGACACACATAATGTTGGCATTTAAACGATAGGCCTACATTTACTTCACGCTTAATATTCACAATCTGAAACTATCTCTACTCAACGTAATACAAACTTGTTACGGTATAAAAGAGAAAGTTTCTTATATTCGCATACAACGGTACATAAAAATAAGGCTCTATATTACGACTGTGCTAAGTCAACAGTCAGTATTCGTCCTCGTCGAGAATCGTTTGTTGCTGTTGTTTAAACCGATTACACTGTGTAATTTAAACCGGCTAACACCCGAGAATCGATTGTAGGCCTGCATGGCTTTTTGTTCATGAACGACAGACGCGGAATTATAAAGTACCAGAAACACATTTTATACATTATGGGGTAACGTATAAACACACACACACATACACACACACACACACACACCACAGTACACACAGAAAAATTAAAATGAGAAAAAACGAGTGTAAAGAGAAACGATCTGGCGACGTTAAGAAATAAACGAGAGAGCTTAGTTTCCCACGGCATATCATATTGTCTTTGCCACTGACAGGTGAACTAGAGCATTATAAATTGGATTATTGCACAGAGCAGTAAGCAAAGCCAGTGTTTTTGCCTCCGATACCGTTACTCTTTATGGGACCACGTGAAGTGAAGCTGTGGGTATACTCCGATGGGCCATCTGCAAACGACAATTTCTGTCTCCAGTTCCGATACTGTCATGAAATACGATTAATTATAAATATATATAACTACTGACTAGAAACACATAAAAATTTTTTATGGCAAAAATATTAAACTTTTACCTTGTAGCCTGAACTAGTTTCCACTTATTACAAGTTTTATCAGAGGCCTCTAATGAAGCTTGTAATAAGCGAAAACTAGTTCAGGCAACAAGGTAAAAGTTTAACAGTTTTACAGTAAAAACAGATTAGTCTTCCTAATCAGTATTTATATATTTATAAATAGTTAATCAACGGACACGTCATGGGCAAAAAAATCCAGAAAAAATGACCCCCTATTATTTCTGCATAGACAACTCCTATCAGATGGACACGCAAAGGGTAAGGTGAGAAAGCACGGAGTTGAACCGGTAAAGCTATCTCTTCGAGGTTTCTACTGGACGACGCCCATCTGTATGCGACCGCGACCACGTGGACCGCGAAGTTTGTCGTTACCGAAAGTTACGGGAAGGCCGAACTTCTGGTTTTTTGTTGTCCCCTGGACTTTTTCAGTTGTTTGCTGAAGTTTGTTTTAAGTTTTTGGGAATGTAAACCATTTTTGGGAGTGGTGTCCGATTAAGCAGACCACTTCCTCTGGAGATGGATCTGGATAGTGAGTAGATCAGTTTGATCAGTTTGGGAGTGGTGTCCGATTAAGCAGACCACTTCCTCTGGAAATGGATCTGGATAGTGAGTAGATCAGTTTGGGAGTGGTGTCCGATTAAGCAGACCACTTCCTCTGGAGATGGATCTGGATAGTGAGTAGATCAGTTTGATCAGTTTTTACGTTTTCCCTAGCACAGTACTATGGACGCTTCTACTCCTTATTAGGAGGTTCCATTATGTTAGAGGACGTTCGCCGCTGGTTTTGGACGGCTTGTTACCGTAACTCGGATAATGACACTTATTGCGATATTTGTTAATCTGGCCAGACTTTCCAACCGAAACGTGTAAGAATGGAAACTTTGGAAATTAAAAAACATACCTTCAGTGCCCATTGTGGAACCTATGATCGACTGAAGAAAGTTTAGAACATGAATCCCACTATGTATCCGTATCTCCTCAGGATCACATAATTATTGTTAGTAAGTTAGTAAGACCTACGTTATGATTAAGAAGAAGAAGAAGAAGAAGAAGAAGAAGAAGAAGAAGAAGAAGAAGAAGAAGAAGAAGAAGAAGAACAACAACAACAACAACAACAACAAATACTACTACTACTACTACTACTACTACTACTACTACTTCTACTACTACTACTACACTAACAATAATAATAGTAGTAGTAGTAGCGGCAGTAGTAGTAGTAGTAGTAGTAGTAGTAGTAGTAGTAGTAGTAGTAGGCTTGAAATTTTGTACCACCGAATTGGCTTAGAAGTAGCGTAGGCTGCTATGTGATGAGCCATACAGCGTACAAGAAAGCTAGTGTGGCCAGCACATGTTACCCGTGGTACTGTCAGCAGTTCACCTTTACTACCGAACAAGGAATGTGGTGACGTATGTCATTCCACTGTAATACTACACATTTAAAATACGTTTAACACAGTTTCGGTGTGACTTGACTGTCTCTCGCACGGTATTTCTTGTAGCGAATAAAAAAAAAACACACTTTAACAAAATATTCAATAAATTACACTGACATATAATGTACGAACGTTCAATCTAATATGCACAGAAAACTTACAACTGAATACGTCTTCTGGACAATGTTTACAGAACTAGTAATACCCAACCAACACAAGCACGCACTATCATTCAGTAGACCCCGCTCCTCAGGCGTCTCGGCAGCAAAGCTGGTGTGCGTACAGTACAGTACTTATTTACACAGGCTGAGTAGCCCTGGTAGAGCTAAAAATCCACCTTAGTGTTATGATGGTCCATCTAAGTTAGCTGCAAAGGTCTACCCACTGGTCTACAATTACGATAAATTTTTATAAAAATAATTATGAGATTAGATACACGAAAATGCGCAAATTAATTCTTGCAAAAATATTTGTTCACGGCTGTTTTACGGTACTGAAATAATTATAGACCAGTCATCGGCTAAATATAGACTGACTGAAATAAAAGCAATTTTGAAAAATCACAATAGCGTGAAATTGTAGGTCAAGTTTTGTTTTCACTTCAAACGTTTTGTTAAAGTATAATCGAGTTTGCCGCCCGGTGAATTGTGTTTCACTGCCCAATGAATCAAGAAAGTCAGCGACGTTGACGGGTATCGAGAGCGCGGCCATTATTTAGGCAATGTCACCGAGTTACAGTATTTCAATAAAGCTCCTGTGTAGTACACCGTGGCTGGTATAATTAATGCACAGAGATAATTGCTCAGTAATTCTTCAGTAAGAGACTTTCTATGAATGTACTCTGTAAGGAGTTAATGGTCATTTACATTGAATACATCGACAGTAGAGTACTAAACGGTAGCTAAATGATAATTGTAGTGTTAAATAATTAACTAGAATTAATTACAGTTTTAAACCGTTAATTAAAATTAATATTTTGTTGCGTTACTCTGTATTTTTTCCGTCTGCTATACGTTTATGTTGCTGTAATTTTTGCAGTTTGAAATCCCGTTTTTTTTTAATCTTTCCTTTTTATGCAGCGTGTTATGTGTGCGGTTTTAGTACTTGATTAAGTAATACTAATTAATTACACGAGTCTTAGTGTTTCACTTGAAACAATAAGTTCAAGGTTTTAATTTCTGTCTGAGCAGTAAGGGAAAAACCATTTGCAAGAATAAATGATATTGGTGATACTTCACACTTTGAATAGTTGTTATCTTCTCGTTTACATCGTCATCGTCGTCGTCACCACCACCACCACCACCACCACCACCACCATCATCATCATCATCATCATCATCATCAACATCATCAACCATCATCGTCATCATCAACCATCATCATAGCGGTTCTTGAGACAAAAGGTTCAAAACTGCCCGTACTAAATACAAAAGAAACAGAATTACCCCATTGCAATCAATTCAGCCACTCCGATTCCACAGTGTACGATAGTAATAAATTTTAAATTAAAATAAATGCAAACCTCTGTATCTTTGGGGCGCTTAATTAATTTTAATAGTACAAACAATAAATTCATTTAAAAAAATTTAACCAATTATTGTATCTTTGCTGCAGTTGGGGATTCTCTTTTTTATAATTAGTACATGTTGTTGTCATTATTATTATTATCATTAATCATACAGTCTCTTGGATAACGACCGCTTCCTTTGCGGTACCGATCTTATTCAACACAGTTCCTGTTCAAACAAGATCGAACATCATCATCATCACTACCAGCCACCACCACTGGTTTGTTTCACTTTCACATCAACTGATTGCTCCATCTCTTCCTAGGACGTCTCATACATCGTGTGCCACACTTCTACTTATAATCTCTTAAAAAATTTAAATAATAGGGAGTCCTTCATACGATAACACGGTCTTTCCACTTATAAATTTCCCTGTGTCTGTTAAATATACTTAGTGTATTCTTTATGAACTTATTCCACTTTCCGCCAGCTGGGGTTATCCTGATACCGCTTTAAGAAATCTCTTTTCCACAATTTCTATTTTTCTATAATGTTTATTTCTATGAGTCCCGATCTCTCACCCGTAATGGGATGCTGAGACTGCCACAGCTTTGTAAAATTTCAGCTGTGCGTCCCAACATGTATTCTTATAATATATGATTGCAATTGCTTCTATATTGGGCAGACGGGGAGAGGTTTCCTCAAACGTTTTAGGGAACATGTATCCAAGACAATAAGAAATGATAACAGCATCAAATCTAATTACGCCCGACACCTGACTTCACACAATCATAATTACACAGACTTTAATTCCAACTTAATACCGTTGCATGTATGTAAGAAGGGCCGTTGTTTCATGAATGCCTTGGAGGAGTTTGAAATCTATGGTGCATACGCAAACCTAAGCAGTCGCGATTTCGTATTAAATGATCAACTGAACTTTGGATCCAACCGCTTGTACGATATCGCCTTGAGTCTGCTCGCTAAGACTACGATAAAGTAACAACCGTTCAGTAGCAGATTGAACTTGAACGGATGTGCACCCAACATCGCGTACAGTTCATATGCAGATTGACGTTTTGATAATTAACGAACTCGTAAGAGTGATACAGTTTTATTTTTTATTTTACTAAGTGAAGATGGAGCATAGTCTCCAAAACGCGTAATAGAATAGATTTATAAGAACTCACACGACTGATTATTGAAGGTAAATTAAGTTATTAATTCGATTAAGTGACTTGGATACCAGGCTAAATATGAATATTATAATTATATCCTTTGCTGAAACAATATAAATGTTGAAACTTTTTATGAATTACACCACTGCTATAATTTTTAGCCGCTATAAGTAGCCTCGAATCCAAAATATGTGATTTTAGTAACTTGTTCGATTTTGCACCGTTAATTAAAATTTTGGCCAATAACAAATCAATATCTCTAAGTGATTATAGAACCTTTATTATTATTCACTTAAGACACGACGCCATTAAGAAATCAGAATTCCAGAGAAGCTTACCAGGAATTCAGGTCCGATGAAGACGACACTAAGGACACGTGCATGTCTCAAAACCGCCTCAAAAAATGACAACAAATAATAGTTATGATTAACTGCAGACCCTTCCAGCCTATTTCACCGGAATGGGCTCTTGTAATCATACGAAGAAAACGCACAAACTCTCCTCTGTGTTGGCTGGCATAAAGTATTCGTCCATAGATTATATGTACTATTCATCGGAAGAGTCGAATAAAGTTACATCGTCTGGCTAAAACTACTTTACCTTTGTATTATTCTTCTGTTCCCATAAGTAACATCCTTTATTTCATACCCTCTCAAGCAACGAATTTTCATTAAATTTTAAATGAATTTAAATATCATCACTAAAATACTCATCACTAAAATATACGTTCTTTGTCGTTCGCACAACAGACGCACGTAACTGTTCCACTATTGCTGTCAGGATCTGTTGAGCTTCTGAAGACGAATGACTCTCATTTTAGGTGTTCAAGACATCCAGATCATTATCTCCTTAACTTCCCTCAGGCTCTATGCTAGGTCGCACATATCTGATATGATTTAATGACAATCCTGCTATCATTAATTCGTAGGACACTACCAGAT
This sequence comes from Magicicada septendecula, assembly GCA_034769895.1. NCBI lineage: Eukaryota > Metazoa > Arthropoda > Insecta > Hemiptera > Cicadidae > Magicicada > Magicicada septendecula. Next base: position 464,580,316 of record CM068374.1, on the reverse strand, counting down.
CTTCAGTGTCTGTATTTTAATGCGAGAGGCAAGATTGAGGCTTTTACAATCTTGTTATACATTAGCAACAAGAACTTTATGGAGAGTTGATAAGACTTTAAGATACAGGGGCGGATCCAGCAAACAGTTTTGGGGGAGGAAAATGTTGACTTTGGGGAGTATTTTGAAAAGTTAGACCATTCTTTAAAGATCTAAAGTATAAATGATAGTAACGAGTGAAGATAAAATACAGTTTGTTATTATCAACGTAATAGATTTATTACTGTATAAGAATTAATTCACATTAGTGTTTGTTAGTATAGTGTTCTTTTAATAATATTTACATACAGTTTAAAATAAACACTGCTCATTTAGGTTACCTATTAAGCAAAAATTAAGCACGCTGGTAAGGTGTAATTTTAACGGAAAACCATGAACTCACATACTGTGATATGATTTTTAAATCATATGCACAATCATAAAACGACAAAAACTTTCCTGTGAAGTGACCATTCGGGGAGGGAAATTTCTCTCATTTTTCCTTCCGTGGATCCGCGCCTGAAGATATATAATCATAATGTTGGTACTAAACAAGTACAAATTAAAAATATAATTAAATAATCGAAATTTATTCAATCAAGAGTAGAGTTATTTGTTTAAATCATTACCTGAGAAATTGGAATTGCTAGTTACGCTGTCTACTGTTAAACGTGATTATTCATGTGGCAGTGATCGTCCGCTTGGTTGTATCGTGTTATGAAAAATAGTTTCAGCACTCTTACCTGTAACAGACGAAATAAACATTATAAAAAGTTTTGACGTAGAATACGTCTTACCTTTCAGGCCAGCAATAGGCACCCCCAACCAGAAAATCGACCGGTACGTTTTCACGTCACGTTTCAAATTGAAATATTATCTAAAACGACAAAAGATTCACGCTTATATGAGGTACCATTCGACGGATAAAGGAACAGAGATAATAAATAGCACAATATAAGCAGGCTATTGCAACATCCAGCGCGGGGTGAGCGGGCGGGAGAAATAGAAATATTTTGCGCCGCTCGGCGCACACTAAAATTAGTATTTCTCCGGTTTCCGATGCGATAGAACGTGGAGTGAGGTGTCGTTAAAATTGTCTCATCGAGTACTATCTACATAGTGTACCATAATAGCGGTGATATTATTAAGAGGTTTGAATAATCGTAATTCAAGTTGTAAAAATCGTGTGTTCGGACAAAATGTCGCGGTATATGGATGCTAAACGTGGTCAAAAGTATCGTAAACGCACACAGGAGAGTAGAAAAAATCATGGGGAATTCAAAAAACCCAAAATGACCAATGCCGAACGTCAGAGGATTTACCGACAACGCTTAAAAGACAAGGAAATAAATACTGAAGTCGAGTTGGATGAGGAAGAGCGCCCGACTTCGCAAGTGTATCAGCCGATCGAATTCAGCAAAACGTGGCAGTTAGCTACAAAGCACATCCACAAAACATTCTTTAATAATGAATTTGGACACGTTTGTGACAGACTGTGGTTCCAGATGGACGTAAAGATAGTGGCTGTTAAAGTGATGCCGTTGCAACACCATGGAGACCAGAATTAATTACCATAGTAACAAGTAAATAAACAAATGATATTTAGCGGCATCGGAACTATACCTTTATCCGTTCCTACAGTTTGTATTCATAACACATTAGCAACCCTAAAGCACATAGACGTATTCTACGCTCTGAAGATTTGCGGCCGTGGCTCCGACACAGGCCCCGCCGACTTTTATTTTGGTTTTGAACGTCTAATTATCTTACAAATTTAAAGTATATTTGTGAAACAATAATGCGTCAATATATTGTGAACTGTACAATCTTAATAAAGGGTCTTGTTAACCTTATTTACTATCCTTATAAACTGATAGAACACAAAAGTAATACACGGAAAAATTAAGATGCATTTTGTCATTACTACTTCACTCGGCGTGTCTCTGCAGACAGTTTGAAATTAAAGGAACTGTAAAAGATTTTTTCCCAGAACGAAATATGTTACTTTCTAACTTAAACTGAGTATTAAGTTTTGATGATAAGAAAATTTTGAGATTAGTTGTCTGAATTCTTGCAGATGAATGTAATTGTATCCGTGGACAGTATATTGTTACGACTGTCTACTCGATCGTCGTAGGTACAGTGGAAACAAAATAAGTACAAGACACCAATTAAGTCACTAATCACACCTTTAATTTTTACAGTAAAACAGTTCGTAATTAACAACACAGTCTCTACAACAAATCAAATGAAAATTGTTCACACGCAATAAAATGTCCACTAAAATTAAACACAATTGTATTACAATTATACCGTCCGATTATAAAACACCACTCTTAACTAATAACCACTTGAACGCGCACAGTAATATCGCTACTATAACTCTCGAACCGCACTGTCAATATATCGCACTAATACTGAACTGAACGTCGTTGAGTACCGGTATTTGTACCGCCCCAAATTGCTAGATTATTCGATAGCGCCAGTACAGTTACGACGTACTTACTTGCGGCCTTGACACAGTCCGTGCGCCCGAGCGAAGTCTGGCACAGTCTAGAAAATGCGTCAACAAGCACGTACACCACCGCATTACATTCTGGATCCCTCTGTAACATTCGATAAACACGTAGATTGTTCTGTGATGTCGTAACAATATGTTTTAGTTTTAGTAAGGCCGTCGTCTTCTCTTTTATTCTACAGACGTTTCGATCTCGCCTCTGGAGGACTTAGACGACCTCGTTTCGGTGCCAAAGAACTTAAAACGCGCTGAAAAGATATCCATCAGTACACCACAATACCGTGGCAAAGGCTGAGTGGTCCTAATATAACATCTTAACCTGTGTTATAACATAGGGAACCCGCATTAATTGGTTCTGCCAATTATACAGGCTGCCTTCGTTGTGACGAGCTGAAAATTAATCACAACACCAAAAACAATTAATATAAAAGGAAACTGGGAAGGGGAGACTGTTGATTTATGCACTCAGTTTAGTCTGTACTAAAGATGACATCTGTTTATTACATAATGAGATTAGTTGCTCTACTCAAAGTTCTCAACATATATGGTTCAACAGCTTACAGTTTACAAGATGATTATATATTTTATTCTTTCACAAGGCCCCTCAAAATAAAGATGTACATCAATTTAATTTATTCCACGGATCCGGGATTGAATATAGTATGTTAATAATGATCACCTCCCCATATACAATCTTGAAAATTGTGCCATTTGAAGAATGGACTTTATTAACCTTTTTAAAACAATAATGCTTTCAGTTTAAACTTTTACTCTTTTACTACAAACAGTTTTATTAGATTACAGACTACATCTTACATATAATGTCTGTTTTTAAAGTCTTAAAGTGGTTAGTTAAATTGTCTTTTGTTGGTTATAATTTTAGTATCTCATAACCATGGAAGACAAGCCTCCATGTCACCTGTGGTTTCCTGTAGTTGATGCAGATTTCGCTCTTCGGTCCTCGGTGTGTTTCCTGAAGGTCTGTCGTTACCTTAATATCCGGTGACGGTGAATTTCCTGACGTATGTTAAATCATTCTGGGTGTGGTACTCTCTTCTTAGATGACTGTAGTAATTCTTGTTGTTAGAATAAATAAAGCGAAAGTTTGTTTCACTGGTATTCACTTCACATGATTATTTATTAGTTGAATTTCACCTCATTGTTCTAGTACTGTATTAATTACATACTTTCTTATTTAAGATTTGATAGAGGTGTCATCGGCGCACAATTTAGTTATTAAGATATTCTTGAGCGAACTTTCACATATTTATCTCTGCGTCGCGAAACAACGCTGTGCGCAGCTTACGGCGTGAGCGCTCCATTGCAAGTGGGTCCATAGTTAAGGGGTGAGAGTAGTAATCTCGCGTCATTTACTATTCAGCATAAAAGTAGTTCCATGTTCCTTCTTTATTTAAAGGATTAAGGTTTGACTATTTAATTAAGCAGAGATATTCTTAATTACAGACGTTATTAAAGTACATTACAGTGGTCTTGTTTAATTATTTAAATAATGTCAAATTTACAAGTATTATTAGTTTGTTTAGGGGTCGGAATTCAAGTTAATTCCGGTTAGTGCATGTCTATGCAGGATTAATTAACAAGGTTTACCCTTTCTGTACACTCGTATTCCTTTTTATTTTATTATTACAACTCTTTATTAAATATTATTATTATTTAATGATAGCAATAAGATTTAGTTTAAATGTGCGATTTTATTAAAAAAATTTAACATTTCTCAGGCTACACATTACCTATTTATTAATTACCATATTTTTATTAATGAAATCGTCACACTAAGAAGGACCTTCTTTACATAACTTCATAGAGTTTGCACGAAGTAGCAGCAGACCACCGCCAGTAAGCGCAACCCTATTGGTACTGTGGTGTACTGAAGGACGTCTTGTCAGTACGTTTTAAGTCCTTTTACACTGAAGATGGCTTCCAGAGGCGAGGTCGAAACGTATGTAGAAGATAATGGAAGACAACGGGCTGCTTACAGGCCGGATAGTTTTAGCAATTACGACGCCGCGGCCGACCGTAGTAGACTCAAGTTTTATGTTCCAACTCTGTGTCATTCCTGGAAACAGCAAATGTGCATCTCTGTCAGCTGCTATTGCCGGGAAAGGACCCAAGTAGTAACGGCCATCAGTCTTTCCCGAATAACCTTCCTTTACGTTCTCAGCTTTCTAATGTTATGTCAGTGCGAGGCATCGCCTTAAGACTGACACGATTATAGAACTTCAAATGATTAGAGACTTTCATAGTTCACATACAGTATGTTTAAATAGCCTATAATATTAAACGAGCAATAATTGTATGTATCTGTGTTTTTTTTTCTCGTAAACGGGGCTCTAACGATTTTCTCGGAAGTTGGTACTTAAGGGTATTTTGCCACCAGGAATCGATTGGACTCTGACTCGTTTTCCGCAAAATTTGTCTAAGGACCACATCTGAGGGCCTTTATTTTAAAATATCGTGAGACCGATACCGCGCGTGCGCGTGTGTATAACTAATATCGGGGGGGACCGAGCTTTGCTCGGTTTTGATATTTATTTATATATATTACAACGGTACCTTTTGTGCTGTGTTTACCATACAACATTACTGATAACATGTATGTATAATTGGAGTTCAGGTGTAATCATAATAAGAGTATGACCTTTTAGGAATCGTAATGTTTTCATTTCTTTATTCAAAAAAAATAATAATATAATAATACTATTTACTTCGCCATAAAGTATTCATTATCTACTGTTTCAATGTTTCTTTGTTGCCGTACACTCATCATAAAATAGATTTTATATCTTATGTCTTATATTAGCAATTCTATGATGTAAAACATTTCTTCGTTACACTATAAATTCTCGACTGCTCAGTCTGAATGTGTGCTTTATAAATTTGTTCTTATTTACATTATTATTCTATACTTGGCATACATCTTAAGGCTTTATAATTATTTTAAAGAAACTAATTGAACCGTTAGTCTTCTTCTATATTTCCAATTACTTTACTTTATATGCTTTCAATGAAAAATTTAAATTATTAAATTAATTGTAAATTCTCCAAGCAAGAATTTAAATTATCTTAATTGTTAATTCTCCAAGCAAGGATTTAAATTATCTTTAAATTCTGGTCATCATTAAAGAAAATATCATTAAAGAAAATTCTTATTACACTTAAATTACATTCTCTTATATCTATCTACATAATTTTTCTTTAATTTAAAATTTTTTTATTAATGTCTTTCAATGTCTTTATTCTTTTATAATTATAAATTGGTTTTTCGTCACCTGAATTCTGCAGATTGTCCCATGTCCTCCAGTGATCTGTCATCTGTCGGTCCTCTCCTACTGGATGTCCTCTTGCGTTTTCTGGTTCCACTGGTCGTCCTCCAGTCACTCGTCCTTCATGTTCCCATCGGCTGGCTGTAGAATGGAATGACGTGTTGCTCTGAATCGGCTGCTGTTGTTATATAAACCGCCTCTATTGCTCTACGTATCGTTCCTCTGCTTGATGTTCTCTCGCCATCTGTCTAGAGTGTTGATGTTTGTAGTTGTAGACTGTTTGTAGACGTCCGATAATTGTAGTTGCTGTTCTTTTTTTATTACTTGAACTAACATCTTGTCCGTTATACTTTACAGTTTATAAACAAAAGATTTTGTCGATATTGGACATAGCGTCTAACTATGTCTGAAGTAATTAAAATTTTGCGTCTCTGACGGACATAGCGTACCGCTGCAATTGAAAACTGATTGAAGAGTAAATTTGGCTCTCCTGGGCTCGTATTTATATTCACCAAAAAAACCACTCCTGTCGTCACAGAATTCTGCAGGTCAGAAACTGTCCACGGCGTCTGTTCCCACACTCTCGTCCAATTTCACATAGTCGCACATTTTTGCCAATTGCAATGTCTAATGCGGATTTCAAGGTGATCTAACATTGTCTAATTTAATTACACATATTATACGTAATTATCAAAATGATTGCATTATTAGTGTAATTACTATGCTCTAAAAATCGCACAGAACTCGCACTGAACACGTGTATGATTTTTATGCATTTTGAGAAGTCTTCACACCCTTTCTAATATTTACGGTTTGCTTATAATTAAATAAAACTTTAATTTAGCATCTATTTGGGGTGAGATTGCAAACTTTCAGGCTTGAACAGGCTTCACGCACACACACTATTTACTTGTGTACACGCTCTCAGCGGCAATCGCGTGATGTTCCTGTTGATTCCTGTTTATAATTCAGATTCTAATTTCACACGTGCTTGTCTATTACATATTACTAAAATTAATTTAAATATTTATTTTATTTAATACATGCACATTACAGCATATGCTTGTATTGTCGCAATATACAGTTTTTTTTACATTAAATTGTCTAGGATTTGTAAACATAAGCAGAAATTTATAAACATAAAAAGAAACTATACGTATATTGTATAAACATTTAAAATAATGGGAATTGCATTATACATATTTAAAAATACAAGTAAATAGAATAACACAAAATACAGTGTAATACAAAAATAATACAAAATTATTGGAAAGTTTATAATAGTTTATAATACTATTATTGGAAACATATAATAGTAAATCACCATTTGCACATGTTTTGAATGTTTTGTTCTCGACATTAGGAATAGATTAGGGATTCGTAAGCTCTCACGGCCACTGTCAACATTGGTGAAATTGCTACTAATAGCCGGGCTGTTAAACCGCGGTACTCAGTTGTTGCTGACAAACGTTTCGGATAGCAGTTTCACCAATAGTAGCTATTTGACCAAGATTGGGAATTGCTCTGGTAATTAAGGAAAATAACAAGCATTAATATTTGGAAAAGACAAATGATATATCAGATTCTCGCCTTTTTCAGATTAAATAGAATATCATTTTACTAGTAGCAAGATGTTGTCTTTTATATTTAACATTTAAATAGAAGCTTATTTTACTTACGTCATCAAATTATTTTTCTTTACTCAGACGTACAGCTGCCTTTAAATCTCAGCGATGGTATTTAATTTTGTTTACTAATAACACTACTGTAATGAGTGTTGTTTACAACCAGTAATTAGACGAGGATTTCTTATCAGCAGTACTCACTGAACAGCGGCGTCTAGTTATTTGGACACGGGTAATTTTTCAAGTCCCTGTCAGAATCGGATAAAAACTTAATAAGATTTATCAGTTCGGATAAAAAACCGTAAACAAATAAGATTTATCCACTCAGCATTGCCAGTGAGGCGATCACTCTAAGCTTACGTTCAGAAGAACAGACAGGATTAGCAAGTCAGGCCAGGTTTGACAGCACACCACAAAGCCACAGTGTGTCAGTGGAGCCAGTGCCAATGCGTCCACACACACGCGCGCGCGCAATGTACACAACAGTTTTACGATAATTTTTCTTTGGCAATGATAAAATAAAACGATGAATGATAATTAAGACTAAATATACTTTCCACACAGTTTTTAGTATAATATATACAAAATTTGTTTTATTCCAGGTGTTTTATAGTTTTTTATATTGAATAAGCCGAATTAATTTTTAGAATCATTATGTCGTGGACTTTGACGGCCCATGTCAACCCTATTACTTATTAAAGCTATCGGGCTATTTGTACGTGCCGGATAGCCCGATTGTTTTAACAAGGTGTAGGAAATATTTTTAGATTAATAAACGTATTCATACCATAGATTCATAAAAATGTTCATTTTGTAAGTGCCATTTGTCTCACCTTTTCTGATGTAATTGAGATCGGTCTCAACTGATGTACCGAGAAAGTAGTGACTAAGTTCTAAGTATCATAATTACGGGGGTTTTTCGTCAACAAAACAAAATCAAGTGCAGGAAATGAAGATGCAGTTTCTACAGAATAATAGGGTAGACGAATAGAAACAAACTAAGAAATACTGTGCTTACATTTAATTTGAATTTAAATTAGAATTTAATTTGTATCTCTGAGAGACTGAGTAGATAAACACGGATAGATCCAAAAGATCCGCTTTGAGGACTCTAAAATAAACCCACTAGTTTAGAAAGTGATAGTGACATAGATAGACAGGAGAGGACGAAAAACGTGATGACAGAGAACAGTATTAAGTGACAGTGACAAGTGATTTGGAGCTGGATAAAACGAGATTGAGTACACTTATTGATTTTTTACACCTGAAATCAGGTGAGATCTCGCATTAAGTTGCTAAAGTCAATTAATGTCAACATAAACACACTTTTTAATAAAAAGTTACGAGATTGGATGAAAGTAACTATATTTATATCCTTTATTGTTTGACTTACTGTAATTGATTTATATAAGCCGATTAATCTTCTTATATAATTAAAAATTTCAATTATTATTATTAACCTGAAGACATCTACAAATATAAGCTTATAAGATCGTTTTGTGGCTATTACGTCATTACCTATTAATTTCTGGTGTGCGTCAAAAATGACAGAACTACAATCAGATTCAATCATTTTTCATCATTATCATCTTCACGGATGGTTTGGTCCGGTCTCAAATAAGAGCGCTGGTCACTCCAGCGCTTCCTCGAACGTCCCACAACTCTCCGTCCCCTCGGCTTATAGTTCCACAGTTGTTTGGGGATGCGGCTGTCGTCCATTCGGCAAAGATGTTCCCACCAATTCAACAGATACTGGGCGGTCCTGTCGAGTATACTCATAATATTCAGTTACTGCCGTATATCTGTGTTTCTTCTATAACCGTGGAGAGTATATACCCTGCCACGTGCCTGAGAAATCACATTTCAGCCGTTTGGATGTAACGGGCCTGGCCTTTCGTTAAAGTCCAATTCTCAGACCCATAAAGAAGTGTGGGAAGGGCCATTACCTTGTAGAATTTTAGGCGTGTTCCTTTACTTGCTGACTTAAAGGTTCGCCTAATGGTCCCGCACATAAGGTTGAACTTATGCAACTCATTCACGTCATTGCATGCATTATAAGACACTGTAACCCAGGTATTCAAAATTGCTAATTAGTTCCAGGACAGTACCAGGACGTTCAACCATTTTTAACTAAGAATAAGTTTGCTGATGACTATTTTTCTTTATCACATTTAATCCGTTTGAACTTGAAAGACTGTTTAACATTCATGTTTCGTATGGTATCCAAGTCACTTTTTTATGTAATAAGTGATTACCTGCATGCGGTCCGCCGTGTGACTTCTCAAACTTATTGCGTTACGCGTTTCAAGGCGTATGCCTCATCATCAGACGTTTAAAACCAAAAACACATATATCACACAAAACTGCGTTTGTCAAAAAATAAAATTGCAGAAACAAGCATATTATGTGCACGTGATGTAGGGTGCGCACCCGTTCAAGTGTTGTCTGCTACTGATAAGCGTTATCAACAATGTTTTTGATTATATATTTAAATACACAGCTAGTGTTTCACGCCGTATACGCTTTAATCAATTATGTAAACTTCGTAGTTTAGAAAATAAACACCGTCTAGAGACTGACATTAATTGCAAACATACATTCACCCTAGAACAATGAATTTAACTAATATAAACTTCAGTGATAATGAAATGGAGCTCCTTAATAAAGGACTTAATTATAATCTCCCACCAACCGGAAATAACAAACATATTTATGAGCTCGTTGAGGCGGAGGCGGCTATTAAGACTATTCCGAATCCTATTGTACAGAACGAAGCACGCATATTGATAAACAATAAATTCACTAAAACTATCAGATCTAACGATAACCGACCACATAATCTATTTATGCATCCACGATACTCCCGTGAATACAAAACGTTGAGGCACATCAAAACAAAAATAACTATTAATAATGCTAGTATTATCAAAGCAGATAAAGGGAATACATTAGTAATCATGGACACTGATTCTTATAATGCCAAAGTTCACGAATTTATCTCTAACCATAATATTAGACAATTAAAATCTGATCCTACTGATAAATACACCAAAAACCTCAACCAATGTATTAACAAATGTACGAGTTTGCTCAGTGATAACACACGTCGTTATTTGAAGCCAATTAATGCGAAGGCTCCGATATTTACGGGACTCCCCAAAATCCACAAACCACACATACCCATAAGACCGCTGGTTAACTTCACTACAGCCCCCGGTTTCAAAACATCAAAAATTCTTGTAAAACTAATTAAAGACAATTTACAGTTAAAGAATAATCACAGCTTAACAAATAATACTGACTTCATTAATAAGATAAATACCGTTAAATTAAAACCCAATTACAAATTGGTTTCATTTGACATAGTGGATTTATACACAAATATTCCAACTGATGTAACTTTGAAATTATTGAAGGACAATTTACGAATTAACGCTTCCATGAGTGCACAGGCGATAGACGAGTTGATTGACTTGCTTAAAGTCATTTTAAATCAAAATTATTTCACATTCAATGGTTTATTCTATTGCCAAGATTATGGTCTAGCTATGGGCTCACCCCTCTCAGGCCTGTTGGCTGACATATACTTAAATTTCTACGAAAATACTTATTTATTAAATAATAACACATACGCTAATAAGATAAAATTTTATTCACATTACGTAGATGACACGTTTATTATTTTTGACGGAACTTTGAGACAAGTTGACTCCTTTAAAAATCTTTTAAATGATATCAACAATAATATTCAATTTACTTTAGAGACCGAGTGTGATAACTCAATTAACTTTCTAGACCTGACCCTTACTAGACGAATGGACACTTTGAAATTCAATATTTTTAGGAAGCCTACTCCCACTAACCATACAATACATGCAGATTCCCACCATCCATACTCTCAAAAAATGGCAGCATATAATAGTTTAATCCATAGATTGTTGACAGTCCCCCTTGACAATAATGATTTCCAGACTGAGCTAAATACAATAAGATTTATTGCAGTTTCCAATGGTTACAGTAGTCACATCATTGACAAATTGCTAAAGAAGCATAATAACATTCAACTTAAGCCCCCGTCCACTTAATAAAACACCGAAAAAATTTATATCTGCGAAATACACATACATCATGCCAAAAATTTTATCCTCAGTGATGAACAATATTGGTTATACTATGTCTTTTAGAACCAATAATAAATTAATTAATATACTTAGACCTAAACTGCCCTTACCTATTGAAGAAAAAACAGGCATTTATAAACTGGTTTGCAATGATTGTAACAGCTTCTATATAGGTCAGACCGGAAGAGGTTTTTACAAACGCTTCCGTGAACACTTACCAAAAAAGACCCATAATTACAATGATATAAAATCGAATTACACTCGTCATCTGACCCAACACAATCATAATTATACAGATTTTAAGTCCAATCTAATGCCTTTGCATATATGCAACAAGGGCCGTTTTATGAATGCCTTAGAGGAGCTGGAAATTTATAATGCATATAATAATGATAGCAGTCGTGATTGTGTTCTGAATGAACAATTGAACTTTGTATCCAACCGCCTGTATGATACTGCTTCGAGACTGCTCAACGAATTCCAATCAGTAGCAGACAACACTTGAACGGGTGCGCACCCTACATCACGTGCACATAATATGCTTGTTTCTGCAATTTTATTTTTTGACAAACGCAGTTTTGTGTGATATATGTGTTTTTGGTTTTAAACGTCTGATGATGAGGCATACGCCTTGAAACGCGTCACGCAATAAGTTTGAGAAGTCACACGGCGGACCGCATGCAGGTAATCACTTATTGAAAGACTGTTCTTTAATCAGCTATAACATGGATGTTATTTTGTGCAGTGCAATCGTTCTGAACTTCGGATTCTTCTCGGAAGTTAAATTCTTCTGTACTGTTAAATTCAGCTTTGACGTTGCCACCTAAGACAAGACTTTACAGCCACCTTAAGAACAAAACTTAGCCTAAGTAAGTCGCCAGTCCCGTTGTCAAAATGTAACAGTTGAGACAAAATTAAAGTAGGAAATGAAAGCAACGAGAAAATGAGAAAGGGCAGCACAAAAGTCAAGAAGAAACTGAAAGACAAATTGTTTAAAAAGGAAAATAATAGGGATCTCTCTCTCTCTCTCTCTCTCTCTCTCTCTCTCTCTCTCTCTCTCTCTCTCTCTCTCTCTCTCTCTCTCTCTCTCTCTCTCTCTCTCTCTCACACACACACACACACACACACACACACACACACACACACACACACACACACACACACACACAGCCACGCACACACAAATTCTGTGTGCAAGACAAACGAAACCTTTACGATAAACGGGCACTTTACATGAATAAAGAAGTAGTAGGTTTTAGAAAATTAATAAAAAAGTATAAAAAAGTATGATAGATAAAGTAATGGAGAAACGCCGTAGTAGAAAGTATTGGCAAATATTGTGTGGAGGTGAGGTTATTGTGGAGGGAGGTTATTGCCAAAAAAAGGACCCAATATTCAAGCTGTCGAGATGGGTTATTGGAAAGGTGGACTTACAAGACAACATAGGGTCAGGAATACACAGATAAGCAATAGATTATTAATAACATGACTATACTGGAATCAATCCAAGGGATGAGTTTAAGCTGGTATGAACATGTCAGATAATGTCGTATGTAAGATGGCTTAAGAGAATAAATCACTGGTCAACTGGTCACTTCCAAATAAGAGGAAAAGAGACAGAGCATACAGAAAGAACATGGAGGAAGCAATGCGGATCAAGGAATAACACGTCGTGATTGTTTGGAAAGAAAAGATGAAGACTGGGGTGCGGCAGACAGCGTCAATCATAAAACAGCTTTGTATAATAATAATAAAAATAATAATAATAATAATAATAATAATAATAATAACGATAATAATAATAATAATAATTTTTTTTATTTTTTTACGAGGGATACTGTGGAAAAAATAATGTTCCCCGCAGGAGGGTCCGCGCTCCTACAGTGTGTGGGACTCGCACCCACCAAAACCACAAACCATATTGCCCACCGCATGGATCCACCTCGGGACTCAGCTTTCGCAGTAGGCTACTACAAGGTGGTGCCATTTGTACTTGGTCCTGTGGACGTTCATCTGTTTTAAACCTTAAGCGTGTCCACATTACCTGTTTTCTGCTATTCTGTCAGCGGCCCTAGTAAGATCATTTTCGGCTTCTTTCTTTTGCCTTAGTACCCTCTCTATGTAGGTTGCTACCTGATCCCAGTGGTGTTCGCTCTCCAGCATTATTCCGATGATATTTTCGGGCGAGATCTGTCCCACTGCATTTTCCAGTGTTTGTCTCTCCTCTTTTCATCTATCACAGATGAAAAACGTGTAATTCGCATCGTCTAATTCCTGTCTAAAGAAAATGCAGTTTGGTCTGTCTACTTTCCCCATCCTGTATAGGTAACCCTGAAACAGGCCGTGGCCAGTTAGAAACTGCGTTATGAAATAATTAATCTCGTCATGTTTGCGGTCAGTCCACTCAGACAACTGTTTTATGAGCCTAGCGGCCCATCTTCCCTTCATGTCACTGGTCCATCTTTCCTGCCACCGAGCCATAGTACGAGCCCTGGCCTCCTTGTGAGCTTGTACAATATCTACTTGGGCCTACATCTTGTAAACCAGTTTCCGTTCCTGTGCCACCAGATCGATTGGGATTATTCCCGCGACGACAAGGACCGCGGACTCCGAAACCGTGCGGTTGGAGCAAGCCCACTCAACAACAACAACAACAATAATAACAACAAACAAGGTAGACACAGGAGGGGAGAGAAGAGGCGTGAGGGGGTGAAGAGGAAGAGGTACATCCTATGAAATATGGATACACAGAGATCAATGCTGTTAAGAGTTCAAAAGTCCAAAAGTGACGTAGAACGTTCTAAATCGATGGATATTGTGAGACAGCGGGTATCGACAGCAGACCAATTGCCAGTTGGATAGTAACTGCCATCAGTTGATTACTTCTTTAAAAATGGCTGCGATAGACTGTACACATTTGAATTGAATTTAACTGGCGGAATTCGAATTTACTAATACATGTAGATAGTACTAATACATTTATTTTTGATAGAATAAATATAGTGTACTACTCCACCTTTTTCTAGAAAAAGAAAGCTTCAAATCAGTACGTATTTACGACTTTAATCTGTTTGTCAAAATTGAACAGCATAATGCTTCAAAAACTCCGAGCTGGGAAGAGAAGCATGAAAAGGTCTATAATAGAAAAAAAACAAAAAGAAGAAGATGTAAAATAATTAAATAGTTTAATTTAGACTTGCTGATAGCAATTCAGTAATAAGACCCATCCTAACCTACTGCTGCGAAACGCGTATCATGAACTCCAAAGCAGGAAACACTCTCTATATCTTTGAAAGAAAAGCATTACGAAGAATTCTGGGACCAGTTAATGACGTACATGGCTGGAGAATAAGATATAACTTTGAATTGTATCAAATGTATAAAGAACCACCGCTAACACAAAACATAAAACTACAGCGTCTAAGGTGGGCTGGTCATGTAGCCAGGATGGGGGAAGACAGAATACCACGAAAACCATTGAATACCAGAATCCACGGAAAAAGACCAGTGGGAAGACCGAAGAGAAGATGGGAGGACGCGGTGGATGAGGATACGAAAGAAATACTGAAAGTGCGTTCCAGGAGGAGGATGCCTACCTACAGAAGAGAATGGGGGGGGGGGTGATTGAAGGTGGCCAGGGACCAACAAGGGCTATAGTGCCATAGGAGAGAGAGAATACATGTATTAGTACATAATTAGCCTGAAGACGTGTGCCGATTGTCCGGGTGGGCGAAGCGTCGCAATTATAGTTTTTCTGTGATGCCAAAAGTCCATCAGTTAAATTCAAATTCAGTTGATTACTGTCGGCGCTGTCTAGCATTAGGCTAGAGTTTTGAAGTAAAAACAGCAAGAGATTACTTACGATCGGGTCTCCAACGCTCAAAATAGTACGCTACAATAGTACGTCCTCTGAACGGAATTCTTGAACCTCGACATCGTTACACAATCCGTTTCTTGAATTAGAAATATCGTCCGTCCTTGAGTGAATTCTAAAATTACCGAAATAAAACGGCTGCGTGTGTAGTAAATTAATATGTCATAGTAATCTCGCCGTCAGCACCTTCAGGTAATCGATACCATTCTTCACACGAGTGTTTCTTTGTGAAACAACACTGAAAACGTATGCAGTCACTGATTCGTGACCTTCACATGACGAGTTACGTAACAACTTCACGAGCGCGTTTGAAGTATTTGAAAGCAGGAAGTCAAAGCAACCCCACAAAAAAAAACCAACTGCATGAAAAATTAAGGAATACAGGAAAAACCTAAATTATTATTATGCGGAACCAGGTATCAAACACAGCTGCAACACGAATAGCGTAGACACTGCAATAAAAGAATACGGTACAATAAAAGCAAAAGCGTTCAAAGTATAATATCCTATTGAAATGAATTTTGATTATTCAACCATCGAGGGCTACATGTGAAGGAAGCAATCGTGACCGCAGATTCGATGACACGTTTAATATTGATAGATTCTCTGCGTGGTGTATTCAAGCATAGTTTAATAACATTTTTACATACACCTCACAAAAGACATGATGTCATTTATACAATGAAAAGTGTTTTTACTTATAAATAATCTTTTATGTTACGTAATTTCAATTGTATGAACAATAGAAATCGAATAAAGAACATCGGACACTTGAAACAACAATTACACATTTTAAATTGAATTATTTGCGTATTGCAAAATCTTATGTAGAAACGTCGATCATTTAAAGTGAGTGTATAGTGTGCTCTTAGAAAAATCTGATATATTACTGTACTTACTTGCTTACGTAACGCTTGTATGTGAATATAGGAAGGACTGATTGGGTCGCGGCCATAGATTCGATCACCTTGCCGCCTGACAACAATGCATCGAACTTATGCTAATAAACGCAGTTAACAGAATTAATATTATTAATTACTAAAGAAGCGTAAAGAATTAACAAATTTATGTTTCTTACTTAATTCAATCTTGCATATTATTTTATACAGCACGAAAATTTAAAGAAAGTATTTGTTAACAATTGCCCGCGTTACATATTAGGCTACTTAGGCCTACACATGGCTACTGATCTTCTTTAAACTTGTTTCAAAGACAAAGAGTATTTTTAATTTTGACAATGCGTCTTTGTTTAGGCCTATAATATGCGTAGCTACGAAAGAGATTTTCGTACCTTACCTTAAAGGCTCATGATAAAGACGATGATGAATATTCCTGGGCTACAGATGATGATATTTCGAATACCTGGGCTACAGTGTGTTTTATAATACAAGCAACAACATTGTGAACAAGTTGCATAAGCTCAACCTTATGTGCGGGACCATCAGGCGAACTCTCAAGTCGGCAAGTAAAGAAACACGCCTAAAATTCTACAAGGTGATGGCCCTTCCCACACTTCTTTATGGGTGTGAGAGTTGGACTTTAACGGAAGGCCAGGCCAGTCATATCCAAACGGCTGAAATGAGATTTCTCAGGCACGTGGCAGGTATATTCTCCATGATCAGAGAAGAAACAGAGATACACGACAGGAACTGAATATTATGAGTACACTCGATAGGATTGCCCAGTATCGGCTGAATTGGTGAGAACATCTTTGCCGAATGGATGACTGCCGCATCTCCAAACAACTATGGAACTATAAGGTAAAGTGACGGAGAGGTGTGGGACGTCCGAGGAAGCGCTGGAGTAACCAATTCTAGACTGTTTGAGACCGGAACAAACCATTCTTGGCTTGATCCTTGCCGATGATGATGAATAGGCCTCAAAATTTACATAGTTTTTGTACGGCTACAAAACACCTAGAACAATTCCTCGACGAAAACCGAATCCACGTCTAGGTAAGCTGATTTTTAATAATAACATAAATGTAGCACATTCGGATTGGGTAACGGACATTACGATAAAAACATTGAACAAATATACGTGTAGAGATGGACTCCAGTCGCTAAAAACAAGTGTAATAAGTTATTCTGAGTCGCGAGGCAAGTACTGAGCGTAATACGTGAATCATGCAAACATATTATCTCGTTTACATAACTGCTGACAGGTTTACGATACTGGTCATACGCGGCACAACTGAGTTTCACAACTACGAGAAGAAAATCAAGTCATTAACGCTATTATGCTTTTACGGCACATCATTGCCGGTAGTGAGTACATGTTTACGATTTACATGTTTTATAACTGCGTAAGAGTAATTATCGGTATATAACTTATATTAACGGCCAAGAGAATAGTCAGATAATTATAATATATAGCAAATGTCATCATCATATTGGTTAAAAAAAGATTATTTCTTTGAGAGATCAGAGAGATTGTTTTTCGCCATCCAGAACCTACCTTTTGCCACAGATATCTATAAGAAATATACTGAAAAATTGCCATACTAAAATGAGATCCATAGGACATACGCTAGACTGTATAATCACGGGATACTCTAGTTAACGAACGTGAAGTGCTTGCAGTTTTTATATAAACTCGTACAGGATAAAACTAAAATTGAAAACATAATAATAATAATAATAATAATAATAATAATAATAATAATAACAATAATAACAAATTATGCTACTTTATAGAACTGACAAATTCAAGTATCTCGGAAAAGTTATTGAATAAAATGTGTCAGACAAAGAAGCCACTAAAGCACGCGTTAATAAGATGAAAGTTGCTTACCATTTGACCAAGGATTTCATAGAAGAAGATATTTTCTTTCCGTGACTTCCAGTCCTTCCATCATCATTTTCTTGTTCGGAGTCAGACACTCAGCTGCACAAAGTGCTTCCGGGCGAATAACTGTTGCGTAATGTCTAAGTTTGGAATTAATGAATATTGATTTAAGAAAAACCTTGGGACAAATAAAAGATAACATTACAGAAGACGCCATAATAGTGAGCTGTACACACATGTTGAGAAAATCACAGAAGTAATTAGAAAAAGAAGAATTAATTTCTATGGACATACTTAAAGAATTAATCCTGACAGACTAACAGAGAAACTTCTTAACTATTTCAGAAAGCTCAAAATGCCCAATACGTGGTTCAAAGAAACAGAAAAAGACATCGAAGAATTCCAGATTACTGAAGAAGACATTGAAGAACGCTAACCTCTCAACAAAAAAAAAAAAATTAAAAATGCCCATGGTTTTCAGAAAAACCCCAAGAAGAGGACAGGTGCCATCTGGACTGACGAATGGAGGGAGAGACACGGACCAAGAATGAAGGAGATATGGGAGAGGAAGAAGAGAGAGGTGAAGAAGGGATGAACAAGTCAAACCAAACGTAGTCCGCAGTGGTTCACAAGACACAAATTCTGCTACTTTATTTAATATAAAGCCGATGAATAAAGTAGTTGAAGGGAAGAAGTTAAGGGGTTGAAGCCGATTAATAAAGTGGGAAGGGTTTTTAACCTACCCAGTACCAAAAATATATAGCTACTGTATGATTTGGGCTACTGTTATTAGAATTGTTATCGAATTTGTGTTTCCGCTGTGGTACGTCTAATGGTTGGGACAAATTATAGCCAGCCTAATTGTACTGTTTAGTTTTTACAAAAGAAAAATACAAACAAGTCAGTGGTTAACGTGTAATTTCGTGCGTTCAGATAATCGTAGGTAGCAATATGACTAAAAGCACAGCACTTTCCCCGGCCTTAAACAATCAAGTCGTCTGCTGTCATTAACACGTGACTGCGCGCGCGCGCGCGCGCGCGCGTGTTTGACTCTTGACACGGTTTCTGTATTATACAACGACAACAGCTCTATTTATTGCAACAGACAGTGTATTAAGAAAATTACTTTCAATGTTGCAGTGTTACATTATTATTGTATACTCGGTCATATGTGTCAAAAGGAAATGGACAAATTGATAGCAGTTTAATTTTTTGGATTTATATAAATATTGCCACAATAAAAAATAGTTTCGAAGTGTTTGCTGTCAGTTGATATTTATATTAGGATTTACAAAGTTTTGGCTGAAGATACTTTGATGGTTCTTCGTTCTGTAAAAATGTAACTTTCTCGCTTTGAACAGCAAAAACAAAATGCGTAAACGTAGGAATAATGCTTCGTAATTTAAAACTATTGTGTTACGGAGGCTTACATGGCAGGAGTCATTTTGGTTAAAATTACTCCCGGGTTGTTTGTCCGTGGTCCAAAGTTTATAACAGAACCAGACGTTTCGGCAATGCCACCGACTGCCATCTTCAGTTCAAAACACTGTGATCGTTAACCATAGTACTGTGGTCCTAATGTATGTCATCTTTCGTTAGCGTTACTCGTTTCCACTGAAGATGGCAGTCGGTGGCACTGCCGAAACGTCTGGTTTTGTTATAAACTTTGGACCACGGACAAACAGCCCGGGAAGTAATTTTAATTAAAACTGTTTAAGTTTAATGATGAAAGTTGTGTTGGTGGTTATAATCACAAACGGAATTATCACTGTTGCACACCACTATAGAAAAATTATTCCGATTAGCGCTTTCCAGCTTCTCAGCTCATCGTCAGATCGGAATTAACAAGAACTCTGGAACCCTCTAGAGGGTTTGGTTTTAACCTCTTCTTGTTAATTCCGATCTGACGATGAGCTGAGAATCTTGAAAGCGCTAATCGGAATAATTTTTCTATAGTGGTGTGCAACAGTGTTAATTCTGTTTAAAACTATTGACTTCAATCCAACTAAGGACACTAAAAAACTTATTTTTGGCGCTATTGCTGTTGAAATCTTAAGTCAAAATTTCAAAT
>CM068374.1:464102518-464555018 GCA_034769895.1 Magicicada septendecula | reverse complement strand
ACCTTACAGTACTTTTCGCATTTTTAGATATGCACTTTTTATTGTAAATATCTTTAGTTATACCATATGCCCTTTCCGTCTTATGAATTCTCTCTTCTATAGCAGATTTTCCTAAACCATTGTTATTCTTTTCCTTATTATTATTATTATTATTTTTTTTTTTTACACGAACAGGCTACACGTGGACCACGCGGATATCATTTTCTTTTCTTCTCCTGCTAGAAGGCCCTCATTCGCACACTATGCGCCGCCTTCCTTTCCACTGTCCACCCCTTTCTCGTCATCTTCTCACCGCAGAGAACCTCAAGATTTTGAATTTTGTTTCTGTATGTATTTCTATCCACACAGTCGTTCAAAGAGATACCCAGTTTCATCATTTCCTCCTTGAGTTGTTTTGTGTATCCGTTCAGACTGGAAAGTTGCCAAATATATTTGAAAATTTGTTTATATATTCTGGACCGATCCATTCGAAAACCGGTATGTCTAAGGAATCTCAGTCTTTTCCTTCGGAAAGCCGTTTCCAGATCTTCCAGATCCCTGTACAGCTCTTCTTTGGGTCTGTGCCTGTACCCATCTTGGGGTCCATACATTTTCCGAAGAATTTTTCGTTCAATTTTAAGAAGAGGTTCCAGATTTTGAAAGCACATTGTTTCCACTCCATACATGATCACTGGCCTAATCACAGTGCTATAATGGCGGACTTTCGCGCTTCTGGAAAGGCTTTTATTTCCGTACAGTTCCCGGGTTAGAGTTAAGGCCTTTCCTAATTTGAGTTTCCTTACTTAAAGGATTCTTTGTCTGAAGCATTTTGGGATATGTTTTCCCCCATTATGAATAATTTCGGGATATGTTCTCCTTATTATTATTATTATATTATTACATTTTCCGATCTGACGATGAGCTGAGAAGCTTGAAAACGCTAATCGGAATAATTGTTCTATAGTGGTGTGCAACATTGATAATTCTATTTCTTTTATGAATTTGCTAACTGCTATAATTTTTATTGTTCGACTAGGTTGTTTAAGACCTGAAGATGTCAGTGATGACGAAAAGCTTAGTCGAACAATAAAAATTATAGCAGTTAGCAAATTCATAAAAGAAATAGTAAGGATGGCTGCTAATTTAAACAATACGAAGATTGATATTTCTGTTTATTATTATTATTATTAGTAGTAGTAGTAGTAGTACTAGTAGTAGTAGTAGTTCTTCGTCTTTTTCTAGGACTCCTAGAAGACTTCTTCATCATCTTCTATTATGGAAAGGAGATAAGCCTGTACATAAAACCTGTAATCCCTTTGTAAATATAAAAACTTACTATTCTCTGTAATTTCTTCACCATATTCTTGGATGTCAGATTCCTCTTCTGCCTTGTGAACGAATATCTTAGGCAGTATTAACTAGTTACATCAGGGGGTCCACATCTTGTGGATACGGGTTTGGCAATCCCGATGTGCCCCAGCTGGATTCTCACTTTGCTTCAACTTGTCGTGGGTGAGATCCCTTCCTTTAGTCTTATCTGTCTAGTCTCTCTTGACTGCCTCTTGTTCTTTTCTGACACCGACACAATTAGAGTAATCGAGGGCTAGGGCGTCTTCCTTTCTCAATTCTAATTTCTTAATTTTGGGTGGCTTAGGCTCTTAGAGTGCTTACTGATGCCGATAGGAACTACTAAGTGAGCACTGGAAATACTAAGGAACTTTCAGTATCAGAATAACTGATACAAAGCCACCAAATCATATCTCAGAAAGAGAAGGGCGAGGGCGAATCTCCTGCGCCCCAAAACAGGAGCCTTTCGGCTAAGGTATGGTAACCCTGGCAGAGAAGTCTCTGGTTCTCCTGGTAGGGGGTTGTGGAAGAAGCCAGTAACCTGTTCATGTAAAACTTTGAAACACTTGTATCGAAAGCAGCCTCGGAGTAAGGACTGGAAACTGTGGCAGTAGGGTAAGAAACTAGCAAAGAATAGGGATTTTAATAAGTGGATTGCGGAAAATTAAAGTTAACGTGGAATGTTAGATATACATTGACGACATGTTGAGAGCATGGAAATACAGAGTGACTTCGGGAATCCAGCTTAAGAAATCAATTTGTATGGATTCCCTGCTGTATGAGGATGACATAGTTTCTTATTTAAGAAAATGAGGATGATTTGTAAAGAGCTATGTTTCAATTACAAGATGTGGCAACAGGGTACTCACTGAAAATTTCAGTAAGAAATACCAAAACCATGGCCTTAAAAGGTAAGTATCTAGTGAGGACTAAGATAAACAACAACACTTTAGAACAAGTGAGCCGTTTCACATATCTCGGCTGTGGAATAAGCTATGAGTCTGAATATGATATAAGAGAGAAGGTAAATAAATTTAGGAATATTGTGGTACGATTCATAGAAATCTTGGAGAAATAAAACAAGACACAGCACAAGGATTAAATTTTATAAGACAATTGCAATACCCACGTTGATTTATGCAAGTGAGGCGTGGGTCATGACAAAAAAAGAAAGCGACAAGATTCAGAGTGGTGAAATGCGGTTCTTCGAAATACTTTAAATTATACATTGCATGAAATAATAAGGAATGAAGATAACAGAACAGGCCATAAATGAAATTATTGCAATTTACAGAAGACAGTGGTGGAATCATCTGCAAAGGATGGCAGAGGATCGATTGCCGAAAGCGGCACTGAACTATAAAGCCATTGGTAGAAGAGACGTGGGTCGTACGAGGATGAGATGGGTGCCGGAACAGGTTTATATAACCTAATCCTTGAAGAGGAGAAGAAGAAAAAGAAGCATTAACTAGTCTGTCCTCATCTGTCCTGCCAACGTGACCGTGCTAGAGTTCTCGCCTTTCTTATAATTTCATGGAGTCGGTTATATATATATATACTAGTCCGCAAGTGACTGAAATGTTCACGACCATTACTCTCTCTCGTTGTATTTAGTTTTATTATTTTTCTTAAAGATTTCATTTCAGCAACTTTTGTATGGTTTGTAACACTTCCAACAGCTTTATCATTTTCTTCAGTTTGTTTAAGAAACTTTGAAGATTTGTGACCCTAGAAACTGGATTTCATCATCAACGTTAATATAGATATTTTTTTCTCGAAAAAGAGAAAGAGTATTTTTTTCAACACGGTCATATTGATGACTTCTTTCTTCTCGAAAAAGAACAAAAGTACTCTTATTCAGTTGTTCTCTTGTAATGTACACTAAAAAAATGTATTGTGACCGGCCGAATTTTTAGTCAGCTTCTTTGAGTTTATTCACGTATAACCCAATCATAAATGGTTGAACGTCCAACGGCAGGTGTAATTTTATTTTTCGTGCGTCTCACTAACAAAGGCGTTGGCGTGACAGCCTTACATTGCCATAGGTGTATGCTGTTAGACTGTAGTATAAATGTTATACATCACATAACAATATAGACGACTATATTATACATGCAGACAGGTCTAAGGGGACCAAGAACCAAAATTTTTTGAAAATTTGTATTTCATCTGATTTTTACATTTTTAGAAACTACATTTAATCTTGAAAAAAAAACTGAATATAGTTTTCAAACCTATGAGAATTAAAAGTTATTAAAAAAAATTAAAAAAAATAAAATCATGTTGCCGGGCCATGAGAGCAATTGATCAGGGAATGTAAAATAAGCTGATAACTAGAACACAAAGTGAGATACGAAAAGACAAGTAAAAGAAAAAAACGAAAGAAAATGAGGAAGATCCACAGTACGGTCCAAGACTATTTTAACGTAGCTTGTTTTGTGAATATTGTAATTATTAACAATAATATAAATATTCTCAAAAACGACTGATTTTTAGAATGATTATGCACCTTTTCTTTAGCTTCATGTAAAACATAGAAAAACAATATTCTTTAAGAGCTGTAGGACTAATTATGTTGTATCTGCCAAATGTTAGGAGAAAGTAAACAAAAATTGTTCTAAATGATTAACTCTTTCAAAAAAAATCAAAATATTTAGACAGTCTCCAAAAATTTATTTGAGGAAACGGAAGTTATGAAAGTTATTTATTTATTTATTTTTTTAATCAGTTGGTTAAAATGCATTCCCAAAATACGCTACCAGTCCTTAAGTATGTACCATTAACAGTTTTTTTTAATGTACATAAAGTTGTTTAATTTAACTTGAGGAAAGCAGAGCAGCCGGGTACGTGGTCCTCTTAATAGACCAGTGGGTTTTGGGTGTGGCTACTAATCTAGAGGTTCCGAATTTGATTTTCAGACAGCACCATAAAAATCAAGGTAAGTTTTTCAACGTTTAGATCGACCCACACTCTGAAAACGAGTACCCGGGATAAAATCATCACCTTCAATGATTAAACCAAGGAAGGTTTGTTCTGGTCTCAAATAAGCAAAGATTAGATGTGGACACTCCAGCGCTTTCTCGGACGTCCCACACTTCTCCGTCCCTTCGGCTTATAGTTCTATAGTTCTTTGGTGATGCGGCAGTCATCCATTCACCAAAAGATGTTCCCACCAATTCAGCCGATACTGGGCAATCCTGTCGAGTATACTCATAATATTCAGTTCCTGCCGTATATCTTCTATGATCATGGATAGTATACCCTGCCACGTGCCTGAGAAATCTCATTTCAGCCGCTTGGATGCAACCGGCCTAGCCTTTCGTTAAAGTCAAATTCTCAGACCCATAAAGAAGTGTGGGAAGAGCCGTCAACTTGTAGAATTTTAGGCGTGTTCCTTTATTTCCTGACTTAAGGGTTCGCCCGATGGTTCCGCACGTAAGGTTGAACTTATGCAACATATTCACAACGTCGTTGCTTGCATTATAAGACACGCTGTAGCCCAGGTATTCAGAATTGCTAACTTGTTCCAGGACAGTACCATCGATAACAATTTTTGCCCGTACGGGATCAGTTCCACGAAAAGCCATCACCTTGGTTTTAAGTGTGGATATTTGCAATCCAGAGTCTTGCAGATTCGATTTATCAAGTGTATCTCCATCTCCAATCTTTTTTTCCGACAGAACAGCCTGATCGTCCGCAAACAACAAAGTGTCAATTGTAGAGTGACGCGGGATAAAATACTGGGGTAGTAGCGAGCGGCTGGTCACACTGCTATACTTGTATGCTGTGTGGCTCAAGCCGGAAACTTAACCTGCCCGCGGAACTCTTAAGCTTCTTCTACGATTCAAAAAGGAACATTATTATTATTTATTATTCATTTGACTATAGCGGATCTTGTATCCCTCCAAACAAAAAGCAGGTCTACAACAAATCTTATCTCCGCTCAATATACTGCAATGAAATTTCGGAATCTTAATACACGAACTGAATAGATGGATAAAGGTATTAGTCTCATATTTGCTTTCATTGCGTTCACAACTTTTCCTCTATCTTAGGAAACCTTTCCTCAATACCTATCGTATTGACCACATTTTTGCACTGTCACGTTACTAATCTACTCCGCCGTTACAGGTACAAGAAAACAGTCAAGGTCTCGATACTATGACCACACCGTTAATTGAATGAAGTCAACAATTGCCTGCAGTAACTTTCTAACTATCTAGTTGGCTGCGTGGGGTCTCTATTGTTTTCTTTATTATTATAATCAATTGTTTTGTTTCGTTGTACAGTGGAACATAAGAAACTAGATACCGGGGATTACTGAACTGATTTTATAGTTTTGGAGCAGTGTTTTTTTTTTAATCATAACTTAATTCTTGATTATAGTAAAAATTTAATAGATACCATAACTCTGAATTTATATTTTATATACCAATGTCTGTATGTGTTGGGGGGGGGGGGGAGATTACAGATACCCGAATGAAAGTTCACAAAACTGTGGCTGTTCCCACATTCCTGTATGCTAGTGAGACATGGACTCTTGGTAAAGGGACATACAGAGGATTCAGGCAGCTGAAATGAAACTTTTAAGAGGTTGTTCTCTCCTGGATCGGAAAAGGAACGAGGATATTAGACGCGAAATAAACATTACATCGATGCACCAGAAGATTGAAGACCACAGAAGGAGATGGTGTGAACATTTGAACAATATCTGATATCCGTCTACCCGTGGCTGCCTTGGGTTTCACCCTACTGGGAAGAGAGATGTCGGGAGACCGAGGAGGAGATGGGTTCCGGAACAGGTCTAGGGCCTAATCGTTGGAGTGGTGATGTTGATGATGATGATGACCACTGGTAAATTATCTGGGAGGCATGTGTTCAGCAGAGGGTAGATAAGTCCCAATTATATTGACAGTCATGATGAACATGATTTATATACAATAACAACTCGCGCGTACACTACGACGGCTGCCTGCGTCACTGTCACTCAGAAGCTTTGTAAATAATGAAACTCCTACATGGTCACTACTCCGTACTGTGTTCTGGTGTTTTACACAACATCTGATCGCATAACTTGTAACTGTACCTAGCGATGACGTCACACCGACCACACTGACACCTGACACTTGCACTGATTTTGTGATGTAACAGTTACGGAACATGAGCAGCCCGGCACATGCATGTCTTGCAGCTGACATATAGTAACGCACTTTATGTTAACTACACGTAGTGAACACGTATGTGTCTGTGTGGGTGAGGGAGAATTCTGAGTCGATAAACTACAAAGACGAATTACTGAAATCTACAAGTCTTCCAGTATCGACCCCGTTTCTTGATTACGTGATACATGTCAGACGTGTCGACCTTTTAAAATGTAATCAGGCGTAGATTATTTAACAAAGGAATTAAAAGTTTACTGACCTCGTGATGGATTGCCTACGAGACGGACTTGAGGGTATTATACAAAGCAGTACAGTTAGTTCAGGACAGAATGGGATGTGTATAGTAACGCCAAACCTTCGTAGGACAGAGCAATATGAGTGAGGACTGGATTCATTGTAGTGAAGCACTGTGCCCATATGTAGGGGGGGGGGGGCAAATGGGATGTAGCAGTAGTAATATTTACGACAGATAATATTAAACTTGAAAATGGTTTAATACACGTACTCACGTTATTATACACGGTAATGCATACAGTAATATTGATTATTTGTCATCTTATTTCATCGGATAGAAATTTTTTTGAAATATTAATTGGTGTTTCGCCAAAACAAAAATCAATGTACATACTACACAGCAGATGAATATATGGCTATCAAATATCAGCGGACAAGACTAAAACAAAGGCATACAGAGGGAAGCAACCGGTAAGAACTGAGATACGTAGTTATAGGTAGAAAGATTATGGAACAAGTCCAGCATTGCAATTACTTGGGACGTTACGTTACATATGGGACAGAAATTGATCTGGATGAAAACAAAACGAATATCTGAGGAACAATTCACAGATACCTTAAAAATAAGACAAAGAAGGAAACATGGATATAAGCGCTTTTTTTAACACTGTAGCGGTACCAGTTCTGATGTACTGAGATGATGCCAGAGTTGTGACAGAAAGAGACAAAGCAAAGATTCAGGCAGCGGAGATGAAATTTATTAGGAGTACTCTGGGCTGTACCATTCTCGATAGAAAGAAGAATGTGGACATAAGGTCGGAACTGGGAGTCGACCCATTGTTGGAGCAACAAACGAAGCTGGTGTGAATATTTGGGAAGAATGGCAGGTGGCAGGATTTCAGTGTTAGCAGTGGAATATAGACCGGGGGTGGGGAAGAGATATGTAGGACGGCCGGAAGCGAAGTGGGTCCCGGAACAGGTTCAGGATAAGCCTGATCCTTGAGGTTGATGATGATGATGTGTTCCACCAAAATAAAGTCAACAAAGAAATAGGAAGTTTAAAGTAGGCAACAGGAGGCTGCAAACAGTGTGATTCACAGACCCTGCTTTTGCCGACGACATCGTTCTGATTGCCAGAACAGAACAGAATCTGCAGCATAACATAAATATGTGATAAGAAACGATGAGGAGAAAGAATATGATTATCAACCACACCAAGACAAAGGCAATGGTAATTAGTAGGCGAGCAAGACAACACAGAATAGTAATCAACAATAAGGAAATTGAACAAGTGGCGACATGGAAATATTTAGATGTCGTTTTCAGTGAGGATGGCAGAATTGAGTCAGCGTTAGACACGAGGATCTCAGCTGCAAGCAAGGTTTACGGTGCAATCAACAGAAAGTTTCTGGGAAAAAGCGAGGTGCCACAGAAAACCAAACTGGCAGTATACAAATATGTGCATACGCTCTAACAATGACGTACAGTTGCGAGTCATGAACTCTGAATGACAAACATAAAAAGAGAATACAAGCGATGGTGATGAGATTCCTGAGGAGAATTCAGAAGAAAACTCGTAGTGATAAGGTGAGAAACGTTAACATCCGGAACAATTTGAAAATATCCTCTTTAAATGATAAAACTGAAAGCCCGCAACTGCGTTGGTTTTGGCCACGTCTGTACGATGAATGAGGAAAAAGTACCCGAGACGATTGTGGGAGGCAAAACCAGAAGGCAGAAGAGAAAGACGACGAAATGTGAGGATAACATCAAGAAGAGTGTAGAAGGCAGAGGAGCAGTTTGGCACTGGACAGGACTAGATGGAGAGCTCTCTCGAAAGCCTCGACACCCGACGGGGAGAAGAGAGTGACTAAGAACATGTTTAGCCAGAATTATTATTGACATTATCAGCGAATAAATATTGAGTGAGTTAATGATATTTATAACTCAAGTGATTTATTTTTTGAAAGTTCTATTGCAGTGACAGCAATAATGTTTAGCTTAGATAATGGTTATATAATTTTAGACTAGAAACATGTAGATGCAACGTATTTGTACATTTGTATCACCGCGATCGCTACATATAGGGGTACCTATACGCTTGTGTACCTATTAAAAACGTCACACACACACACACACACACACACACACACACACACACACACACACACACACACACACACACACACACACACACACACACACACACACACACACACACACACACACACACACACACACACACACACACACACACACACACACACACACACACAGGAGCGCACGCACGTGAGAGAGCGAGAGCGAGACAGAGAATGAGAGTGAGGAAGAGAGAGAGAAATTGCAGATTTATGTGTTATCAATGAAAACTCGCCTGACAATGAATGCCTAAACGATTTATGAAAAGGTTACAACAACAAAATGTAGCTGTTTTGCGATTTAATGAGGTTGCCACACTAAATTTGGAAGTACATGTAGTGTGGGTTCCAAACACTTCATCCGTGTGAAAAGGAAAAGCCTGGGTTTCACCTTCAAGAGGAAGTCGTTAATGCGTCTCTGATGGACCTTTATAGTATGATGGAAAGCAAAGGGATTTAACCATAAAAATATATTATACAAGACGGTGTAGGAGAATTCGCAACTGCGAGCTCTCGTACCTTTAAAAGAAGTTGGTTCGAATACCGGTATCAGCTGTTCCTTATGAAAGTGTAGACAATTTCAACAACAAACATTTAAAAGTAACTTTCCATCGCGATATCGTTCCTTCGGATGATGACGGCACGTTCCTAGAGGGTTGCACAAAATAATAATGAAGTTTAAAAGAATTATATATTGTCTTTGTACTAAATTGAGTAGGCTTATTACATTAAATAATGAATTACTGTTTCCTTAAATTACCGATTATAACGTTTTTGATAATCACAAGATGTTCTTTGAAGTAACCGGTAAATCTGACGTTTATTCAAAGGCTCCTAAAAAATATACAAACACTTGGTAAGTTTCACAGTTTATTATTTACCTCTGACAGCTGTTTAAGCTTATTAAGCCATTCTCAAAGAGAACAAGGAACAATTAAACAAAGAATCTAAGGGCGGTGAAACGTTGCACCGTTCTCTGAAACATCGCATTTCTGAACATAAGAAGGCGGTTTTAACCAATACAGCCAATACAGGATTTGCAGATCATTGCTTACAACACAATCATTTCATAGATACAAATAACATAACACTACTGCACAACATACAAAAAAGATAAAAAAGTGGGTCTGTTAGAAAATTCTAGAAATTAGAAAAGCAATCAAAATTAACAAACATTTAACAAACAAACAACTGAATTCTGTGTATCCCCTTTCTTAAAAGTTGTCATTTAGTTTAGTTAATTTTTATACTTTCCGATTATTCATAGTTTTTACAAACACTTGAACTTCTCTTACTAGTTCCTCCCCCCTACACCATACACACCCCACGCACATGTCAGGATACACACCCTAAACACATGTTCACCACCCTTACAATCTCTGTTTAGTTGTTCCTTGATCTCTTTGAGAATAGCTTAATAAGCTGAAACAGCTGTCAGAGGTAAATAATAAACTGTGAAACTTACCAAGTGTTTGTATATTTTTTAGAAACCTTTGTATTAATATGTTTCACCGAGTGCCCAACGAGTCATCAATCAAGGACGTTTATTCTGTATTAATATGTTTCACCGAGTGCCCAACGAGTCAACAATCAAGGACGTTTATTCTGTACTAATATGTTTCACCGAGTGCCCAACGAGTCAACAATCAAGGACGTTTATTCTGTACTAATATGTTTCACCGAGTGCCCAACGAGTCAACAATCAAGGACGTTTATTCTGTATTAATATGTTTCACCGAGTGCCCAACGAGTCATCAATCAAGGACGTTTATTCTGTACTAATATGTTTCACCGAGTGCCCAACGAGTCATCAATCAAGGACGTTTATTCTGTACTAATATGTTTCACCGAGTGCCCAACGAGTCATCAATCAAGGACGTTTATTCTGTACTAATATGTTTCACCAAGTGCCCAACGAGTCAACAATCAAGGACGTTTATTCTGTATTAATATGTTTCATCGAGTGCCCAACGAGTCATCAATCAAGGACGTTTATTCTGTTATAATATGTTTCACCGAGTGCCCAACGAGTCATCAATCAAGGACGTTTATTCTGTTATAATATGTTTCACCGAGTGCCCAACGAGTCATCAATCAAGGACGTTTATTCTGTACTAATATGTTTCACCGAGTGCCTAACGAGTCATCAATCAAGGACGTTTATTCTGTACTAATATGTTTCACCGAGTGCCCAACGAGTCAACAATCAAGGACGTTTATTCTGTACTAATATGTTTCCCCGAGTGCCCAACGAGCCATCAATCAAGGAAGTTCATTCTTACTAGTCGTTTCTCGGCCCGTGAAGACAGAATTAGAATTTCGGATTTTCAATGCGTTAAAACCTCTCTGTTCACACTGGAGTAAAGACAGGTCGCGTATATTGTGTGAAAAACGTATACCAGACCTATTGTACCCCAACGAGATGACGCTTTCTCTACTGTCTTGTAATCATTTTTTTCTTACGGAGGAAAAGCCATCGAGTGTTTTTGGTTTTTATCTGGTCCCGGTTCCAGTTACCCCGCAGATACAGTTTTGGTTGAACTTTTGCAACGGTCTTCGTATTCTCTTCTTCTATGTTCATCCTGCGTAACAAATGTCCTTCACTGTCTATCGTCTCCTATTCTTTCCAGGTGTTCGTTCGACAATATCGATTTTTATGTTCTAACACTTTTTCTGCTGGTCTTATCGATATTTATTTTTGATTTTTTTTAATTTAATATTTTACAGCATGGTCCATTACAATCGTGAAATACTACATGCTAAGTTTTTCCTTATTTGAATTATAATGTGTTTGTATATATTGACATCAACTAATAACAAATATATAATACATAACACCAATTACAATGTTGACATACTATTACACAGTGAATTTGTTGACATACTATTTATGATCGTTTCGTCTTTGTATGCAGCCAGCAACGATATATTAATACCAGGCGCGTATTTACGGGGGGGGGGACGATTGGGACCGGACCCCCACTCCATAGGGTCGAAAGTTGCCGAGAAATGTTATTCTCTTAATTGTTAAGCTGTTTTATTAATTTCCCAGCTGTGTACACTAATACAGTAGTAACCCTTTTTACTTCCATGTTCGGTAAGGAAATAGAAATATGGTGATCGCGAAAAAAATCGTGTCCGAGATATTGTACTACCCTCAAAACATGAAGAAAAGTCACTTTCCTGAAGGTGTGTGTGTGTGTGTGTAGAAATTTTTCTATGGCAAACGATAACTGCCGCTAAATCAAACAGAATCAACTAATAGTTTGTATATGTGCCCAAGTTTTAGAGGACTCAAGGCCTATTGGTTTCGGTGAAGATCGGTTAAGAGGGAGGGGTAGTTTACCTGCAACGTTTTATATTTTAACAACTGTAAAGTACTTACTTTTGACAAATAAAGTATCCTGAAAAGAAGGTCATAATAATCCACTGTAGAAAGATAAATGAATCATCTATAAATGAAAAGGGTAGTAAAAGGGGGAGGGATAATTTTCTATAAATGAAAATTATAGTTGAAGGGGATTATAGTTATCGGCAACAAAGAAGTGTTTGTTGTTAAAATTCCTTCCCGGGCTGTTTGGACGTGGTCCAATGTTTTCTGCAAAACCAAACGTTTCGGCAGTGGCATCGACTACAGTGAAAATCGAGTGCGCTAACGTGACGTGGTGACCACAGTACTGTGGTTAAGGCTGAAGGAAGAAGTAGTTTCTGTGGAAATATTTCATTTCGAAAATGATTTTAAATATAACCCTTACAACACGGAAGTCATGTATGGTTCTCCATACCAATATTTAAAATATAGGTCTACAAACAAGTTTATTACCTACCATTTGCGTTTGTCTTAACATCTTTTTTCTTTTGTATGAAGCAGACTCGACCCCACCCTAGACCAAGATCCAGAAACGCTACTGATTAATACGTGGGGTTTCCAGTGCGTCTGTGGTCACAGTGTGGTTAAACCGTCTGTCGCTGTGGAGTAAAGGCTGTCAGCGTATAGTGTTTGGAAATAAATACGCGTCGTTTATTTTTGTCAACGACAAATAACACACAAAAAGTAACTTTTGATTTTGAAATTTTGTAATAATATTTCGGTGCAAATAACATGACTAAACTAGAAAACCCATGTGTCCATTGATCGTCAGTACAAAATATATTGTCACTTTCACTTGTTGAACGTGTTTTTATTCCTATCGGGGTTTCCCAGCTGTTATAGTGCAGAATTTGCCAAGTGTTTACCAGCTGATGTAATGTATGTTAAGAGGAAATTGTCTTACGCTTCTGAGGACACGATTAAGTTTAAAATTCTGATTCCTATTTATGTGTGAACATTTTCTTTTCCTACAGTAAATGGCGTTGTAAATGTAACTGTACCTTTAAATGTAAATGTAACTGTAACTGTACCTCCCTCTGTCACTTCATCCCGTGTTAACTTCCACAATTCTCCTCCACTTTGGGCAGTTCTAAGTCCAGCCACGTTCGTATACAAGAAATTCACGTGGTACACCATATTTCTTCTTTACTTTTACTCTTCTTCTCATCTTAAACATTTCGACATTATAGGACGGAATTATTGCTTAACATAAACTAGAACGTAACAGGTACTGAGTAGTCGGCAGCTTCCTATTGCTGGGAGGGATGCCACAAACGCGAAACAGGTACTGAGTAGTCGACAGCTTCCTATTGGTGGGAGGGATGTCACAAACGCGATTATTCGCTAGTTGGCCGAACATGGTGACTTTATGTCATGGCACAGCTTCTGGTATCGATTCAGGTAACAGGTACTGAGTAGTCGACAGCTTCCTATTGCTGGGAGGGATGCCACAAACGCGATTATTCTCTAGTTGGCCGAACATGGTGACTTTATGTCATGGCACAGCTTCTGTTATCGATTCAGACGACAGGTGTCACCTGTCTCGGACACGTTTAGCAGACCCCTTGAGGCGACCGCGAGGCAGTGACCCTCCGTGCCAGTGGCAAAGGTAACAGAGACAAGCAACGTGTCCAGATGTACTAGGATGGGAATCGTTGAAGAGAGTGATGGAGTTGAGGTTATGGAAGGGAACTCCAGGTCAGGGATGCTAACGAGAAGAGTGACCCCCGTGATTTTGCGGGGGGGGGTACCACCCTGTCACCACCGCGTTTTTCCAATGCCGCTCTATCGAATTGTATTACGTGTTATACACAGGGTCAGTTGAAAAGTTCGCGGAGCGACATCTATAGCTCAGTGGTAGAACTAAAATCTTTCGTGTGTTGCAAGACGTATATTTCGCGTAAACACTTGTTAATGTCCAGATATATCTGTCAATTTATTCACTTTATACCAGCTGTTTGAAATTTTCCTGTCACGCGTGTTTTTAAAATGCACAAAATCAAACATCGTGTTGTGATGAATTCCGAGTTAAAAACGTTTTAGCGCCAGTGAAAAGTCAAAACAAAATTGTAAATACGTTAGGAGATGCTGGGCCTTCAGAAACAACGGTAAGTGGGGCACACTCGAGTTTAAACGTGGTAGTACAACCACTGAAGATTATCCCAGCAGTGGACATTCAAAAAGTGTAACAAAAAATGCCATATTGAAAAAATTTCATAGGGTGTTGGAAGACCGTAGATTGAGGAGTGGGTTACGTTGCTGAAATCATAGGCATCTCATATGAGCGTGTGCATTATACTTTAACTGAAGAAGTTGGTGTGAAAAAGCGTTGTCCAAGGTGGCTGCCGCATCTGCAGTTGTTGCATTTTCTGAGCGTCCAGTGCGACCACGTTTTCAGTTCTCGTTCGACCACGTTAAAACTCAAGTGCCTACTTATAAACAGTTGGTTTTGAAGTCGCAGCATCTCCTGACACATTCACGATTTCGTTCTGAATTTCCGTTGGCGCTAAACAATTTTTAACAACGAATCACACCACGATGTTTGATTTTGTTCGTTTTTCAAAACATGCATGACACGTCAATTTTAAACCGCTTCTAAGCAATGAATAAATTGATAGGTAGATTTGGAAATTAAAAGGAGTTCACATAAAAAACAAATCTTGCAGCACACTGAAAATTTTTGTTTTATCGCTAACTACAGATGTCGCTCCGCGAACGTTTCAACTCACTCTTGTACAGGACTAAAATATTTATGGTAACGTATGTTTGTTTGCCAGAGACAGAGTACGACCACGATTTATTAAGTTTTACTTATTTAACGTTTTACGATGTACCGAAAGCTACTCAGTACCTGGTTATATTGGATTTACGATTGTTTCTGTGTGTGTGTGTGTGTGTGTGTGTGTATGGACATATTATTATTCCACGTCACCATACGTAAAATGGTATTTCAATGTTTATTGCCAACCGTATGTTTTAAAAGTAGCGAACGCGATCGCTCACTACGGTCAGACCTTGACTCTGTTTTGCATAACTAATTGTGCTTTTAAACGTTTGTAGGCTAAAACCATTATATAGGGTACGGATTACAGGTGTGTTATCGGTGTCATAAATTTGCATTTACAGTTTACAGTTAACTGTCTCAAGTTGTTTGTGCAATACTTTACTCTTATTTATTCCAACGCTGCAATGCTTTTCTTCTGTAGTGCTTGTAAAGGATATTATCATACTACTGTTCTCCAGTCACATTTCGCTAAGAAAATCAGAAATGGTATAACGCGTTTTCAAGTTTATAACTAGCAATACGTAAAAAATTAATTAATTTAAAATATCAAAAATAAATTATTACACGCCCAAGCGGGGACGTTATCAATAAATAGATAATACGTCCTGTAGGATCTGACTAAACGCCCTATGATATTATCTGAAATGTACATGGACGACATTAGTAAGAAGTGCTCACTGAAGGTTAAGAAAATGCGTGTTGGATACAGGAACTTGCGAAGTATAGAAGTAGCAGAAGGGGATTTTGCGGATGATGTAGTCCTAATGACTACAAGTGAAAGGGCGTTACAGGGTAATTTGAATATATGGAATGAAGTTCTCCAGGGAAAAGGGATGAAAATAAATAAGACCAAAACAAAGGTAATGGTAATGGGGGAGAAAATAATAAATATAGAGATTGGAGGAGTGAAGATAGACAGGAGATAGGACTGAGATTGTAGTCAAACAATTTAAATATCTAGGGGTTATAGTAGATAGTAATAGGAATCAAGAAGCCGCATTAAATGAAAGAATTGAAAAGGCAATAAAAGTATACTATGCATTAAACAATAGATTTATGAATAAGAAGGAGATATCAAGAAAAACGAAAATGAGTGTGTATAAAACAGTATACAGATCGGTTTTAACATACGGCTGTGAGACGTGGGTGCTGTCCAAAAGCCAAAAAAGTAAAATCCAGGCGGCAGAAATGAAATATCTTAGGAGAGTAGTAGGAGTAACAAGGAAGAATAGAGTTAGGAATACACAAATAAGAGAGGATTTAGAAATTAATGATATTGATTCTGGATTTTATTGAACAGAGACAACTATGCTGGTGGGGACACATGCAGAGAATGGATAGTGACAGAATGGTAAAAAAGGTCTGGGAGGCAAAATCAGGGGGGAGAAAGAAGAGAGGAAGACCGCGACTAACTTGGGATGGAATGATGGGAAACATTTTGAGAGAAAGAAGCTTGGGCTGGAGTGAAGCGAAGACATTGTCAATGGATAGAGTAAGATGGAAAAATTTGTATACATAGTGTAGTTGATGTAAGCCGACACCAATATGGTATAAGGGTATTTTGATAACAAATAAATAAATAATATTATCTGAAATATTACC
Source organism: Magicicada septendecula (assembly GCA_034769895.1). Classification (NCBI taxonomy): domain Eukaryota; kingdom Metazoa; phylum Arthropoda; class Insecta; order Hemiptera; family Cicadidae; genus Magicicada; species Magicicada septendecula. The sequence goes on along the minus strand of CM068374.1, from coordinate 464,538,401 downwards.
TAACAAAAATATTTCGTTCTTTAAAAATATAAGTAATCGTAAAGACAAATAATTATATCCCGACTAAAAAAATCTTGTTTTAACAAAAAATTAATAATCTCGCTCTAAATAGACAAGTTGAAAGTAAAACAAAATATTTGTTGTAACTTATGTAAAATTGAACTTTAAAATAATATAATAATTTTTTTTAGAGGTTGGACTTTCACCCACTAAAAACCCCACCTCTTATTCAGCCATTCATATCCATCCTGGAACCACTTAGCGCATTACTTCAGGATGGAGCCTACTGCGCCCTTATCGAGCTCCTTCTAGTTGTTCCTTATCTTCTACCGCCCGTTGAATGCAAGTTGGGCCTGTCTTTTCTTTTCTAGTAGGATCCACTGAATAAATGCAGAAATACGCTCCCATTCCACATTTATGCATAATCTCAACTACGTTGTTGGGCGTTAACTTCCCGAACTCCATCGCCAATGTTCTCTCGTGAACTTGTTGCTCTTAAAAAAGGTGTGCAAAGCATCTTCATGAGGAGAGTCGCCGTACTGGCATGGTGGGCATTGTACCTTTACCATTCTGTGCAGGTAGGTATTAAAATCGCCGTGACCACTGAAGAACTGCGTCAGAGGGCGGAGAGTGAGTTTCCTGGCTTCATGCTTTGCCGCATCCCTTCCAATTACATTTCTTTTACGGAAAAAATCCTTTTGCTCTAGAGCCAACAGGTCTATGGGAATCACTCTCACTATTCCCAGAACTACTGGCTCTGGCACTGTCCGGTAAGAGGATGCTACTCTGTGGATTCTCTTCTCTGTACCGATGCTATACGTTTTCTGTACTTCTCCATCTTTAGTGCGTCAGCCCAGATTTCGCAACCGTACAGATTCCGTGACTGCCATCAACAATCGCCTCTCGCTTGCAGCGGGACCTCCTACGTTGGCCGTACGCCTACTGAGCTTCGTTGTAACGTTAGCCGCCTTATCAGCTGCGTACTTTATTTGCTCCCAATAGGAGAGCTTTGAGTCTAGTCTCACCGCTAGGTATTTAATTGCGTCATGTGCAGCGGCATGATTGTAATATTAATACTAATACTAATACTAATACTAATACTAATACTAATACTAATAATAACAACAACAACAACATTAATAACAATAACTGTAGCATACATTATTAATGCGTGAATGGGCACTATATAAATGTAACACGTGTTAATATAATGTTTATTTTTAATTTTTTAATTAATAATTGCTTTATAAACAATACATGATCTATACAATTGAGTTTAAGTCTATTCATCCAGTTAACTTGAGACGTCTTCGGTAGTCTAATAACGGGAACGGCTCTATAACATTCTAGTTCTTATAGCAATTTAAGTATATGATAATTACTTATGTCTTACTTCCTTACAGAAGGAAATGACAATTGCCTATAATTATTATACAGATAACAGATAAAAAAATAATAATAATTTATTTATTATTAAATTAATTTTTGTACCAACGAAGTAGTTTACGTGTTAGGGAGGGTAGGCTGCCTCACGTGACCCATTCAGCACACAAACAAGATAACGTAATCGTCAGTACTCTTCAGCCGTACATTATTACCCCAGGATATTATCCAAGGTACGTTGGTATCAAATGATAATAACATTAGTATAGGATTCAAGCACGAAATATAGCCTACTTTGCAAATATTCACATATTTAAAAATAATCTTGTTACAAGAGGTATAAAACTTAAGTGTATAGTTCTCTTATGCGACCAGTTGTTACAAATGGGTATGAGGTGTGGACTTTGACAGAGAATGACAAAACTGCTTTAAAATCATTTGAGTGCAAAATATTGCATAAAATTTATGGCGCAGTAAGAGAAGAAGGGCGTTGGAGAATACGCCAAAAAAATGAGCTACAGGCTCTCGTACGTGGAAAAGACATAGTGACATAGTGAAATTCATCAAATCACAGAGGCTGCGTTGGCTGGGACATGTAGAAAGAATGTTTGAGGAAAGAACGCCTAATAGAATTGAAACCCCCCTTTATATTACTTTCTACGCTCTGATCTTACATTTGCAGAGCTTCCTTTTAAATTTCTAAGTTTTCTTTTTGTAATTTTTTTTGAATTTTATTTTATTTAATTTTATTTTTATTAAGTTTTTTTTTGTAAAGGGGAGAGACATCATATTTAGAACTAGGTGGTGAACCTAGAGGAAGCAAAAGTGTGCAAGGCCCAATTACAATTACAGACATGTCCCCCCAGGTGAATGACAGGACTTGCAAATGAAAAAGTCTTATAACCAACAAGCGTGTGCTTTATTAAACCTGCAAGATGTTACATAAAATGACAAGTTCTTTATTGTGTGAGCACACAATTAATGGCAGGATTATATATATATATATGTGTATCAATTAATATTCATAATGTCAAAAATAAGTGAATTTGATATTAACATAATTGCAAAATTTCTGCCTGAGTATGTATGAGTCAATGTTAGCAATAATCTCATTCATAAAAGCAATTCCTTAATCCATAAGTGTTGTGTAGTTTCAAATAGGCTAGCCTTTTTGTCTTATTAAGCACATTTATGTTTTTTTTTTTTTTTTTTTTTTTTTTTAAATTCATTACATATTCTCCCAGCAAAATATAGTAAAATTACACACACAAACACATACACGACATAAATAATAAAACATCCCTCATTTCAGTACTAACTTCCTCATAAACCCATTCCAACTACAGTAAATGAATGCACCATAATATGTATAGATATGTACAAATATAAATGACAGGTTAATCTGAATATCTCAGCTCCTAAGCATAGATTTGCCTTGGTAATTAACACCAGAGAATGTAAGTGACCGCCCCAAGACTCAACCCACTAAACGACCCTGACTTTAATCATTAAAGCGCTAAGTATATGTGAGAAAGAAAATAGTTTCTCATCTAAAGCATCAGACAGCCCCGTTACGTGATTAAAACTCAGCCATGACCAGATGACATGATAGCACAAGATAATTAACTCCCTAATGGTCTTAATTAGATGAAAAGTTAGGTCTTACAGCAAACTGCGGATATGTGTGTATGTGTGTAATTTCTTACACATTATAAACAGTTATAAGATATTTCATTAGGTCTACTGCTGTAATGTTCACACATGCAATAACATAATTGAACATGAGAGTTTGTGCTAGAGTATTACGGTCAAAACTTCACGAGCGAGCTTCTGGCGGCTTCTGTGCATTCACCATGTTGTGAAGAGAGAAATAGATAATTAGAATGTTCCCACCTGGATTGTCCGGTGTACTAGTCCATAGTGGCGCTGATCAGTAATGTAACGGTCGTATCACAAGTCCTGGGGGCAGCATAGCGTTGGAAGAGTGTCCGAACAGTTGTTCTCGACTGACGGCAATCGTGGCTAGAAGATCGTCTCTGCCAGTAGGGTGGACAGATGTTCGTCACACCCGACACCCATCTCGCCTTTGTTCGAGCACCTGGAGCTACACTTTATCTAGCCAACCATAGCGATAGCCGAGGAAGTCCAGAACAGAAGGTTGCCGCCAGTCGAGAGCAGATGACCAGGTTGGAGGATAGAACAGAAATGAGACCGATTCAATGTATCGGTCAACCCAAGTAAACTCTGGATGCAGGAATGTACAGAAACAGCTGGACGGGCCAACTGAATTGCGTTGCTGCACAGCATTTGTGTGTATAAACAGACGACAACAACAACCGTATGGCAGTGCATGACGTCACCGCCGCTCGTTTTAAATACTTATAATACGCTGCCGAACCCAGTACGGCACAGAATGCTGAAGGGAAGATTGTATACTACCAGACATAGAGGCAGACCAAGCATGAAATGGTTGGATGGCGTAACAGAAGGTCTTGCTAGCTAGGGAATCAGAGGGTGAAGAGGAATAGCGGAGAACAGAGAAGCATGGAGGAGTATTGTCGACGAGGCTAAAGCCCAACAAAGGCTGGAAGAAGAAGAAGAAGAAGAAGAAGAAGAAGAAGAAGAAGAAGAAGAAGAAGAAGATGAAGAAGATATTATCCAAGGTACATTTTCTACAGCCTGTGTCGCTCAAAATACACCTTGATTGTATGGTTCGACCAATTCTGCGACCTCTGTATTAGTAGTCAGGCGGCATTCCCATTGGTCTACAAACCTCACGAATAAATAAATACATTTTTTTTATATATTATACTCTATTACATACCTTTGCGACTAACACTTTGTAGTACCTACGGGAGCGTGGTCAGAAACTACATAAGTATATGAAGTTTCTACATCTATTGGGACCAGGAAGATGTGTACTATTTTTACTACGCCCGAACAATTGTTATCTAATTCGCTGATTTACTCTCTCCTTGAGGGGCGATGTGACCGGGAATAACCGTTTAGTTTGAGAAGTAAATCGAACCAAGCACACAGGAGTAGCAGAACAACGAAGTGTGACTACATTAAGACCGCTTCTGTGTGTCGCGTATTGATAATGTTAATTATTAGGCTACACTAGTTTAAACATTCCTATTCGTCCGCTTGTAAATGATAATAACTACAACGTGTTACTTGGCAAGTACAATCAGACCACTTGTCATTAAGCATTCCATGTACGTTCAAACCCAACTGGATCGATTTCCTCTCTAATTAATTGGATTTCACTTTGTTTGAAACGAGACACTAACGCGTGCACATAAAGAAACTGAAAAACGTTTCTATGAAGAAAAAACATGAAGTACCGACAATTAAGGTTGTTTACGATCTCACCGAACATGTCAAGCAGTTGTTGGTTAGGCTTAGTTCCGATTAAACATTTATGAAGAATCTAAATCCGACTGAATTAATGAACTTTTTGTCAGTAAAAATAAAATAAAATATATAGTACCGTTGATTGTGTGGTCATGACTTACTTTCACTTATTCTCTCTCTCTCTCTCTCTCTCTCTCTCTCTCTCTCTCTCTCTCTCTCTCTCTCTCTCTCTCTCTCTCTCTCTCTCTCTCTCACACACACACACACACACACACACACACACACACACACACACACACACACACACACACACACACACACACACACACACACACACACAGAGTTTATGGTAAATGAAACAGATACCGTGTGTGCCGAGAATATTATCCGAATTTAATAATATTAAATAACAATAAAAATAATAACAATAGCCACTTGTTCAATTTCCTTATTGTTGATTACTATTCTGTGTTGTCTTGTTTGCCTATTAATTATCATTGCCTTTGTCTTCGTGTGGTTGATAATCATATTGTTCCTCCTCATCGTTCCTTCCCACACATTTATGTTATGCTGCAGATTCTGTTCTGTTCTGGCAATCAGAATGATGTCGTCGGCAAAAGCAGGGTCTGTGAAATACACTGGTTGCAGCCGCCTGTTGCCTACTTGACACTTCCTACTTCTTTGTTGACTCTATTTTGACGAAACAGATCATCATCATCATCAACCTCAAGGATTAGGGTCTATCCTGAACCTGTTCCGGGACCCACTTCGGTCACGGCCGCCCTACTCCTTTCTTCCCCACCGGTCTATATTCCATTGCTAGCACTGGAACCCTGTCACCCGCCATTCTTCCCAAATGTTCACACAACAATAATATTTAATAAATAAATAAATAAATGTTAACAATCTAAACATCATTTTATATATGCCAACGTGAATTAATAAACATAATTATTTTTAAAATTAAAGTCATAAATTTAAGAGAAAGTGTGTTCATATATACAATCTGGTGCTACATGGGGCAGGAATATTATTAATTTTAAAGTCAAGAATTTTTTTTTAATGATTAGGAAATCTGAAGAAGCTGCTATTAGTTTGCAAACTTTGCTTCAAAGAGTGGCGCTTTTAAGGTCACAGTATGTTAATATTAGAGGAAATAAAAATGAGAAACACGTGTGCCTGCCCGTTTGTTGGACAAGTAAATGAAATTAGGAATTTAGGAATTATCTTTGACAAGAAAGTAACGTACAAGAATCACATAGAGAAACTAAAACCAAATTAAAAAAAAATTTAAGACAATTTTATTTTTACGATATACATGTAATTTTGCTCTGCTGAAATCTGTACAGTAGGCCTACGTTCTCAATTATTCAAGGCTTCGATGTACCCTTGAGTTATGGGCTGGCGCTCCACTTAGATCCTTCATCTCGGCCGAAATTTGTTTATTCGGATTCTTACTTTCCACATAAAGAATGCCTATAGAGTTTCCTCTATTTTCTCAAAATAAAATATTACCTCTGCTACACTTATTCGTTTATAAAGTACTGATACTATTTTATATAAGGCTTGGACAAGTAGTTTCCACCAATATTATAGAACACGAAACCAACAACAACAAGGCCATTTCACTAGACCTAAATGAAATATGTCATCGTTCCGACGCTAAATGTCTTTAGTTCCGACGCTCAGTGTCATGTATTTCTTAGTCCAAATGTTTTTTTAGTTTACCGCCTGCCAATATTAAACATGTAAATAAAATTAAATTTTTTTTTTCAAAAAAAGTTAAAATTCGCAGCTATGTAAAGACAGCATTGATGATTTGACCAAATTAGAAACGTAGCATTCATCTACGACAAGCCATAGCTTATAGACACACAAATAAGGAATTTTGAACATGAATATTGTAATATTAATTTTGTGTAATTTTTCTACTATTTTTTGTAGTTTTACTTCCATATTCCTTAAGGAATGGAAGTATGGTGATGGCAAAAAAAATTGTGTTCGAGATTATTGCAGATTCTGATTCTACTACACTCAAAACATGAAAAAAAGTCGTTTTCCGAAAAGTGTGTGTGTGTGTGTGTGTGTGTGTCTGTCTGTCTGTCTGTCTGTCTGTCTGTCTGTGTGTCTATCTGTAGATTTTTCTTTCTATGGCAAACGATATCTGCCGCAAATTCAAACAGAATCAAATAATGTTTTGCATGCAGCCCTGATTTGTAGAGTACTCAAGACCTATTGTTTTTGGTGAAGTTCGGTTGAGGGGAAGGGGTAGTTTACCTGCAACGTTTTTTTATCAAGCGTATTTTCTATGGCAAACGATAACAGCCGCAAATTGAAACAGAATCAAATAATTTTTTGCATACATCCCTGAATTGTAGAGGTCTCAATGACTTTCGATTTTGGTGAAGATCGGTTAAGGGGAAGGGGTAGTTTACCTGCAACCTTTTACGTTTTAACAAGAGTAAAGTACTTGAAAATTTATTTAAACTTTTTGAAACAATGGTAATTGTTAAAAATAAAATAATTTTGTTGCCAGGCAATAAAATTATAATTTTTTCATTTTAATGTAATATAATATTTTTCATTTAATACAGCAATAAAAAGGCAGGTACGACACAGCCTGGCTGTTTGGCTGAAAATGATTTTAAATATAAATCTTAGAATGTGGAAGTCATGTATGGTTCTCCATACCGATATTTTACTTGTGTATTGAACTGTAAAATTACGATTAAGGGCATGTCTAATAATGTAGTATTTAACTCCACCACATTGCTACTGTATATCGTCGTCGTCGTTGTCGCTTCATGGTGTAGACCTATAACCTGATCCGTCTTCACTGCAGTCAGGCTCTTCCAAGGTCTACCCCAAGATCTTCTGCCAACTGGTTTGTAGTCTACAGCCCGCTTTACTAGCCTCTGGTGGTCCATTCTGTAGACGTGGTCTATCCACTGCTGCTTTCGTACTTCTGTCTTATCATTGATGTCCAGCTCGCCCCTTATATGTCGATTTACGCATTCCATCCCTTAGACGATAACCACTCACGTGCCTTAAAAAATGCATTTCAGCGGTTTGTATGTGCTGGTTTTCTTTCCCAGTTATCGTCCATGATTCACTAGCATATGCAACATATGCTACTACGTATAATTTGTTTATTCTGTTTGTCTGATGCGTACTCACGAACCAGCAATAATGGAGGTGGCTGGTACAATTTTCTGCTGATATTGTTATTCCTTATGGAAATAAAAAATATCTATCTGTCTATGTATCTATCTATCTATATTTGTCGTGTAGTACAAAAATCACCAAGTTTAGCCTGGTTCTTTAATATTCAAAATAACAGAATCAAAAGTGATTAATATAAAAAAATAAGTGTTTTTTTTTTCATTAAGAGTACCAATTTTTTTGGTTTATCCAAGTCCCTTTACCAGTGGTTACAGATCATTATTACAGAAAATTATTTTTATTAAATTCAGTTTGGAAAATAATGAAACTCGTAGAGGGAACACGTAAAAGAGCGTAAGGAGCGACGCTTTGATTGTAAAAAAGGTCTGCGTCATTATCAGACAGAAAATAAAATATTATAATATATTATAAACACACAAAATGTAACTGTACCGTTTTTAGAACTAGAATTTTATTTTTAACTATTATACTTTTGTAACATGGGTACGTGTGACAGTGATCTACACTGATAAAGTCTCTGGCGCCTGAGGACTTGTTCATGAGCTACAGTCGTATCACTTTTTTCCCCTTTATTATTTTTTGTGTGTACTTTTATAAGTAGCCTGTTCACGCCTGCGTACAACTTCGCTATCGAAACGTGGCTTTAATGTTGATGGATCTAGAGATTGTGCTGCTTTTGTGGAAAATATTGTTTAGACTTTCAGAAAATTCCAATTTGTAATGTAGCGAATTATACTGTATTTGTTGCATCGCATGTGTAAAACAGATGGACGCGCGCGGCCATACGTAAGGTAAAGCGGAGAAAGAAGAGAGATAGGTAGATAGGTAGACAGACAGTGTGACGATTTTAAATATATCGAAAATCGCACAAATAAAAAAATTTTTATTTTTAATAAGTAAGAGTATTATCCACCCTTACCTATACCCAGATTCCTGAATCAACTTGAAATTGTCCAGTACCAACACGCCAAGAAAGGTATTAAGTAAAGAATAATAATAATAATTACTTTAATTATTAAAAATGCGACTATATAAATAAAGAAATCTCTAAGTCGTAATAAAGTTAACAAAGTATTTAAATTCTGATTAATGAATAATTAATAATATATAAAAGTACGAACTATTTTCTTAGTGCGTAAATACGCACCAGCTTACTGAGCCCTCGCCCCTAAACTATACGCGCATTGGCCAGTAGAACTTCGTCATGAAAAGATGTGAGTTTTGTGTTGTCTACATACACGTAAGTGTATGCCGTTAAACGAATATCCAGTGTAAGATGATTTTATTTTGAAAAATGTAGTGTGTGTAGAGTTAGAAAGAATATACAGAAAGGAAAAATTAGCCAACACATCTCTTTTAAAAATATAAAACTGTAAGTTGTAAGAAATGTAACTACCAGACTTTAGTACTGCAAAGTAAGAACTATAATTAAGGTGTAAAATGTGAACTACAAAATCCGGACGAAGAAAACTCAAAATACAACAGTATGAACTTCAAGAAAAAAACCGATCATCGAGAGCAGACATAATCAACCCGATGTAGCTTCAAGAGGAACCACGTACTCCACCCATAGAAGACGACAGGAGATGCCCCCAAGGACCCAACAACAACCTCATATTAAATTCAGGTGATATCCAAACACAACATTTGTAAATTTTCGTTTCAATAAGAGAAGTAACAAAAGAACACTAAAGAACTTTAATAATGTAAAGAAGAAATTATCAGATTTGTAATTTTTGTAATGTAGTAGTAGTAACAGCACTATATATAAATGTAAGATAATAATGTAGATTACCACCAATATTATTCTTCCAATAATTTGGTGGAAGTTTGTGATAAATTAATTATTTTGAGAAAGTTCAGACCCGGATCCGAGGTATTTAAAACAAACATCTAGATGAGTAAATTTTTGAGATAAAAGGAATAATAAACTTAATATCTTTAAAGCAGTAACAGCAGAATTTACTAAAGTAAATTTTCTTTAAAAAGAAACAAAGTCAAACATAATATTTGAATAGTAATAAAGAGATGTTTTCGCTAACACCAAGTGAGTGAATAAATTTGTGCAATCCTTGTCAATTTCCTATGTCATAATTGTGTTGTAATTTGTTGGTAAGGATGTTTTACTAACAACGGCAGCTAGTTTAATTAACTGGTAAAGAATTGAACTAGTTCCCGACTTTTGTGTTGTCTTAACAAGGGAGACGTCACAACAGATAGATAGAAAGAGAGAGAGAGTGACGGGGAAGAGAGCGAGTGATGGGGAGAGGGAGAGAGAGGGAGAGAGAGGGAGATATAGCGGGGGAGAGATAGAGAGAGAGGGGTGAGAGGGGGAGAGGGAGATTTTGATGTGACTGCTAGCAAACAGGAGTATCTTAATATTCAAATTGCATGATAGTCATTTAAAAGTGACGTGCGTAAAGTGTACGCCAAACTCGGAACCACCACGCCTCTAGCCTACCATTGTTTGTTCTGTATCTTCTCTGAATCAGGTATACAGTTAAGAGTTAGATGCCACCAAGATAGTAGAATGGTGGTATTTACGTATGGTGGTATGATTAATCTAATTGGTCAGATTTAAAATGTATTAAAACCACGATTCGCCTGTGACGTCGGCTGCATATCGCTTATCGCCGGACGAGCTAAGGTCAGTCCACCCCCCCCCTTTCCAATCTAGCAGTCGACTCACGGATCTCCTAGAAGCAAGAGCCTATTCCGCGCGTGTGTTACGCAAAATTCAGTTTACGGCCGTCAATATGTGAACGATTCAATTAACTCAATTTCAATTATTCTAATTGTTAGATATGCAGTCGTACGGGCACGCGCGGATATACAGAATCGCATGAATAACATTTAATCCGTTTTACTTCCATATTCCTTAAGGAATGGAAGTATGGTGATGGCAAAAAAAATCGTGTTCGAGATTATTGCAGATTCTGATTCTACTACACTCAAAACATGAAAAAAGTCGTTTTCCGAAAAGTGTCTGTGTGTGTGTGTGTGTGTGTGTGTGTCTGTAGATTTTTTTTCTATGGCAAACGATAACTGCCGCAAATTCAAACAGAATCAAATAATTTTTTGCATACAGCCCTGATCTGTAGAGTACTCACGACCTATTGTTTTGGGTGAAGATCGGTTGAGGGAAAGGGGTAGTTTACCTGCAACGGTTTTTTTTATCAAGGGAAATTTTTTTTTGGCAAACGATAACAGCCGCAAATTCAAACAGAATCAAATAAAGTTTCGTATACAACCCTGAATTGTAGAGTTCTCAAGACCTATGGTTTTTGGTGAAGATCGGTTAAGGGAAAGGGGTAGTTTACCTGTAACGTTTTATGTTTTAACAAGGGTATTTCCTATGGCAAACGATAACAGCCGCAAATTCAAACAGAATCAAATAATGTTTTGCATACAGCCCTGATTTGTAGAGTACTCAAGACCTATTGTTTTTGGTGAAGATCGGTTGAGGGGAAGGGGTAGTTTACCTGCAACGTTTTTTTATCAAGCGTATTTTCTATGACGAACGGTAACAGCCGCAAATTCAAACAGAATCAAATAATGTTTTGCATACGTCCCTGAATTGTAGAGATCTCAATGACTTTCGATTTTGGTGAAGATCGGTTAAGGGGAAGGGGTAGTTTACCTGCAACCTTTTACGTTTTAACAAGAGTAAAGTACTTGAAAATTTATTTAAACTTTTTGAAACAATGGTAATTGTTAAAAATAAAATAATTTTGTTGCCAGGCAATAAAATTATAATTTTTTCATTTTAATGTAATATAATATTTTTCATTTAATACAGCAATAAAAAGGCAGGTAAGACAGCCTGGCTGTTTGGCTGAAAATGATTTTAAATATAAATCTTAGAATATGGAAGTCATGTATGGTTCTCCATACCGATATTTTCATAATAAATCGTTTATACAGTCCATTTTTATCGTTCTACATTTTGTCTAAATCCAGTCTATGGTTTAAAGTGTGAACAGCCGTTAACCCCAAGCCACGCAAGGGGACAGCAAGTTCAACTCACCAATCATTTTAAAATATGTAGGCGTAATTTATTTAGGAGGATTAAAAGAAACAATGACGAGCAAAAGAAAGCCTGTCGACAAGAAGGTGAAGAAATCCTATTAGACATTGACATTGAGATCTCTTCTGCCCGTCTTTGTTATTTCCGCCACTTGCGTGCGTCGACGCTCACCTGTAGGCTATCGGACCTCAGCTACTCGTACTCGTTAAAATCATGATTAATTATGCTGTTGGAAAGGACTTCCGAAGCCCTACGTTCTCCTTACATTGTCGTTTAAACTAGAGGCTCTTTAGTTTTTTACCCGTTTAAAAAAGAGAAATTCTGAAGTGAACGGAAAATAGTTTATATAACCGAAACGATAAAAAAAAAGAAATAAAACTTGTAATAAATAGAAAAGACGTTTTACAGCGGCAGGTGTAACAGTTGTAGCTGGTTTGTTTTATTTATAGTACGAGAATATGAGAAAAAAATTAATTAATATAAAAACTGAAGTGGTTTAAGCACGAGCGCCTAATTAAACCAATGAGAAAGTTGTTATAAATAATTAACACTATTTATCTAAAGGCAGCAATGCTGGTACAGTAATTGTTTTATAGCATTTAGAAATAAGTGGAACACTTACTAAAGCCTTAGGACTCAGCGTACTTAAAATAATTGAAGAAAATAACTTTATGACAGATAGATGAACGCAGTTCAAGTAAACCTGAGCTATTCTTTGTAAAACATCTACAGCCTAGTTAAGAAAACGTAGAAATTATTGCCCCGATGATGGCGTTAATTAACTCAATTAAGTGGGAAAAGGTAACACAGAACGTCTGCGTAATCTTCCCCTGACAGAAACTCGTAAAGATCTTCTTATGTAAAAGTAAATGACAGAAGCGCATGGAAATGTTTTCTCTTCAGTTATACTATCGTAGAACTGATTTCGTGAAAACGAATTTAAATTCTGAATATTTGTGCCTCTAATACTGTGTTTACTTTTTGTAACGTTTTTGCTAATGTTAAACATCTTAAAAGCGAAATTCTTTCCGTTACCGATTCTTCACAGTATCAATGATTAGTGTTGACACGAATAGTAATAGTAACATTATACTGTTATTACTAATGCTGTCAAATCGTAACAAACGCACTAAGGAAACCTGGGTTATAGCAGTTCATCGTATACAATTCAAATAATATGTAGTTGACAGAAAAAAATAAATCTACAGAACGATGGTTCGTTTCCAAGGTAACCTGTTTTCCACGACATAATTTCTAGTTTGTTGACTGTCAGCACGAGTTGTTATTAATGAATTTTTAAGTAAAAAAACATCGTATCACTGAATTAGTACATCTTTCGTTGCGTAGGGCTCAAAAATAGACGCTTCCGAACCAAGGTCCTCATAGACAAAATTAACTCGCAAGGCCGTTCGTATCACGTTATTTTTATATAATTGTAAATAAAACTTAAATTAAAAAATATTATCGAAGTTAACCATTTAAACAAAAAATAAACAACTGCTATAAAAGTATATTAGGTTATACCTGAAACCAGAAAAAGTAGGTACGTCTTAGATGGCTGATTAGCAAACGCTTTCATTTAAAAATTTCGTCGTTGTCACGAAAATGCGCAATCATGACTCGAATGAGATTTGTTGATGAGCTGATGAGTTTGCAAGGTCAGTTGGTCGTTACAAAACAGACCGTTTGAATGTTGTTGAACTCGTGTCCTCATAAATGACCTACTGGCGTATGTGCCGTGTTGATCTACAGACACAAATCGTGGAGTCAATCCCTAAAGGATTCTGAATTAGCCTATTTGTTTTGCGACTACATGAGGAAATGAGATTCGGTAGATACAGGCAACGATACTAGAGATCTGGAAAGTCGGACCACAATAGTGACGACAATGCTAACATTTTAGACAATTTATATACGCACTCATCTTTACATAAGTATTTTTAACAAAGATGGGGAGCAAAATAATATAATAACATGAAAATGCAGTAATATAATTCAATATATAACATTAAAACAAACTGCCATATGGTTTAGATAAAGCTGTTTCAGCAGTGTGGTATGCGTCTACCTCTACAGAATGGGAAAGGTGCAGATCCCAGCATGGCAATACGGTGACTCCTCTTCCCATGAAGATGACTTCTTTGCACACCTTTACCAAGCGCTACTGATTCACAAGAGATAGGATGACACTGGAGATATGGAGCTCGGGGAGTTCACAAGAGAGAGGATGGCACTGGAGATGGGGAGATCGGGGAGTTTACAAGAGAGAGGATGGCACTGGAGATGGGGAGCTCGGGAAGGTCACAAGAGAGAGGATGGCACTGGAGATAGGGAGCTCGGGGAGTTCACAAGAGAGAGGATGGCACTGGAGATGGGGAGCTAGGGGAGTTCACAAGAGAGAGGATGGCACTGGTGATAGGGAGCGGGGAGGTCAAAAGAGAGAGGATGGCACTGGAGATGGGAAGCTCGGGGAGTTCACGCAGGACACCGTAGTTGAGATTTTTCTTCGAGGTAAGGCGGAGTGGAACCGCATTTCTGCATTTATTCAGTGAGTCCTACCAGAAACGAAAAGACAGACCCAACTTGCACCCAACGGGCAGTATAATATAAGGGATAACTACAAGCCCGGCAAGGACGCAATAGGCTCCAACCTGATGTAATACGCTAAGAGGTTCCAGGATGGATATGAATGGCTAAATTAGAGGTGGGTGTTTTTGTGGGTGAGAGTTCCAGACACCAGGGGACACACGGTTGCCTCGGACGATACATAAAGCATTTTTCCCCTCTTAAAAAATATTATTATTATTACTATTATTGTATGTTTAATAATAATAATAATAATAATAGTAGTAGTAGTAGTAGTAGTAGTAGTAGTAGTAGTAGTAGTAGTAGTAGTAGTAGTAGTAGTAATCATCGTAATAGTTCTTTTACGAGGGGGGCTGTGGAAAACTAATGTTCGCTGCAGGAGGGTCCGCGCACCTACCAAAACCACAAACCCTGTTGTCCACGGCATGGATCCACCTCGGGACTCAGCTTTCTCAATACTTCAAGGTGGTGCCATTTGTACTTCGTCCTGTGGACGTTCATCTGTTTCAAACCTTCTGTAGCGGGTCCACATTACCTGTTTTCTGCTATTCTGTCAGCGCCCTAGCAAGATCATCTTCGGCTTCCTTCTTTTGCTTTAGTACCTTCTCTATGTAGGTTGCTACCTGATCCTAGTGGTGTTCGCTCTCCAGCATTATTCCAATGATATTTTTGGGCGAGATCTGTTCCACTACATTTCCTAGAGTTTGCCTCTCCTCTTTCCATCTACCACAGGTAGAAAAACGTGTGATTCACATCGTCTAATTCAAAAAATGCAGTTTGGTCTGTCTAATTTCCCCATCCTATATAGGTAAGCCCGGAACAGGCCGTGGCTAGTTAGAAACTGCGTTATGAAATAATTAATCTCGTCATATTTGCGGTCAGTCCACTCGGCTAACTGTTTTGTGAGCCTAGCGGTCCATCTTCCCTTCGTGTCACTGGTCCATCTTTCCTGCCACTGAGCCATAGTACGAGCCCTGGCCTCCTTGTGAGCTTGTACAGTATCTACTTTGGCCTTCCTCTTGTAAACCAGTTTCCGTTCCTGTGCCAGCAGATCGATTGGGATTATTCCCGCGACGACAAGAACCGCGGACTCCGAAACCGTGCGGTAGGAGCAAGCCACTCTGAGCGCGCCCCTTCGCTGCTGCACTGCTGACATACGTCGTCTATAGTAATAATAATCATGATAATAATATGCACAAAGTATACTAGTCCAATTTTTGAACGAGAATACTGAATATTTTTTTTAAGGTAGCCTTTTCTTTCCTCCCTTACAATGCAAGGAAAGTTTGGTACCGTAAACGCATGAGTTATTTTCAAACAGACGGAAGCTCAGCCACTATTCGATACGTAATCCACTCTTTATGTGAAACGTCCAGTTAACAAAGTATGTCACTGTAGCGGAGTGCTTCCTGTGAGTCTTCCGTCATCGAGGTCGCGTTACATTACCAGAGTTCAGTCAGAAACTTTCCCCGGCGAGCTACCGTGATGATAAGCCGTAATCAATCTGTCACGTAAAAGGCGCGCGCTCACTCACGTGTGTGTTGTCGTGTTTACTTTTACTGGACAACTACTTTTGTGTAACGGCCAAAGTGAAAGTAATTTGTTACATTAATCACATACACAAACACAAACATTAGAAAGGTTAAATTTACATCCAGAACGTGGCTGGAATGATAACAAGAAGGCTCTCCGTTCATCACGATCGGATTGTTACCATTTACAAATGTGTATTTCATTATGTTTGTTTAATGATACGCGATATTTTCGAGACCGTGAAATTCGTCCTGTTTATAGGCTATAATATATTGTACGCTTCATAAGTCGCACGCGCGGTCGCTCTATGATTAATAGCTTTTACGTTCGTCTAAGCGTTGAAACTAAATGGAATTTTAATATGTCGTTAAATAATAATGTGATGCCGCAGGCCTCGGATACGGTTTGTTGGCCCTGTACAGATGGAGAATGAAAAATGTGGCAATGTAAACAAACGGGTGGGACTCAGAGCGTGACGTCTCAATTTGTTACTCCACTGCCACACGATTAAATACTCTTTCGTTCTCAATGAAACCCAGCATTTCGTTTCGTTTTTTTTGCACAGAGACTTTAACAGAATTAACACTGTAACTAAAAAGAGACATAACAGGTATGTCTGTGCGAGACTGGGCGTAATGTGTCTACAAATAAAGTCTTCTTCTTCTTCTTCTTCTTCTTCTTCTTCTTCTTCTTCTTCTTCTTCTTCTTCTTCTTCTTCTCCTCCTCCTCCTCCTCCTCCTCCTCCTCCTCCTCCTCCTCCTCCTCCTCCTCCTCCTCCTCCTCCTCCTCCTCCTCCTCCTCCTCCTCCTCCTCCTCCTCCTCCTCCTCCTCCTCCTCCTCCTCCTCCTCCTCCTCCTCCTCCTCCTTCATCTTCTTCATCAGGCCTTTTATCTTATAGTCCGTTGTGCACCCATTGATCAGACCACCTTTTTTCTGTCTTTCGATGTTAAGGTTTCCCCTGGTGAGATAAAATATCAGTGTTGCTTAGGTAAGGTGGTTATCGCATTTTGCACCAAGGAGGCACGAAACATAAACTTCGTGTTTAGAGTCGCTCATAATTCTGTCTTCTCATCTTGTTTATTGTTCTGTCTTTCTTATTTATTTTTGTTTTCACCTTTTGTCGACTGTCGATAATTCGAAATGTAATGTAATTACAGAACAAGCTTACTTAGATTTTCAAAGTATTTCAATACAAACATATATATTTGTGTGTTGTATGAATTTTGTTTTTGTGTTACGAATTTAATTACAGTTAATAAGTTAATATTTATAGTAAAACAATTTGTTAATTTTTGATATATATATATATATATATATATAGTCATGCCCCAACATTGAGAATGTACTCATTAAGAAAGCGATCCTTTTCCTCGAAAAAATTGTTAATGAATTTTCATTCAAACATTAAATTCTTACAGGGGTCCCGTGACGAATGGGACATACTTCAGGAATGCATTTAAAGAAGAAATTTTGTATAAACGTGGGCCCAAAAACGCTTCGTTTTCGACTTACGGTTTGTAAAAATCTCGATTTTACCTTGATTTCTGCTCCAAGGTTAAAATTAAGCCCTATTAAAATTCGTGGGGCTTAAATTAAGAGGTTTCATATTTTGATGGTTTCATGTAATGTTTGACCTGAGAAATTGAAAAAATAGCGTTATAGAACTGTATCTTGGGTAGGTTTTATAAAAAAAGTTTCGTGAATCTGAAAAAAAAATGGTATGAAACACACTTTTTATGTATGATGTTAATTTACTTGTTTAAATTGACAGTAAATAATTGTAAATCTGTAATGCAATTTATAAAGAATTTACTTCTGAGAATTTGATGTATGTGCAAAAGTGGTGTGTTCAAAAAAAGACCGAACTATTTGTGTAGCACGTCAAATAGCGCATAGAGCGAGCTGCAGAATTAAGTGCTGCTAGCAACAGGTTTTGACGCCTGAATGCTGTTTTCTCTGTCCCGTCACGATCTTCAGTCTTGGAGCTACACGCGCTGTAGTGGGCACGGGCACACACCGTCCGGCGGATTTATAACGAAGTGAGAATGAAGATCTTAATACAACGTGTGTGTATAAAATTTTGCTGCTGACTTCGTAAAATCTTTGCAGAGCTATTTCCATTGTCTTCCAAAGTTTTCATTACCATTTGCATTGGTACGCATTTGTTGACCGATTTCAAAACGGGTACTCTTTCTGATCGTCGTCAACAAACACAGTAAGAATTTTTCAGTGATACGATACATTTAAATTTTTCTATCAAAATTTAATTTTACCATCTTAAATGGATTCTGTCAGAAAGTATCGGCATTTAAACGATGATTTACAATTACCACATCACGAGCTCTCTTCCCATGATATTCGATATCGCTTTGATCTGCACTGACCATTGTTTTTCCCTCTTTAAAAATTCTTAAACTAATCGTTCGCCTCACGCAGGCTTCCGCGTATGCTTAATTGAAAACCAGAATGTCTCTGTAAAGTTTTAACCTAGTTTTGCTGCAAAATTTCATACGCACACGTTGTTCTCGCGGTCTTTCTTAATCGCTTTGTCACTAATCCGCCGGCCAGCGTGTGCACGTCCCCACTCAATGTGATACACCTCAAAGACTAGTGCTAATAGCGGAACAGAATAAATGGTAGTTGGTTGTCAAAAACTATCGCTAGGTGCGCGCAAAGTCGCGGCGCGTCGTTTGTTCGGGTTGATGTGTTACTCAAAACGTTTGGTCTTTTTATGAACACACCTCGTATTTCATAAAAAATTCCGGTGTTTTAGAACCTAAACGTTTTTTCTGCCTTTACGGGGAAAATGTCTTGCTTTACGTCGTTTCAATTAATTCTGAGAATTTTAGAAACCTAACCACAGTATTATGTGACAACATACTCTAGACGGAAGTTTGTTCCGGTGAAGATGCTCATCCGTGGTCACATGACATGTACAATGGCGTTTTATAATTCTGAAGCTGGAAAACAACTTCTGTGGGCGACAACATTTACGTGTTAAGAGAGTAGTCAGGTTACTGCACCTGCACTTCAGTATGTAAATTAACAACAAACAAACGACAGTTTTATCCCAACGTAGAGAGAGCAGTTTTTCGAGTTTCACGTTTAAGCGCAGATTTTACTTTCTTTCCCTTTCCCTTTTCCTGAACTTGTTCAACTAGAGAGATAAATAGATAGATAGATAGATAGATAGAGATAGACAGACAGGGGGAGAGAGAGAGAGAGAGAGAGAGAGAGAGAGAGAGAGAGAGAGAGACAGAGAGACAGAGAGAGAGAGACAGAGAGAGAGAGAGAGAGAGAGAGAGAGAGAGAGACAGCGACAGAGACAGAGAGAAAGAGAGAGAGAGAGAGAGAGGTTGTTAGAGGCGTTTATAGAATTGGCCGAAGCAGATGACACGTGCTAATGCGGACTAGAAGTATGATTGTGTGCACATATTTGGATTTCAGTACAGAATAAGAACAGACTGCTACAAACAGCGAGAAACGTAGCCACACGTTTTGGTAGTCTTTATTTGTTATCACGGGACAGGAGAACTAGAAAAAAATTTAAATTTATTTTAAATAAATAAATATGGATCGGTTCAGATTAAATAAACATATTTTCAACTACATTTGGCAACTTTCCAGTCTGAACGGATACACCAAACAACTCAAGGAGGAAATGATGAAACTGGGTATCTCTTTGAACTACTGTGTGGGTAGAAATACATACAGAAACAAAATTCAAAATCTTGACGTTCTCTGCGGTGGCAAGAAGACGAGAAAGGGGTGCACAGCGGAAGGGAAAGCGGCGCATAGTGTACGAAAGAGGGCCTTCTGGCGGGAGAATTCGCGTGGTCCACGGCTGGTCTGTTCGTGTAAAAAAAAATTGTTGGTCAGAAAATGCTTTTTCACCTGTGTAATACCTTCCGAAATTTCTATATAAGTGACTCGATGAGTTCCTTGCAATATTATTGTATAATATTGTATATATTATCAAATCATAATTACTTTTTCAAGTAGTTGTAGGCCTATTGGTATTGTTATCGTTTCAACTGACCTGACGTAAGTTTAGGTCATTTAAGTTAAATATTGAAATCGAATTATTCGATTAAACATTTGTTAATTCATTTACAAACCTCTGAAGTTACTGATCGGCCTATATTCAGTGAAACGTTAGTCAAGTGAATTGAACCGGTAAAAATACAATCCAACTACTTGAATAAGTAATTATGATTTTATAATATATATAATATTATACATCGTTGCAATTATTCGGCTTACACCGAATGCAATGATCTGCGCATCACTAAATTAAATAAAAATTAAATCAAGTAATCGCGATATAGAACCATTTTCGCACTTTGCTCGACGTCCTGACGTCATGCCGTCCGCCCCGTTCGTTCTCTAGTAAGGTTTTAACCGGACGAAGTTAGTCAGTCGACACGCTGAAATAGCCGTGAGCAGAGCTTCTCCTCGTCTCCAAGTCGATGCCTATGTGCGGAGCCTTTTTACCAAGTAGGAACTTGGTTCCACGTTGGGGACGACAATTCCACGTTGAGGACGATAACTTCATGTTGGGGACACCAATTCTAACAACCCGTTAAAAAAAAACTACAGGAATCCAGCCCTTCACACGATTTTACCTTGCGGATGCATACAGATTCTACAAGCTATGCGGAGGCTCGAACCTGCAACTCGTAAGCACGTGGCGTGAACTCCATCTGACTCGACGCCATCGTACAATGCAGGCTTTTCAAGTAACACGTTTAATTAATTATTAACACCCAGCGGTAGTTGCGCATAATCAATAAAGAAGGAAATATGAACATTTAGTATTACCAGAGACTCTAAGCTATAAGTGAGACAAAGACAAGCTACTGAGTAAAGACAAAACTCAATAACAATCCACAGCATGCTCGCTGTGAGTAGTCGATCCTGTACACTGGTATTGGATACATATGACCGAATTATTTTGATTAATTTGGCTTACTATTAAATTTCCTTATGAATTCGAGTTATTTAGTTTGAGATTGTTTAACACTTAGTTTATTCTAGATCCAAGGATATAAGAATTAAAAAATTTAATACACTGGCTGATCAATAATTATAAAAGTATAAAGAGGCTAACTCTATTCTGCTTAACAAATAAATTCGTTCAACTCTGCTCACCAACTGATGATTTGTTTTTTTTTTTATATGCGCCCCCTTTCATTACACGTAATTAAGTCACGAAGTAAGCTTTGAAGAACACTATGAATAGAAAGAATTAGAGGTACTAGTTAAGTTAGATAATTGTTGTGATTTTCAGTTTGTTTAATTGTCGTATAATATTGTGGTATTGTGATATGTATGTTAGACGCCTAAAACACGGACAAGGTGTGTCATAACATTCCTAAATGTACGTAATATTATTTTAAATATCCCAAAGAAGAATTCCACTTTTAGATGTTTAAATTGTGTAGGACATCGATGATAAAAACTAGAACCCGATGGATAGGAATTCGTTTGGTAGAATAAAATAATTAATAAAATAATAACTGGATAGCTTAAAATAATTAACCCGATTGTTGAAGGCGAGAGGTAAAAGGGAGCGAACAGCGGTTCGTAAATTTTTGAGACGCGGAGCAAGTTTCAGGATAGTAGGAGACTAACTCGACACTAACTAGCATAACTTTCATTTAGCACCAGCGTACATAATTAAACTGAATTGCATCCAGAACACATTTTTAAACATTTGGGCTTGTTAACATCAGATTTTATTTATTGAAAATTGTATTTTTCCCATTAATGTCGGAGAAGTATGGAATTTATTTAAATGTGCAATAGAGAAATAATGAGCTTAGTAAGGCAAAACAAATGATCGTACGTTTAAAACAAATCAAATCAAGAAGGTTATATTAAATGGACAATATGTTACCTTACCAATTTTATAATCTGTCTCGTTTATAGTAAAGCGTCAAAAATCCGGATTCGCTGAGAAAGAATATTTGTAAATTGTTAACGGGCGTCATACGCGCGACGCGTACTGAAACTCTTTCCTCCATTCATCGATTCAATTTTAGGTTAATCATTTATTTTTCACTTTATATTAGATCAGAGTAGGCATTAATATTTTTTCTTAAATGTAACACTCATACTTTAACGTACTGGCAGATCATCTACAAACTCTAATATGGAATTTTTTCGGGGGGGGGGGGAGGAGAAATGACATTATTTAATACAGGAAATCAATAGTCATACATATACATTTTGTTATGTTCTCCTTAATTTATTTTAAATGGTCATCCATAAAGTTTCACAAAAGTATTTTAATGTAAAGTGTATTTTTAAATAAATCATTGTCAAATACTTTTTTACTGAAATAAAAGTTGAAAACAAAGTCTCAAGAAGACGAGAGGTACAGAACTGTTGAAAATATGTTAAAGTGGGATAATATATGTTTTCCTGTTTAAAAAGGGGAGTTTTCGGGAATAAACTGTCTACGGCAGCAAAATGGCCAAATCTACTACTAATCGACTACAAAATGGCTTCAACTACTAATCGACCTCAGTTTTCACACTGGATATTTTATGTAAATATACAATGTGTAATGTCTTACTTATAGCTTCCTTATTTATTACACTGGCATAATCAATATTGTACCCACCGTTAAAACATATTGTAAGATATATTAATTGTGTAAGGTACCAATTTATTTTTACTTATTTACAGGTTTTTGTAAATGCATTTTTATTTTTACGTTACTTGTGGAAAATTGATTGCTTATTATGTGACCAGATGATTTTGCCTTGAACATAAATATGATGATGTTACTAGAGATATCTAAACGATTCTTAATGTAGTGGTTTCTCGTTGCCTTCTACACATCCCAATGTCGTTGACTAGTAATTAGTTACTAGTTCATCCGCGTTCGGGGCCGATTGACTCCAGGACAATGAGGTGCCCTACCGCTTGACAGTTTATCCACCCGAAGCTGTTGACTAGCAAGCGGAGACTGCTTATTCCGGTAGTCATTCGGTCGCCATTTCCTCGTCAGTTAAAACAGGGTGCACCATACAACCGAGGCTGTACTTCGAGAGGGTGAGGTTGGCATTTGTACCCGAGAGACTTGACCAATTGTAATCTTTCGAAATGTGGCTTTACCGTAGAATACTGAGCATTTCATGGACAGCACACGTAAGTGATGTTGAAGTTCTTAGGAAGATAAAGAAAGATAAGAAAGTTGTTAACACAGTGAAGATAAGAAAGTTGCAGTATCTGGGATATCTCTTGAGAAATGAACCGAGATTTTACTTATTGCAGACCATACTACAAGGAAAAGTACTTGGAAAGAGAGGAGTTGGGCGACCGAGAATATCATGGCTGAGAAATTTAAGGACCTGGTTTGGCATGAATACAACTGACTTATTTCGTGCAGCCGTACAGAGAGTTAAAATACTCTGTATGATATCCAACATCCGAAATGGATAGGAACTGTCAGAAGAAGATTATGTGACCGCCGGTAGGATACTGAGTTTAATTTTGAGCCTCAGGCGTTGTTACTTTGGAAACCATGGTTTAGAGCATGAGCCAAAGAAAACGACTCTACTTTTTAGTTCTTATCGCTGACCACCGTAACGGTAGTTGTGGGCGTTCATGAATAGGCAAAACTTACGCTTGTCGGTTCATACACGGGGCCAGGGGCGGATAAGAAGCGCGTGGTGCCCTATGCTGCCATCAGACTGGTGCCTCCCTTGATTCCAATCATACACGGGGCCAGGGACGGAAAAGAAGCGCGTGGTGCCCTATGCTGCCATCAGACTGGTGCCTCCCTAGATTCCAATCATACACGGGGCCAGGGACGGAAAAGAAGCGCGTGGTACCCTATGCTGCCATCAGACTGGTGCCTCCCTAGATTCCAATCATACACGGGGCCAGGGGCGGAAAAGAAGCGCGTGGTGCCCTATGCTGCCATCAGACTGGTGCCCTCCCTAGATTCCAATCATACACGGGGCCAGGGACGGAAAAGAAGCGCGTGGTGCCCTATGCTGCCATCAGACTGGTGCCTCCCTAGATACCAATCATACACGGGGCCAGGGGCGGAAAAGAAGCGCGTGGTGCCCTATGCTGCCATCAGACTGGTGCCTCCCTAGATTCCAAATTCAACCTTTATCCATTATTTACATTTATAAATGGCATACACAATTTCGAAAGTTAACAATTATTTTATTTAACTCTCAAATTACAACACATATTTAGCTAAATAGTGATTACAATGAGCATAGTGGTACTTGAGCTTTTTAATCGAAAAATACTAATCAATCCTTTTCTTCTTGATTATTTAACAAAGTATTGTATAATTTCTTCTAAATGGAGGGATTCAAGTATCTCACTTTCAATATTCAACTTTGTTAACGGAGATAATGTCTCATCTCCCATAGTTGAACTCAACATGTTTGTAATGCGTTTTAATAAAGAAAATGATCTTTCAGATTCGCAGTTTGCTATTGAAATTGTCAAAAGCAGACGACAAGCAATGTATATATTCGGAAATACATCAAGCATTTTACCATCAATAATGCGGTTTAATAATTTGAGCTGACAAACTGTAGTATCATGAATTCTATCATCTTCATTCGAATGATTTGGAAAAACCTCTTTCTTGCAATTTTACTCGTATAGTTGAAGCAAAAATGTTTCATTTCTATTAGAAGATCATCAATCAAATATTTCGAGTAAAACCCTAAAAGAGCTTCTATATACTTCTATTTACTTCGAGTAAACTTCTATGTGTTTAAAAAACGTAACTGTGAACTCGTCGGGCACACATCGTTTTATAATTTTGGATTGAGGACATTTATTTTTTTGTCTTTTCACATTTATTATCATCAAAATATTTTTGTGATTCAGGGCTGGATGGTGCCCTCTCTGACAGTAGAGGCTCTGGTGCCCGGTGCTGCAGCATAACCTAGCGTTATGGATTATCCAGCGCAATGTTGTCGTTGACAAATTTGCAACCGTCATCGATCCTACGGCGTAAGTAAAAGTGCTCAGCTTCTGTCAAGGTGACCCACATCGATTTGTCAGTATGTTGACGTTTTTTTTACGCGTCGAGCCAAGTCAGTCACATGATTATTATCATTATTATGTTTCATACAGTGACCTCTACCGGTGGTTTCCATTCTGTTTTTTATCGTCCTCTCTCTTTTGTCCGACACTCGCTACTGCATCCCACCCACGCTCGGGTTCACAGCCACGCTCGCAGTTCAGTGTGAACCGTGTAAAGAATTATGTAATTTCGACTTTCAGCAGAACGGCTTGAATACATTTTAATCGAACGTGTGAACGGATATGCGAATGTCTGCAGCGTATTCCGTACGTCGTGTAGCGTACAATTGTTGTACTTGTTTGTATGTCAGGAGAATGCAACGTACACAAACACATGCACTCGCGCGCGCACCCCTACGTATCGTACGCTTGCGTAACACAATACACACTCAACCGGTAAGAAAATAAGGAAACTGTAAAAATGAAAACGAGCAAACGATGTCCTCCCTATCTCCTACTCACTCACATCTCCGTTCCAAATGCTTGTAGTGGCTGTGTGGTTTCATGTGACAACACTCTTAAGTGGGTTCTGTCGTAGAAAAGAGGTAGAGAAAGCTTCATACATAACTCACTCGTGCGCACGCCCAAACACTG
Source organism: Magicicada septendecula (assembly GCA_034769895.1). NCBI lineage: Eukaryota > Metazoa > Arthropoda > Insecta > Hemiptera > Cicadidae > Magicicada > Magicicada septendecula. The sequence continues at coordinate 464,512,669 of CM068374.1, read as the reverse complement.
AACACGTAGCAAAAAGCACAGATCATAAATTTGAGTAGAGGTAATGATTTTTGGTAAATCATTATACCAGTGCCGGATTTACCACAGATTTTGTTTTAGCAGAAGTATTTTTATAAAAGTAGGAGGCACTTTGATTTATTTAAGAATGTTGGAAATTAAATGATCAATTTTTGTTAATATTACAAATGGAAGACAGTTATTATTTAAATATTTCGCGCTTATTTTTAAAACGTTGGCATCCTTGAAAACTAAGCTGCGCATGTGAATTTTGAACTCTGTTATATTACCCCCAAATTTACACGACCATGGTACCACCCTTGTTAGTTATCATTGTTTATCTGCGTTGTGACTGAACGGTTTGCGATTTGAAGTTGTTTTTATTTTGTTTTTAATGTAAAGAAGGTTTTTAGCTTTTGTGGTGGGCAGCGTGTTGTTTCGTTGATATTTATTAGTGTGAAAACAGTATGAACACAGAATTGAATCCGTACACTAAACCTATTTATCATGAACATAAACATTCACACGGCTAGTGGAGCCTACAAACGTAAGCTAAAAAAAAATTAAAGAGAAAGCTCAATGTGTTATACCTAGACAATAAAAAAGAAATGTTTTATGTTAAATTTGAGAATAAGCTTAGTTAAGTTACTCTACTTGAAAAATAAGTTAATTTGCTCAATTCTTTTGCATGGTTCTTAATATTTAGAAAAAGGTTGTTAAATGAAAGCACGTTCTTTTATAGTAGCCTACTGGTTTTGAATTTGATAGTATTAATCTGACATCAAATTACTTCTGCAGTACATATATTACTTCAAAGTCACAGCCGGAGGGGGGCGCGCTCAAAAAACTTGGCGTAGGGCCTCAAAAATCTTAAATCCGGCACTGCTTGTACAGATGCCCAGATAGCAGACTAAGATCCATGGCGGTGGGGGAATGGGGGAAATTTTTTGTCATCTTGTGATTGTGGAATGGTTTTGTGATCATGAATTTGATACAACATTCATATCGCGTTATGTGGGTTCATAGTTTTACTCTAAAATTAGGCCTATATTACATTGTAACAGTACCTTATAACATAACCATGTTAATTTTTGTGTGATAGATAACTTAAATGAGAAGTGTGTATTTTACCCTGTAAGTGAATGTTATTAAGACCAATGAACTGACAAACACCGATATGCCTTTATACTTTTACGTTAATAAACGGACTGTGTTGATAATAACACACTGTATTTTTATACCCACTCATTCCTATCATTTATACTTTAGACCATTAAAGAATGATGCAACTTTTCATATCCCCCCCCATTAATTCTTCCCCCTGCCAGATAGTTGGAGAAAACGCGTGCTTTGTCCCTGCGAAAGGCATATACGAGTAATTGTCACTTTTGTGGAATATAGGTTGTAGGTTGTCTACAATAGCTGTGAATTTGTTAAATTCTCAGTGAGTCTTGAAGATTCCTAATGAGCCTATCAGCGATCTTAATGATTATTCCTACGACGTTTTGCTCTGATGATACAATGTTTAAGAACTTTTCTTTGGGGTACGAAGATATCGTTACTTCTGTAAGTCTGGACCGTGAATAGCGAAATAATTAAAAACAACAACAACAAAGTAACATTTTAATATATTCACTGTAGGATGCAAGGACTATCGGAAGCAGATCATGATCTAGTTTGCTAAGCGCATATTCTCCTGTCCCAGTGGTGGGAACGAACTTGAGGCTCGTAGTCTACCATTCGGTAGTTCAGCTTATCCCTCGTTTCTATTACTCCATTACACCTGTTGCTTTACTGCTCTTCTTCTTACATTCGATATTTTCATGTGCTGTGTCTCACCTGGTTCTTTTCTTTTGTTGTAATGAAATGCCTATCATAGCTCTTACGAAATATCTTTGAGTAACTCAAAGCTAGTTATCATCTGTTCCGTAAGACTCAAAATTTGAACTCCGTGCACTTACAACAAAGAGAACGCACTTGTCAGATACTTTGAGCTCTTCTTCTTACATTCGATATTTACATGTGCTGTGTCAAAGCCAGTTCTCTTCTTTTGCTGTAATGATTTGTCTCTCATGGCTCTTACGAAATCTTTTTGAGCAACTCAAAGCTAGTTATTATCTGTTCCGTAAGACTCAAAATTTGAACTCCGTGCCTCTACAAAAAAGAGAACGCACTTGTCAGATACTTTGAGCATTAAGCGTCGGAGGATTTTGTTTTTCATTAAAACATACGTTAACTTGCCAAAAGGTGCTCACGTCGGATGCCTTAATCTTTAAATCTGAATCCGTCGTTCAATTTTCCTCAGTGGTTTGTAAACTATACTTTATGTTTAAAAATTATACGTTAATAGGTTTCTGCAGTAAAAGAATCCAAGCAGCGGGATTAAAGTTGTTACTTCAATGGTAGGGGATATGCAAGACTTACATATTTAATAATTTAATGATTTAGTAATTTAGTAATTAACTAATTTAATGATTTACTAATTTACTAATTTACCAATTTAAGAATCTAACAATCTGACAATTTAATAATTTAATAATCTAACAATGCAATAATTTATTAATTTAATGATTTAATAATTTAATAATTATATATAATTGTCGTGAGGACATAGAAGATGACCTCAGGAGGATGGGTGTCGAGGATTGGAGGCGGTCCGAGGTGTTTGGGAGCGACATGACATAACTAGTCGGGGGCTCATCGTGTGCTGTAGCGTCAGAGAGTCAGTCAGACAGTCAGTCAGTCGTATAATTGTCGTGTACCTATTAATCTCACGAACAGATATATATATATATACATATATATATATATATATATATATATATATTAAAAGCCACAAAACCTAAAAGTGTCAGGTTTTTCATCAACTTATGTTAAAGACCTACCTTCATAAAATGGAGAAATTTCGTAAATTCCCCGGTTAACGTCGTCATTATAATCTAAAATCGTGACGTTGTGGCGCAAACGTTTCGACTTCAGCAAAGGTGGTCATCTTCAACAGCGTTATCGATCCTGCTTACCGAAAGATGATCTGATCTCCATCGACTTTGAGCAACTGTCTGGATCAAAGCTCAGACGTTTTATAATTTTATTCAGTGTTAGAACGATTATGTGCGAGCTAGGCGTTAGCGTGTATGTTTCTTCGGGCTAATCTAGAAAATCATTGGGCGGATTTGGTAGCACCATTCTACAGCACTTTAGAAGGTTCATGTGTGTAAAACGTTAATCCGTGACAAAAGGGAGTCGAGTAGTCATTATGTTAATTAAGCTAGTCCGAAAAAACTGGGGCGGAAAAACGAGTAATGTGCTCTATAAGAAGATCTTAGAACACATTAGTTATTCAGAAATTGGTCCATAATAGAGAAGTCTAATCACATGTGTGAAACGATAAGAAGAACACTGAATGGAAAGGTCAGAAGAGATACTCTTTTGAAATTTTATGAAGTTATGGCAGCGCCAAGCGGCCTTTGTGACAGTGAGACTTGGACACTGAACGCAAAGACCCAAAGCCGGATACAGGCTAGTGAAATGCGATTTTTACGATCGGTACTAGGAATATCACGGAAGAACCGGCTAAGAAAGGATGAAATAAGGAACATCCTTGGGATATACAACCTAAACGAAAGGAAATAGCAATGTTTGGACAGGAAATGAAAGGACAGGATTGGACAAACCATGTTGGAATGATGCATAAGAACAGGATACCAAAACAAATTTTGGTGTTTAATCCGAAAGGACGGCGGAATATTGGAACACCAAAGAGGAGATGGTCGGGTTAAGGAGTGCCCAACGGATTGTAAGGTTCACAGCTTGAAGAAGAAGAAGAAGAAGAAGAAGAAGAAGAAGAAGAAGAAGAAGAAGAAGAAGAAGAAGAAGAAGAAGAAATTGCTGCATTGCAAAGCCAGGGCTGCTGGGTAGTAATGTTACAAATGGAACGTGTCTCAGTACGCGAATCAGTAGTTACACGTTTATAATAGTAAAATATTCAAGATTTGTACGTTTCGTGATTTAATGAGCGTGATTTCGTGCGTCTGTCAACTAAGAAGAATTGCAGACAATTTTTGTATTTCAAAATGATAATATCTTACTGTCCGTCACACAATATCAACATTGTAAAAATAAAATGTTATTTATTGACCATGTCCGCTTGACTTTGATACTGACACGGACATAAATTTATAGTTATGTTTGTTACTTGTTTGTGTCCGCGGTGCAAAAAACGTGTACGCTAACACATTCTTATTGAATGTCATGCGTACTGTACGCATACGTTGCGAGATAATGACAAGGTTTGAGTGGAAGCTAACGAACCGGTGAACAACGCCTTAAAACAGAGGTACGTCGACGCTATTATTACGTCTTGTGTGATTAACAGTGTTACTACCCTTTTAAACAACACAATACGAATTTTGTTTAACTTTCAATATGGTGCGTCCGATTCGCTGATGAGACTTCGTCTATAGAATTTTCAAATATCTGTTACAAATATATAGAAAGTTTGAGAAGGAATTGAACAAGATTACAAAAACGAGATTTTATAAAACAGTAACATGTTCAATGGTGGTATCTGCAACGGAGAAAATGTGTATGACAAATGCAGATGAAGAGAAGCTAAGAATCTTCGATAGAAAAATAGGAAAAAATAGTAAGGAGTGTGCGTGTATGGATCGAGGAAGTCTCACAAACCAGGAGCTTTAAAAACCAACATTCGTCAACCAACATTTTGACGAATCAGGAGCTTAAAAAAAGTAATCAACGAACATATTGTGATTTACTTTCAACCGCAAAGACCAAGATGGTCGGGTATATAGACTCACACGAGACGAGAAATCTAATTTGAAAAAGAAAATAAAACACAAAGATGCAGGGAAGAGATCCTACAGAAGGCCTAGACGAAATGGAAAATGAAGCACTGGGAGAGTTGAAAGTATGAGAGGGTGACTGAGGGAGAGAGAGGTTAGGGTGGAGTGAAGAAGGGTGGCTAAGGAGACATGAAACGTGAGACCCTATGGTGCAACAGAAAGATTGGGATCAAGTGTTGTCGCTCATGCTTGTCGTCAGAGTCAGAAAAACTGGAAGAAACTGCCCGAATTTCCAAGGAGTGTAAACGCAAAGGTTTTTAAAAATTCATTATATTTAGTTTAGTTAATTTTATATTTTGCATTCAGATTGTATTTAGTTTTTACAGGCACATGACCTTCCCTTAGCTCCTGCAACCCCCCTCTCCATCTTCACACCTCACAGATGTTCCAATACACGCCCTAAACAGATGGCCACCACCACACTTACTTACATCCTCTGTTTAGGTTTTCATTCATTCATCTCTTTGACAATGGCTTAAGAAGTCGAAACAGCTGTCAGAGTTAAATCAAATCTTTGAAACGTACCAAGTCTTTATATATATATATATATATTTTTTTAACCTTTGTATTAATATGTTTCACCAAATGCCCAACGAGTCATCAATTAATATCATGAGTGTAAAGGTATTATGATAAAGATTGTGACAATAATTTCAATTTTGTCTTAAGAGATATCGATTCACTTTTTAGAAGTATTATTTACACAAATTTTTTGCAGTATGTCAAGCACATAATCTACATGGAGTATGTGTATCTAGTTTTAATTATAATATTAAATTAATGTAAATCTTATATGTTCTGATTTCATGGTACGGAATGTTATTACTTTAGCGAAGTCTTTAAGGGTCACCCTTCTATCAAGAAGTGTCTTACGTAATTATTAGTTATTAATGATGAAATAACGTAGTTATTATAACATATTCAGAGTTTTCATGTGCTGTAATATTTTAAAACGAACAGAAATATCAGAACCCAATACTAACTTTACGAATTTGTTTATCGAGGTGGCTGGATGTACCTTTATGTTTCAATTTCAAGAAATAAAAAGAATACGAATACTAAACTTTATTTAACTTACATTTAACCAAAGGCGAAGGAAAACATTATTTCAAAAGGAAGAAAAACCGTGGAAATACAGTGAACCCTAAAAATAATTAAAATAATAGTAAAGTAATAATATGAGGAGGAGGAGTAGGAGGGGGAGGAGGAAAAGAAGAAGAAGAAGAAGAAGACTACTCACATAATGACGGCAATGTGAATTCGTCAAACAAACTTGTAAAGTGAAATTTTGTAGGTTCTAAAATACCTTATTGTTACAGATAAGCCTTAATACCCGGTACTTCCGGGAGGCTGCTGATGCTGTGCTTATAGGTACCCTATTACCCGGACAGCGGAGCTTAACGGAAGGCATATCCAAGAAATACGTGCCAGAACATGTTTTAGAATAGAACTGGCAAACTTAACTTTCTGAAAATGGTTTAATCTCCAGAAATATTGGATTTAAAGAAAAATTTCTTCAAGTATTTTGTACGAAGAGCGATTCTGTTCGGTTCTGATTAGTTGATAAGAAAAGGAAAAACGATAATCGGAACGGCGGTTTAGGAGAATACGAAGGATTCCGTGGAAGGATGTAGTTAGCAATGCTGAAGTATTTAAGAGGATGCATGAGAATAAAGGGTTGAAGCGAAGTCTCACCGGAATGAAATACGGAAGGATGGACCAATTATTTAACGTTTTTGTACATATTACACACACACACACACACACACACACACACACACACACACGCCAATTAAGGATGCTGACGTCGCGTTCATCATACCGGTTATATGTTGGGTCAGATGTCTTTAATCCGCATGGGATAATTCTCTAGATATTATGGTTCCCATCATAGAACTAGAAAAGCGGCACATATATGAGAAACGTATGAATAAGGTCCTGGTAAAATAGAAGGCCGCTATCATCGAACTCTGGATGATATTTTGAACGAACAAAAAAAGCAAAAGCACGGTTAGGAGAGGAAGGAAAGATGAAAATAATTATATTGCCCTAACACTTTAAAGGTTAATCACAAAAGATGAGAATAAATTATGAAAATAGTTTTTATTAAAGAGGAGGTAATTGATGTACTGTACAGTGAACAGTTATCGGGACTTATTAACCCTTGATAGACATGAGACGCTGTGTTCAACGGATTTGGATATAAGCGACAGAAAGGAGGGTAAGCGGATACTTTATCCAGCACTCACACCTAAAATTTTTTGTGGGAAGAAATATTTATATTGCATAAGTCGAGTGAGATAACGAGTAAACGGGAGCGATTTCAATTTGGTAACGTTATGTAAAAGTAGAACACTCAAAACGCGCATGCGATGAATAATTTAAATACAACTCGACAGTAGAAATCGAAATCTTGGCTCTGACAGCTTTACGTTCAGATCTGAAAATTGGTTTCTATTATGCTGTGCCACCAAACGGCGCCACGGCCTTGACCCTGGTGTTACAGTTTCACATAAACGAGTCGAGTCCCGCACGCGAGCGTGGAAACGAACCTGCGGCGACGTAACCGACCTTTCTGACATTTCGATTGCGCAATCGATTGTGTTAGTGCAGTTGTAGGCGGGCGAAGTCACGGCACCGATCACCTTCACAACGGCCGGTAATAACGTCTATTACGCTCAATAACAGTTTAAAACGGGTCTCGCCGTGTAAGTTTAACGCCGCCCGTGTATGTAATTTTCATACGTCTTCTACTGCAGTTGCATCGAAACGTTTGAGTGCATACGTAGGCCTACCTCTTATGATTATAAGGTACAAGGTGTTTATATGTGTGCACTCGTTTCTCTACATTCCGAATATAGTTTTAAAAATGTCTATTCGGATTTGCGTTGTAAAATTGCATTGACTGATAACAAGAAATTCCTATTTATCAACATACCCGTATAACAAACTTCTGTTTATATGCATACTTTAAATACATTGACGAATTTTTTCCCGTGTTGTCCCGAAGGACAAGTCTCGGGCTGATCTTGGGCAAGCCCCATTCAGCCGAATGGTAGAATGTGAGGAATCGCCCCCCAGCGCAGGCCGGAAGACAAGAAGAAGATGGAGGCACATTGAAGGTTAAGTAGTGCGTGTGGGTGCGCGCGCGCGTGTGTGTATACGTAGTTTGTAGCCATATAGGTAAAGGAAGTGGCTAATGGAAGTACCATAAAGTTTATATAAGAGGGAGGCCAAGACAGGGACGAGTAACGCAGGTCGCCAAAGCTGGAAGGAGGCAACAGAGAGGCGGGGGACACAAAGATGAGACTTGGTAAGAAGTCAGGAAAAGTTGTTATGTGATCAGGAAGGATGGCAGGTTGAGTATGTTTGAAGACGGCATTTAAGTATTTGCATTTCTATGACGATGGCGGAGAGAAGTTCTGGGAAGAGGTCCATCGGCTATGGTAAGGAGGCGGTTTATGAGAAAGGTCTGCGGGTGTTGCGGGTAGTTCTGTTGATGGAGGTGCCTATGGATCGTAGGAAAGTGCGTTGTTTTGCAGTTTGTGTTTCCAGTTGATCTTGTACAGGAAGGAGTCGAGGTTTGGGAAGAGGTTTGTCGAGTGCATACAGAGTGGTATTACAGGTTTTGGTAAGGGGAGGTCTGCGGTAGATAACTTTGACGAAGTGCGACGCTCAGAGTCTTATAGAACATATTTTTTCACTTGAAATAATAAAAATTTTTTTATCGTCATGTCATATACATGTGTTTACTCTACACAGGCCTATGTGTGTTCTAGTTTTGTTATGTAATGCTATTATTTCGAAATTGCTTCACAATTCCACACATGCCTGGCGTGCATTTATACCTTGGAAATGTGCACCACATTTTATACGGTTATAGGTTTTGATACAGTCTTATCAAAACGGTATAATCACGTTTCGTTCGGTAATATGTTTTGATACAGTCCTAAGTATCCTTTTCAGTCACAACACGCGAGAACTGCTTTCCTGAAAGTCACAATCACGTGCGACATGTACTCTGCGCAGAACAACGTGACCATTTTCTTATCTCTCTGATATGAGACAAAACACGTCTACACAAATAAACAGATTTAAAAACTTGGAGCCTTCAGTTTCAAGACATATGTTTTGAAGGTGGCAACTCAAGAAATTAAAAAACTTGAAGCCTTTGGTTTCAAGACATATGTTTTGAAAGTGGTAACTCAAGAAATTTAAAAACTTGAAGCCTTTGGTTTCAAGACATGTTTTGAAAGTGGAAACTCAAGAAATTTAAAAACTTGAAGCCTTTGGTTTCAAGACTCGGTAACTCAAGCAATTAAAAGGACTTATAACCGATATTAACCGATTAATAAACAGAACTTCTGTATTCTTCAAATACCTGCGAGTTTGAGGTAATTCATAGTTATTAATTCAAGACGAGTTAGTAATTCATGCTTTCTCCGCGAGAACGAAGTCTTGTTTCTCCAAGACTTGAGCCAGAAGTTAATAACCGGACCTTCGTTTACGCGTATTTTCTATCGACTTACACACACACACGCGCGCGCGTTTACTTAGTACGTTGCTCAATACTTCGACCACACCCAAATTCGGAACCTTGGCGGCGTTTATTTGTTAGACAAATTGACCGTCAAATCAATCGCTTTATAACAGATTCTGTAACCGATGGTTACCTTGTCACCTCTGAACACGCGGTTTTCGCGAGCCTTGGCCAAATTGGTTATACTCCGCTGAGAGACACGTCAGCTCACACCTGGGCTACCCTACGCGGAACGTTAAGTCAATGTTAGTGATCAAGGTTTACAATAGTTACGCCAGGTAACTGGCCTCCAAGATCAGTGTCGTTACAGAAGGGTGTGGATATCCACAACCTTGGAGGGCGGTTCCTTTCTCGTTCAAGTCATTAATCAATTGCACCTCTACTGTACTAATTACACCGAAAGAAACCACAGCGTCATATGAAAATCTTACTAAATTTTCTTTGTAACTTCTTTACACAAATTTCAAGGTAAATTCCATCTACATAAAACCACAATACTCAAAAACATTTAACTATTCCACAAACGCCTTTTGCGTCAATAAAATCTATTTAATTACCTAACTCTTGTACCATCTGTTATTTTAAACACTTGCCTTTCTTTATGTGTACGAGATTACCAGACAAAACAAGAGGAAGAAACAAGACAACAAAATTGACGTAGCAATACGCTAAATATTATCTTCTTCTCCTTTATTTTTCCTATTTATACATTTCGGTTCTCTATTTATCTTCTGTATATGTTTTCCTGTCTTCCCATTCTCTCACTTTCACGATGATCGTCCTCTCCTATCAAAATTCTACTTCCGTACAAAACTGTGATCCATGTTCTGCATCCAATGACTTTGAAAAACGTGCCTTAGTTCTGTGTTATATACTTGTTAATAATTTTTATTGCCAAAAATTCTTGTTTTTTTTTAAAGCTTTCTCCTTTTTACTTATGCTAAACACCTGTCGTCATGAGTAGTTTTGTAAGCAATAAAAATATTTCACCTTATTGCCTATCTTAAGGGGGTAACGATTTCTTTATTACCTATTCTAATATTTAATTTTATTTCTTCCTTGTTCCCTCTTTAACTAACATCTTAGTTTCTTTCATGTTCATTTTCATGTTATATTGCTTGTGAGGTCCAAGAATCCTATTCATTTCTTATCCAGACCCTGCGATTACTACAATGTCATCTGCAGACCTAGTGCACTGAATATTTGTGCTATTGATATTGATGCTATCTGTACTTCATTTCATGATTACAAAAGCCTCATCACTCTATATATTAAACAAAATACGAAGTGCTTTGCTCTGTTTCTGATCCTTGATTCTTTTCGCTCCCACTTATAAACCTGTATATTCTTTTTAGTTTTATTTTTGTCGCCCATTGTGGCTGGTTGGGTACTTAAATCGTAGGGAGTTCGATTTGCAAGGAATTCAGCCATCATGATGTGCGACCTCAAAGTGGAAGAAATCTGCTTTAGGAGCAATAAGACAGGGTTGGCTGAAAATGACGGGCCAGTACAACGCGGCATCTACACGTGAGTACACACAACAAACTCTCCAACTGCAGGCCCTCATGGTTAAATTCAGACTGGTTTCTCTCTGGCAGTGAACACCATGGGCCATGTTTGAGGAAAGGTAAGATAATTTGGTTTTGCCATTGTGAAAAATCACCTTTTATTGTTCAGATCAATGTATATTTTCTTCATAGGTCTAAGTCAGTCATAGGCAACCTTTAAGTTAATGGTGTCGCATATATAACTGAGTACCAGTTCGATGGGTGCTCCCCTCCCCACACCGTCAATGGAAAATAGGCCTATAAAGGTGCGGAGTTCAATAGCCGGACGTTACAAACATTAACTGTCGCTTTATAATACCCTTGCGCTAACATTTAACGACGTGGAACACCGAAGCAAAAAAAGCTTTGCAGTATTTTTCATATAAATTTGTGAACATTTTACACATTAGGAATATGTTATCAACAATTTGTCACGATGCACACGCAAGTTTAAACTAACAAAACTTTAAACAAAAAAATGGGTTAAACAGGAAAACATTTTAATAAAAATAAATTAAAGAACTTACCACAATAACACTAGTTATTTTCATAAAGTGCAGAGAATTGTAAAAATTGAAAAAAATCACTTTGGGGAGAAAGGCGTTTACAAGCGACAAGCTCGACAATCGTATTGGGGGATGACGTAACGCGGTTCGGTAAATGGCTGGTACTATTTTATAATACAGTACTTTGCAGCAGGTACAATGGGGATGTATTCCACCGTCCAAAAAAAAATAAAATTACAAATTGGTTCGGGGGCGCATCAAACGTTATCGACGGAGGCAGGGTTGCCGACTGCTGGTCTAAATAATAGGTCTCAGTTCAGGGTCTCGAAAGCATTTTATAACTTGAAAGCTTAAATGCAGTTGAATAATGACCAGTGCTAAGTATCTAATACACCTTTAAAAGAAGGAATAAAAAATTGATCAAAGTTGTGTGTGTGTGTGTGTGTGTGTGTGTGTGTGTGTGTGTGTGTGTGTGTGTGTGTGTGTGTGTGTGTGTGTGTGTGTGTGTGTGTGTGTGTGTGTGTGTGTGTGTGTGTGTGTGTGTGTGTGTAAAACTGTCGAGGAATTACGTAGCAATAATATGCAGAGAATATTTCCTTTTTACTTGTTTTGCTACAAAAACATATAACGTTATTTACAGCTCGGATATCTTACGCATCAGGAAGACGTACGAAAAGTTAAAACTACGAAATATAATTAAATCACTACCGACTCGGAACACAAAGTTTTTTATGAGTAAAAACGTAAAAGTTTTACCTTATAGCCTGAACCAGTTTTCGCTTATTATAAGTTTCGTCAGAGGCTGCCATTGGGAGCGCTGTCCGTCTTGTTCTTGGCGACGGTGCCGACTTTTGAAGGATCGATGTTGTGTGTGTGGAGTGTGATATGTTCGAATAATACATGTGATTTGAATTGTGTCTGTTCGTTTAGGACGTCGTTTTTACGGGGTTTTGTATGTTTGTATATTTCCAATTGTTCAGGAGTGTCTAGTTTTCGGCCTTTTATGTGTACGTATAGAATATCCATGTTAGTGTCGATGTTTGTGTATGTGTGGTTTGCTTCAGTGAGGTGGTTTGCAAAGGTGGATTCGGTAGTGGGGTGTAGTGCCTTTATGTGTTCAGTGTAACTTTGTTTGAAGCTACGTCCTGTCTGGCCTATGTAGAATTTGTTACAATCTGATTGTTCCGAGTCGGTAGTGATTTAATTATATTTAGTTAATGAACTGACATGTCATGGACAACGAAATCCAAGAAATTAAAACTACGCTGCAATGTGGGAGAGGTACGAATGACCAGTCGTACGTCACGATGACGAAATGGTACCTGAGGTGTAGTCCGAGGTTAGAGTTCACTGTGTCTGACGGAGTGAAAGGCGAGAGCACGCTGTGGAGTAGGTTATATAACTGTTTGAATATTGTGGTATAAGTGACTAAAGACGGACGCAGTTAGAACTTGGCAACATCTGTATTAGCTCTAACTGTTCGACTACATTCCAGCTTCTGACATATTTCGGTGTTACTAATTTAATTTCACTAGATCTGTCGTACCGATAAGCTTAATACCGTCTACCGGTTGTTTACCTTAGACTTGTAAAAAAAAAGTCGTTCTAAATTTTAACGACGTTAATTAAAAACGTCTTTCTAAATTTACCGATTCGTGACACGTGCATTACTTGTCGAAGTCTCCACGATTTCATAACGTTGTCTACTAACACATGGCGAAACTAACAGGTTCGTCCATTGAGACTAACTAGTTTATCGAATTTCAAACTCCTTTTTTTCTAAAACAGAATAATCACTATTGCACACCACTATAGAAAAATTATTCCGATTAGCGGTTTCAAGCTTCACAGATCATCGCTTCATGAAGCTTGAAAGCGCTAATCGGAATAATTTTTCTATAGCGGTGTGTAACAGTGATTATTCTGTTTGTGATTATAACCACTAACACAACTTTCTTAATTAAATTTCTCTTTTTCTGTAATGCGTGGAAGAAAACCCTTAAGCACCATAAACAAAACGACGATGTCATATATTCATTGTTTAAACCCTTTCCAAAAAAGAAAACAACAAAAATAAAACTCTTGCAGCTCTGTCAACAGTAAGATAACAAGTATTTTACAAACATAACGTCTTTTATAATAATTATATTGAACGTATTTTACTATTATTGAAACGCTATAAGCAAAATGACGATTTTGTATGTTAAATGTTGAAAATCACACTAAAAATTAAAAAAAATTGTATAACTCGTAAAGAGCAGAATAACAAGCATTTTTTAAAAGACATAACGCCTTATAGGAAAGTTCAAAATAATTATTTTAATCTTTCTACCTACTGAAATATACATTCTTTACTTACTTGTTTCTCCTAAGACAGACACTTTTCTGTACGATGCAGAACATGAGTTGGAAAATGTAAAGTCAATGTATTCAGAGTACTTTCAACGTTTTCTGTAAGGGGCTTTAAAGTCAGAATACTAAATGTCATAGAGATCCAGTAGATCGATCAGACAGATTAAAATATTACTTTGTTTTTACGTATCGATATCAGGTTGTATTTTAAGTTTTTCTGTTTGTCGTCTCCTTAATATGGATTTAAAAAGCTTTTATTTAAGTAATATGTTGTATTATGATTTCCTCTTCTTGCAACCCAGATCTGGAGATTATTGGGCGGCAATATTCAGAAGTCAACAGGTAGTTTTCTTGATCGCCTCCGTTTAAGATCTCTATGTCTTTTTCAAAACGGTTTTTTTCTAACCGCCTGATCCAGCAATTGTTTTTCCAGGTAATTACGACATCTCATCCGTTTTTCAGGTTATTTTCTCAACACAAGGACAAGAGCTGCCCGTTTACAACCCTACAAGGTAGCCGTCGGTACTGGGTATAGACGGGTTCCTTATTCGTGAAATCAGATCATTGCATTTCTTTCGCATGGATATGATGCAATGTTATACATTTAAGATAACTAATGGAGACACCGGTTTCGAGAATCAGGAGCACCATAAAGTCAAGATGCGTTTTCAACCCTAAAATCGACTCATCATGTGGAAACGAGTATCCGAGATAACATTCTGGGGGTAATAACGGGGGGGGGGGGTTGACGGGTAGTGCTGGTCACATAACCATCTTTATGTGCCAAACTGTTCACAAAAGTAAATCCTGATTAGTTTCTAGATTGCTTACGCGGTAAAATAGGACCGCATTTTATTATTAAAATGAGAAGGGGTACTGCAAAAAATACCCTTCTTTAAAGTCACCACGGTCTTCATCTAGGTTAGCAGCCTATAGGCTGGTTGGTAGCAGCAGCTCGCCATTCTTCACGCTTCTCTGCTTTCCTTTTTAACTCACAATATGATGTACAGTTCATATCGACCATAAGCTGTTTCATGTAGTCTAAACGGGGTCGTCCTCTCTGATTCTTCCCTACAATTGTTCCTTCTGTTATTCTCTTAACCCACCCATTGTGTCGTAGTATATGCCCTATAAACTTAGCTCTTCTGCATTAAAATTTCATAGAAAGCTCTTCTCCTCCTAAGCTCTTCTAAAGACTTCTCATTCGTTATCTTCTCCCTCCAGCTTATCCTGAATATTCTTCTGTAGCACCAGGTCTCAAATGCTTGGAGCATTTTCTTGTCACTTTCTCCAATTGTCCAAGATTCACTCCCGTTTAGGAAAACACTCCACACGTATGTCTTTACTAAATTCTTCCTTATTTTTAGGCTGATAGTCACCACGGCAACCTCTTTAAAACATAAAATTTCTTGATCGACTATACACGTAATTCTGCGCATTGCGATTAACAAACCCTCGACTTGTAAGTAGAAAGTAATAATATCAGATCATCACATATTGGAATTTTTCTCTAATATATTACTTACATTGTTATCGTTAAGTGGCAGCTGGAAGAATATGAAAATACGAGTTCTCGGCTCAGTAAAACGGAGACGATTCGGCTACCGTATGGTGACCTTAACAGAAGGGTCCCTTGATTCCAAGGATCAGAAAGGTCCCTCGTCCACCAGGTTGGGAATTGGGCGTCAAGCTATCATTCCGACAATGTGAAAAATCAGCCGTTGTGAATCCAAGGCAACAGCCTCAGTTAAAGGACAGGAATCACGGTTTAAACAAAACGGACCATGTATAATTAGAAAAAAAAGTTGACATCAGTTTTAGAAAAGAGCAATATTGTAGGTTCGTTGTGTAGATTACGCTTAAGGTACTAATTAACTATAGCTGTAATGTAGTTTTTGTGGGTAAATTCATTTGTCAGAAAAACTATCTGTTAAAAAATGTCTACATTTGCTGTGCGTAAACGTTTCTTATGTTTCTTAAACTGGTTGGCAGTTTGTCGATTTTTTACATTATCGTATTAAACAAAATGTAAAAAGTTAAGCAAGCAATTTAATTAAGCGAAAAACGTAAGAATTTTTAAGAAGAATCTTATGAACTTAAGAATATTTATTATTTTATTATTATTTGTCTGTTCCTTTGAAAATATTTTCTGTACAAGACCAAATACAGAACAGATTATCTGAAGCCATATGGTTGTACCAGCTGCGTTACTTTTCTTTTAGCTGGGCAGAGAAAGTATTGTCAACCCACAGCCACAAAAATATTGTTGTCGAATCTTGTGCTCGAAAGCAAACGTAAGTTGAAACGGTCCCGCGGATGTTGTGAAACTAGGCAAACTGGTAGCTATGTTTCATCACAGTCATATGTTTTCTAGACAGCCTGTTACTGTCTCAACCAGTTTCAGTATAAACAACATTGTACATTCGAGGGCAGAGGTTTGCAAAAACCTACAAAGGTCGGAATGTCGCTATAAATTCGTATTAATGAACACAAGACCGTTAGCGTGGACGGTTAATATTTTATATGAGCGAAAGGTTCGTTAGAAAATTTCTTTACAAATTGCCTTCAGAGCTGTTTAAAATGCCTGCTAACTCGAGTTAGCTTGTGTATATTAATGCAATGTTTTTATAATGGGTATGCTGTAGTACAATATATGCTGTTGGTGCTAATCAAATAAGAACAGAATCTGTTATTAATGGTTCCAAATAATTATTTCAATTTAATTATGTAAATACGTATGGAAGAATAATAATTAAATTCACATTATCAACAGAGCAGATAATCATCATCATCTTCCAGGTTTAAACCAAGAATGGTTTGTTCCGGTCTCCAATAGGCAAATATTACGGCTGGTCACTCCAGCGCTTCCTCGGACGTCCCACACCTCTCCGTCCCCTCGGCTTATAGTTCCATAGTTGTTTGGGGATGCGGCAGTCATCCATTCGGCAAAGATGTTCCAACCAATTGAGCCGATACTGGGCGATCCTGTCGAGTATACTCATAATATTCAGTCCCTGCCGTATATCTGTGTTTCTTCTATGATCATGGAGAGTATACCCTGCCACGTGCCTGAGAAATCTCATTTCAGCTGCTTGGATACGATTGGCCTGGCCTTTAGTTAAAGTCCAATTCTCAGTGCCATAAAGAAGTGTGGGAAGAGCGATCACCTTGTAGAATTTTAGGCGTGTTTCTTTACTTGCTGACTTAAGGGTTCGCCTAATGGTCCCGCACATAAGGTTGAACTTATGCAACTTATTCACCACGTCGTTGCTTGCATTATAAGACACACTGTGACCAGGTATTCAAAACTGCTAACTTGTTCCAGGACAGTACCATCTATAAAAAAGTTTTGCCCGTACTGGAATCACCTTGGTTTTAATTGTGGATATCTGCAATCCAGAGTCTTTGCAGATTCGAGTTAACAAATGTATACCCATCCAGATCAGACAATAACCTGTTAAATAGCGTGTTATTCACTACTATCATCATACTAAAAATCAGAGGAGGTTACATTCGAAGACAACTTCAGAATCTCTTCAACAGAGACCACGAACAACAGATACCTCTTTCTCATTTATGAAATCTTAATGCTTCACGTTTATCAACACTATGTTGAGTGAGAGTCACAGTGATTAGATTAAAACTACAACGTCGTAAATATTTTAATATAAACTACTCATTATCATCACTCAATGATTTATGATGTCTTGTGATATCTAGTTAATTTAACAAGACGAGTTTCTAAAACTCAAAAGTAATGTTTGACACACTACGGAATTGTTATTTTCTCCCAAAAGACTTCCGCGTGGACCATTTTGCATGTTAGAAGAAACATGTAATTCATTGACTTAGCTTATTGGTTTCATCGGTGACCATGTCAGAGGTTGAAGTTCGTTCCTGCAGGTCAGTCTCTAGCAGGAGATAAACTCGTTAGTCGCACCAGTGAGTGAGTAGTCTTGACACCAATCCTTCACTAGTTTGTTCAGACCTGAAATGCTACTAGGCGGGGTTACAAACAATCCATTGTGCAGTCCCGCCACATTCAGAGACTAAAAGACACACACACACACACACACACACACACACACACACACACACACACACACACACACACACACACACACACACACACACACACACACACACACACACACACACACACACACACACACACACACACACACACACACACACACACACACACACACACACACACACACACACACACACACACACACACACACACACAGTACACTTCTACTCTTTCCAGGTGGGGCAACTTATGCCCGTCTTTCAGTACTCTGGTGAACACAACTGCCGTTCGCCCATTAAGTTGCATAGCATCCGTGACTGTCTCTAGGAAGAGTTTCCCTCATTAGGGAAGAAGAGGACCGTTGTGCGTTTTGTGTTTCTGACTAAACCGTGAGGCGATTCGTAATAGCATGGAGGTGGTGGGCTGTGTCAGTCGAGAGGACGGTATTTGCTCGCCCACAACAGGTATGCTGGTCTAGGACGACGTGAAGACAGACAGACAGACGTTGCGCGGGACGCCTTGTGCCCTGATAGACGTTTGTGCGCTGTGCGGGTCGTAGCTCGGTAAACGACCAATACAGCGCGGTCATTCCTTCTCAGCACAACGAGGTAGGATGCGGGCCCCTTTCCACGATATGGCATGCAGGAGAGGGTTTCGTTTACTACTCCGTCCTGGCTCCACGTCGGGGCGCAGCTCCATGGATCTCTTAAAGATTCACACGCAGGAGCTTAGACTCGCGATGACGTGGAGGATATGCTAGGACGCCTTATGGCGTCGGCCGGATGTATGCCGAGACAGATAGCAGGTAAAATTTATAAAATAGCCATACTTTTTACACGTTTTTCTTGCGATAGTTGAAAATTAATTTCAAGTTAAAATATAAGTAAAAAGTGTGTAAGATTTCAACCCCGTAGTGCGTAACGAAGGAAAGAGATTTCGGTTTTAACTTAAATCTACTTTTTGACTATCATAAGAAAAAAATTTAAAAAAGTAACGTTATTTTATAAATTTTACCTCCTTCAAATTAATTTTTTGGCTGCTTTGCTTGCTGTACAAAAAAAATGTCCTTAAATTCTTATTAGTGACTTATAGTAAGTCAATAACTCTCTTATATCTTTTATTTAAAAGATAAATTTAAAAGTAAGTACTTTTTATATCAGTAACAATATAACTCTACATAGTTTCTTCAATTTATTCCGAAGGCTTTACCAAAAATAATTTCCGGAATTTACGGTTGTTTTCACCCTGTAGGGCTAAAAACACCCAAAAATGTTGTTTTTTTTTTGTAATTTTATCTACGCACTATGTAGAATACATGTCAAAATGTTTCATGTAGATTCGTTCCATTGCAGATAACTCCGAAGTATGACACTTTTTATGGCTTCATCGAATCGACTAGGAGTGTAGTGCATGTTGACGCGTAGATATCACAGTTGCTACTGACTGGGGTCTAAGCCAGATAGCTCTGTTAACCGGTGGACAGACTGTCTTGGATTGCTCAATCTTGAGCCGAAACCACACAGCACAGCACGACAAATGAACTTTGTGTGGTGGACAGCGAATGCTCTTCCACTACGCTACGCTACGCGCCATTGAGTTACATAAGATTGTTTTAAAATTGATTTACTTACATAACAAGAACTAATTAGAGCGAAGCATATGCAGTTATTATAATCAATAACTTGTAATTTCGCTACATAGAAGAAATAGGTACAGTATGCGCATACGCAGAACTGAAATACGTATGAATACAGTTCACTGCAGTATTAAGTATACCAGATGCATACATTTTGTATTAATTAAAATATTATGCTTAATGTATTCTTAATATAAACACGGTACTGAGTACAAGTTTTATCTGATCTTGAATTTAAATTTAGCTGTAGTTCGCCCTCAACTGCCGTATGTATTTATCATGGTGAAATCTGTGGCCTCCAGTATTATTTACGTGAAAGAAAATGGAAATACAAAGAAGCGTTAATACTGTTAGCTTTCGGCATTTACACACACACACACACACACACACAAAACCAATTCCATCCGAGTAGATTTGCGTGCGCGTGTAAGTGAGGCTTAACGTACTCTTTTCATTTCTGTTAGACTGTGCGTAGCCAACTGAAGTTAACGTCCCAGCTGGTACCTAAGGAAAAGTGTTTATGTGTGTAAAAGTGTTCCCACTGCGTGGGGGGGGGGGATATTTCAGTAATGTTCTAAAAGGTACTCTTGAAGGAGTTCTTTTTATCCCTTGTAATATTTAATCCCGAATGTCGGAAATAACGCATTGTCTTGGATAGAACAATCGTCGCATTTTAAACCAAGAGGAAACGAGTCGTTAGTTTTAGACATGAAAGAAACGTTTTCCGTTAAACGCGGATTCCGAGAGTCGGGACTATCACACAAACGTTCACACAATTATTTAGCAATTTTGAATACCTGGGCTACAGGTGTCTTATAATGCATGCAACGACGTTGTGAATAAGTTGCATAAGTTCAACCTTATGTGCGGGACCATTAGGCGAACCCTTAAGTCAGCAAGTAAAGGAACACGACTAAAATTCTACAAGGTGATGGCTGTCCCCACACTTCTTTGTGGGTCTGAGAACTGGACTTTAACGAAAGGCCAGGCCAATCTACCCAAGCGGCTGAAATGAGATTTCTCAGACACGTGGCAGGGTATACTCTCCATGATCATAGATGAAACAAAGATATACGGCAGGAACTGAATATTATGAGTATACTCGACAGGATCCCCCAGTATCGGTTGAATTGGTGGGAACATCTTTGGCGAACGGATGACTGCCGCATCCTCAAACAACTATGGAACTATAACCCGAGGGGACGGAGAGGTGTGGGACGTCCGAGGAAGCGCTGGAGTGACCAGCTCTAATCTTTGCCTATTTGAGAAGACACGATCCAGCCAGCTAATTCTCTGCGACAAAATAAACTTATCAACGTCTGCATTGTTTACTAATTTTGACGGCTGAAAATGCATGCGAATTCGCCAGATTCCATCTTGTTCTCACACTGACCCAAAACACTTCCTCAATAATACCCTTCGTTCGCGTGTTCCACGTCTTGCAGCCCTGACAGATCTGATTAGGCTTTTGTAGGTAGATTCGCAATTTCGAATCGTTTGTTTAGAAGGTACAAAGCCTTAGTTTGAAAAGAACTGTAAGCATAAAAATGTAAGTGTGTAGGCATGCGCGCGCAAGCCCCCTGCTGCGCAGACTCATAAAATCTTTTATTATATATTTTTTATGACTGTAATTTTCTCGTTTTTAATCAGGTGTGTTCCCATAAGCGTAAATAAGAATGTGTTGCGACATCAGCTGTTTATCGTCCGCCTTTGTATCCTTATCCTGACCTTGAACGACCCTAGTTTACTGCAGTATGTCTACATATGCCAATTACATGCGTGACTCTTTGTTCTCTGCACACTGATTATCGATTATTAACAACGGTTTACGTAACATGGTAATACAAAACACCGAACAAAAGTAGCAATTTGTATCCGTTCATTTGTACTTCACCTGTTTTCCGTTCCATGGCCTTCAAGATTTCGCTTTCCACCGGGTCCATAACAAAAAACCAGTTTGGGAGTTTTTCCGTCGCCGATTTTAATCTCGTGGACATAGATATAAAGTTGGCCGCACCCTACGTACGCCTAACGAAAGCGTGACACCTGTTTCGATGGCTTTCTAGTTATCAAATTTTCAATCGGATTTGTTCCTTTCCTGCGTTGCTGCTTCCCTTTGAACTTCATCAACGTAATTCCACCCTTGAAGTCTTCATCCCCGTTATCCCCAGGACGAGAAGGCTTCTATTAAATCGCAAGCCACTGGGTCCTCCTGGGTATTTTACGTTCTGGGTCTGGCAACAGAAATTACGAGTCAAGGGTAATAATTACATAAGCAGAAATTTTATATGCGGATGATTGAGTCATTATTTTTACATAAAAACACGATTACAGCGTGGTATGTATCAACTAAGCAAAACAGAGAAAAATTATAACTACCGCAAATCAACAGTCCAAACAAAAGTAATTATAAATGTTAATTTATAACTTTTATTTGCATATTTGATTAGTGGTAAATTATAAATGTCAATTTATGCAAATGTGTAGTAAATGTAAAATCACGCTTGTGGTAATTAATATTGTTATCGTGTTCGCTCTTAAATCAAAATTTAACGATCTCTTACATGTATGTGTATAATTGAATCTTATCTATGACTCTGATTATCTATGCTCATCAACACATACGTGATATCATTTAATAGATGGTAGTCATCGATTCATTTATTTAATTGAACACAAGAAACTCTTAAGATCTATTTGTATTCCTTCAAACTATAGGTTAATATTTGGGTTGCATTGGTAATAATGAACGCATATTATGATCAACTAAAATACTAGTTTAATTATCACTCATAACGTATTATAATAGTACATAGGTTACGTCGCTGTACCTGAAATACATACACATTTTATAATAAACAAATACATGTCTCAATATATGCTGAAAAACAAGGAAAACATACATACATATATAAATCAAATAATATTACAATTCAATATTCTACTTATTTAATGCGTTCATTAAATCCCAAATAAGCTTTTGTTTATACGTTCATTAACTACTTTATTCAGATTTATTCATTACTTTTCTTAATAATTTTCTCAGGTGTGAATTCTTTGAAAGAAACCAGGTCAGTAGAAGTTACTAATTAGAAATAATTATAATAATGGTTACTTGGTTATTGAATATCCATTAGTTGTTGACGAAGTCTCGTTCTGGTGATGAAAATGGCTCGTAGACACATTCCTTCGTAAGCTGTTTTATCACTACCACTGAACACTTTATTCTTCTGATCACTCGCGTAGGCGTTTGTATACGTGTGAGTAATTGAATTTCGGTGTTCAATCAATGTTTCATCTTACTGTGTATGCTGTAAGTTCGTTTTAAAGTCAATATACCTGTCTAGTTCCATTTGTCGCTGCTTCAACAAACGTTCCTATAATTATTTAGTTTGTTTAATGTTTCGTGTTCATTATGTTGTTGATAATGTGTCGTACACAATGTTAAGTTCAAATAATTTGTATATCGTTAAGTGATGCTGTCTGTTAGCGTAACGGTCTGATTGCTCACTTGGTGTAATTTTCACTAAGTCCGTTACTGCGCACACCGGTAAAGTATCACTACCGCGATATGAATGTATTATTAAGTCTTTTAAGTTACTTGTTACCGATCTAACTTCCGAACTCGAGTTAGCATTCCGCCGTTTAATGTACTCTTCTGAACTTTGAATAATTATTAACTCCGAATGATTTGAGTAAACAATTGAAAGTTTATGATATACCGTCTCTCGCACTTGAAGTTAAACTACTTGATATTTTGAATGTAAACTGTCTGAAAATTCTGACTGTAAAACTTTAGTATAACTGTTTCAAAAATTGAGTGTAGACTGTTCAAAAATTGAGTATCACTGACTGTCTCTGTCTTGGGCAGATAGTTTTTATTAATTCGTCCCTACTCAAAATTTTGTCTCTGGCGCGCTTCACGCCTACTTCATTTCGAGATTGGTCAGTTTTTGATTTTCTTGGAAACTACTGTCCCACCATGTCAAAATTCTACGTCATAGTTCTCTCGATAGGTTCTTCGTTTCAGTTGCTATGGAAACACCCCTCACCATCAAATTTCTCGCTGGCTGAAGGCCTCTGATAGGTCCTTAGGTCTCCCTGATTTCTGCCCTGACGATCGTTGACCCGCTTCGAAGAAACTACGGCTATTAAACACTTGTCTATCAGCCTATTGTCTGAGTAAACTCTGCGTTTCTATAGATTCCCATTATCTGTACTTACAGTCTCCCTGGCGTATTGTTCTATGCTCTAACCCCTTTTTTCTGGCTATTACTAATTTCGAACATCTGCTGGTCGTTGAAGTCACCCCAACTTTCCCTTCGTAAATTCTTGTCTGTCAATTAGACGATACCTCCAGCTGCGTAACATGACTGTAGTCTTTGTCAGCCTATCTTCCAGTATTGTTTCTTAAGGTGCAGCGTATCCGTTTCATTGTAGTATGGAGTTTCACTCGTTTTTGTCGTTTATCGTCTACTGACGTAACATGGTCAACATCTGCTACAATTCTCGGTACGGGTGTGAATGTCCTTACTTACTTTGTTACAGCTGCGGAGAGCAATAATTCTGGACGAAACTTTCCCTGTCATCTTACGCCACCAAATTCTATAGTTGGATTGAACTTAATGTGTTTCTATTGTCAAGTCAGCAACGCTTCACTGACACCTTCTCATTACTCCTTATTTATTGCTCCACCATAAGTCGTTGACACTTGCCTCGTGTGAACGTACTCTGCCGAGGTGAAAATTTAAAAATTTTTAAAATTTTCTGCTCGTTACATAATGGACAAACACAATTTAGTGGTTGCGTCTAATTTTCACTTGTTAATGAATTACACGTTCCTTGTAACATGCAAGATGGTCTACGCGGGAGTCTTGGCTAAAACAAAGCAGTTTATAGTTTTTTGAGCGCATCATTTAATGAGAGAGTATATATTAACACTAAATATATTTCAGAAAATATATTAAGACGAAACACCATGATCGACTGTTATGCTTACATTGTTATTGACCGTGCACTGCGGACCTCGTCTTGTAATCTTATCCCTGTGTCCTTGTTCATATATTTTATATTTATTTACGACATGTGTGTAAATTATACGTAATTTGTTTTAATTTTCTGATGACGTTACTGAGGGATTACAGCTGAAGACGGAACATATGTCCAGAAACGCGTAGTGAAATAAAAGAAAAGATAAGCCACTAGACGGATAAAAGACGTAAATGTTATTCTCTCATAAGCGTATAAGTGGCTTGCATACTGAAAGCATGAATTTAAAACAATAAGCCTTAGTTAATGAATTACACGATCCTTCTAACAAGCAAGATAGTCCACGCTAGAGTCTTTTGGGAGAAAATAACAATTCCATTGTGTGTCGAACGTTACTTTTGACCTTTGGAAACTCGTCTTGTTAAATAAACAAGGTATTACAAGACATTATGACCTCAAAATAATGGTAATGCGTAGTTTATATTAAAAATATGTATGACAGTTTAACTAATCTAACCACTGTGACTCTCATCACAGTGTTGATAAACGTGAAGCATTAAGATTTTCTAAATGAGATGTCTCTGTTGAAGAGATTGAGAGATTCTGACGTAGCCTTCGAATTTAACCTCCCTCAGGTTTTTAATGTGACGATAGTAGTGTGATAGTATTTGGGTTGCTCCTCATCTGGTATTATTAGTATTGGGTCCTTCAGTCTTTCGACTGGTTTGTACCCTCCCCGTGGCGCGTGTGTTACGGAGTCTCTCACAGGTATATGGGACCTATAGTTTAACGCCGGATCCGAACGGCATAGTTGGGGAGGGTTTATACTAGGCAGGATACCTCTCACTGGTTTGCCATCGCCTTGCGAGGGGAACGGTGGTATCTAAATAAGATGGCCACGGCGGGAATCGAACCCGCGCCGACAGCTTAGCAGCGCCACACGCTAGCCACTACGCTACGTCTTCTTCCTCATCTGGTATACAACTAATAAAATCCATTACAGGGTCAAGAACCTCTTCATATGTCCAGATCTTTTTGTTTTGATGTTGGGGAAATATCCTCTCCGCTCCTTCACAACAAATACGTTCCTCCAATATTATCACTTCGCACAGGAAACAACATTTACTGTAAAATGTTACATTAACATTTATTTAGTAACGCGTCCGACATAGTGGTTTCGTTTGGGACTTACAATCGCAATGGATGTGCTGCGGTCGCAGAATCGAGTCAAGGTGACGACGACTCGGTGTGCCTACATACTCCTATCGCTGGAGATTAATATTACAGCGGTCTTGTCTGGCGTTCTTGGGCTAGATAACACTATACACTATCCATAAATAATAAATCTTTTATGAATAAGAATCTAATAATGATTCTTTTCGAAAACCCTAATGACTTAAATTGAGAGAATGATGTTGTATACAAGAAGAAAGCGAGTGACAGTATCATTATAGGCCTATAAGGAAATGATATTGTTACCCAATGCGAAAAAGTGCTACGTATAACGGAACGTTCTATAAGTATCTCGAATATTCCAGTTATAATGTGTGTGTGTGTGTGTGTGTGTGTGTGTGTGTGTGTGTGTGTGTGTACATAATGCTGCTACTTTACGGTGAAAGACAATTACGCGTCAACTGTCGAGTCTATACCAGACCATACCGGGCAGCGCAGTGTGTTCAAGGACACTGTTTCCAGTGGATTCTCGAGAGCGCCTGTTTGTTAAACAAGTTGCAGACTATTCTGGAAATCAGCGGGGTACAAATACAGCTACGGTCAAGTTAGTTATTGTCGGGCGATTACACAGTGCGCTTAAGTGGCGATTTACACAGTGCGGTCCGAAATATTGTGGCGAAGTATTATGTATTGTATAATTGTGCGAGACGATTGTAATATACAATTGTATTTTATATCAGTTGACATTTTTTTATTGCGTGTGAACAATTTTTATTTGCTTTGTTGTAACTGTCTTGTCAATTACAAACTGTTTAATTGTGATAATTAAAGCTGGTGATTAGTGACTTTATTGGTGTCTTGTACTTTGTTTCCACTGTACCATACGACGATCACTAGACTGTCGTAACAGTATGTAACATTTGTGTTATAAAAAATTCTAAAATGTGATTTTGTGCTTAATAATATTTTGTGTGTGTATTACGATTCAATTTCTAAAATTAATTTATTGTAATTGTTTAGTGAGTTATTGAATGAGGAAGACACTGTTGTAAATTATGGGCTTGTTTGTAACACGGTGGGCGGAGCTTACTGTATACATAAATAGGGGAGTGTTAAGATTTTTGCAGGATAGTCACTGAGGATGCCTAATCGTATGGGTGAAACGTTTGTGCTTAAGTGAAATAAACGGATGAGTGTTAAACGAAAACACAGTGTTATTGTCAACAAAAACCATGAGCGAGATTGAAAAAGAAAACAGGTTAGGCCTGTTGTAGATCTCGCTTGTAAACGTTTGTTATGTTTATTAATAACTAGCGAGTACCCGGCATGCGTTGCAATGCCACTCAAAGAAAGAAAGTGTTTGTATATATATATAATATATAAAGACTTCGTTCGCGTGGTCTTCAATTTAATGCGATAATATATTTAGAACAGAATCTATTCCACTGGGTTGCCATAGTAACCAGATCTAATAAGTTAGTTTTTAAGACTCCAAAGGACCCCCCAGAGGATCGTATCGAAAAAACACCTGTCCTATGTTGGTTCTCCCGTTGCGTAAAATATTTGTGCCAAGTTTGGTTGAAATCGGTCCAGTGGTTTAGGAGGAGATGTGGAAGACCCCAAAGGACCCCCCGAAGTATCATATCGAAAAAACACATATCCTATGTTGGTTCTCCCGTTGCGTAAAATATTTGTGCCAAGTTTGGTTGAAATCGGTCCAGTGGTTTAGGAGGAGATGTGGAAGACCCCAAAGAAACCCCAAAAGAACCCCATTGAAAAAACACCTATCCTATGTTGGTTCTCCCTTTGCGTAAAATATTTGTGCCAAGTTTGGTTGAAATCGGTCCAGTGGTTTAGGAGGAGATGTGAAAGACCCCAAAGGACCCCCAAAAGGACCCCCGAAGGATCATATCGAAAAAACACATATCCTATGTTGGTTCTCCCGTTGCGTAAAATATTTGTGCCAAGTTTAGTTGAAATCGGTCCAGTGGTTTAGGAGGAGATGTGGAAGACCCCTAAGGACCCCCAAAGGACCCCGTCGAAAAAAACACCTATCCTATGTTGGTTCTCCCGTTGCGTAAAATATTTGTGCCAAGTTTGGTTGTAATCGGTCCAGTGGTTTAGGAGAAGATGTGGAAGACCCCAAATGACCCCCCAAAGGACCCCATCGAAAAAACACCTACCCTATGTTGGTTCTCCCGTTGCATAAAATATTTGTGCCAAGTTTGGTTGAAATCGGTCCAGTGGTTTAGGAGGAGATGTGGAAGACCCCAAGAACCCCCCAAAGGGCCCCATTGAAAAAAATTCATAAACCTTCGCGGGCGTGCGCACAACAACTCACCGAAGTTTCATCGCAATCGGATGAATGGTATAGGAACGCATACGGGACAAAGAAAGAAACAAACAATCATTTTTATAGATATAGATAACACTGTTTACTTACTTATTTATTTATAAGGTCGCTGCAACAGCAAAGGACATTAGCGACCACAAAAATTATAAAAATGAATTTGTACAGATTCTTATAGAGATTCAGTAACATATAATAAATATTTGTTTAAGTACCAAATAATGCAAATAAATGAGATAGATAAAAATATTTAACAAATAAAAATATTTGTTGAAATGATGCAAAATACAATGAGAAATATTAACCCCCCACAACACAAACATTATAAATACACATCATGCAGATATATAACATAAATATAATAAATATAACACTAAGTAACAAAATATAACAACTATATGACAATAAGTCATAATAACATATCAACCCATTAACTTAATTACACAATTTTTAATGTTCTTATAATTTTCTTAGTTCATACCTATATTGCTGTTAACAACTGAATATCCTTTATGAGGAGAACTATGTTGGCGGCTGCAGTCTTGTCATTTAAACTTTCTCCCATCTGCAGGGATATTAAATTTGCTTCGAATAACACTGTTTCTCTGGTAACAAAGATACATTTACACTATACACAGACACAAATACGCAGGTAAGCGCGCCCACACAGACACACACAAAACTCCCTCTCCACTATGCTGCTTCCTACAGCAAGTGGTTACTAGATGGCTAATTTCTTCCTGGCGATAGTGGAACCACGGCCAAGGAGGCGCAATAGGCCGCAGAACTAATGCTTGAAGGGAGAAAAAGAAAAAAATTATTTACATTTATAAAATTTTACTGTAACACGGTAAGTCCGTAAAATCGAGGTTTTACTGTATCGAGAAAAATGGGTGATGACAAAATGACAGCTTTGGAGATTTCAAGAAATAGAAATAAAGTTTTCTCTTTGCAAGGGATGTGTAAACGAAATCTGGACACGCCTTCTAAACGTGGATGACAGAGTGGCCCTGAATATTTTTGTTCAATCAATGATCGTATATCTGTAAATGGATCAAGTGAATCATCAAAACATTCACAGAAAATATGAAGCAGATTTGGCAAAGAGTTTGTTGCAATAAAACCCAAAGAAAAGATCGATGTTGCAAGGCTGCGTAAATATAGTTCGGCCATCAAACCCGAACGGGTGAATGAATTCATCTAATCCTTAAACGAAGAAGAAGAATATCAAAAACGTTAAAATTTATTTTTGGAGCATACCCTCGGGCAGACATCGTATGCAAAACGTGGTTGACCTTGCAATGCTTCAGCCTTGGTATGTATTTTTGACCTTTCGGATTTAGCGAAGAAGGAACGCCAATTGAACACATGCCAGTTTGTATTGATCATGATGCGCTCTAATGCTAAATAGAGCAGCTCTATTTAGAAAATAGAAAATAGGTTTTATGTTCTTAAAGAGAAAAATACAGCTTTTCTCTTTAAGCACATAAAACCTACTTAGAGTATCGGACAGGCCGTATTTTGTGCTCAAGGTGAGAAGGATTAACGGAACTGGTTCCATTTATTATGATAAGAGAAGGCAAATGATTGCAATCAGTTACAATTGAAGCTGTTTCTTGTGACTAAGCCGCAGCGTAAGATTATTTTTATTCACTGTGCCTTTTTGTTTATAGTAACGTAAGAAATATAAAAAAATTATAATAATAGTTTTTTTGTAAATAGTTTTTATTAATTTTTCTTCTTCTCCTCTTCAAGGATTAGGTTTATATAAACCTGTTCCGGCACCCAACTCATCCTCGGACGACCCACGTCTCTTCTACCAATGGCTTTAGAGTTCAGTGCCGCTTTCGGCAATCAATCCTCTGTCATCCTTTGCAGATTGTGCCACCATTGTCTTCTGTAAATTGCAATAATTTCCTTTATGTCCTTTAATTCGAGTTCTGCTCTGATATCTTCATTCCTTATTCTATCTTGCAAGGTATAATTTAAAGTAGTTCGAAGAAACTGCATTTCATCACTCTGAATCTTGGCGCTTTACTTTTTTGTCTGACTCACGCCTCACTCGCATAAGTCAACGTGGGTATTGCGATTGTCTTATAAAATTTAATTCTTGTGCTGTGTCTTGTTTCATTTCTAAGCGTTCTATGAATCGTACCACAAATATTCTTAAAATTTGACTTCTCTCTTATATCATATTCAGATTCATAGCTTACTGCACAGCCGAGATATTTTTTTATTAATATGAAATGTTTATTTCTTTCTTAAAAGTATCAATTGACTTGTCTTAAAACTTCTACATTTTCAGGTAATGATATGTTTCTTTTTTTTATTATTTTACAAACTTCTAAGATTTTGGTGGATTTTTTAAAATTTATTTTGTCGCATAAAAGATGTTAGCGACTCTGTCCCTACTTTTGACAGAGTAACAAAATGGTTTATAGAAAGTCAGGAGACAATTACACCGACCTTGCATTTAAGTAAGCTGTTGGTATGTAACTGCACTCCAGTAAACTTGACTTCTCTCGTTGTTTATTTGGTGGTTTTGATGCTCCAGACATACGTCGCTAAAACGGAGTATAAAATACACGTCTGTTTTCAGCAGAAACAAATCCCCTATTTAATTCGTCTCAAACCCACCACCTGCAAAAAGACTGTAAGCCATATTCTTGAGATAACCAAGACGAAATGGACAGATGCTTAGATTTTCGGTGTCGACAAGAACTAAAAATTTTTGAATTTTTTTTTGTTATTGGCTCTAAAAAATTTACTGCTCAGTTTCAGAGTATTAAATATTCTGAATTTATCTCAAAAAAATAATAAAAACATTTTTTTAACTCGTTGGAACGAGTATTTAAAACGACTAATAAAAATTTAACAAAATATAGTAAATAATTAGTGTGTATATATATATATATATATATATATATATATATAGGAATGTTAATTATCGACCGTATTATTATACTGTTAATGATTTCGAGGTTCGGTCATTAATTATGAAAACTCAGTTTTGCGACGTTTCGAGTTTTATTCTTCTCATAATCATGCCTACAACATTAAAATATAGTCTTACTACAATTATATTATTTGTAAGTGTGTATAGGTGTGTGTAAAGTCATACATTACTATAACTATTTACTTATAGTAATATTTGACTTTACACACACCTTTTGTATGACTTTACTAATGTATGACTTTACACACACCTATACACACTTACAAATAATATAATTGTAGTAAGACTATATTTTAATGTTGTAGGCATGATTATGAGAAGAATAAATCTCGAAACGTCGCAAAACTGAGTTTTCATAATTAATGACCGAACCTCGAAATCATTAACAGTATATATATATATATTCATTATGATTTTGGTGAATTTATCAAATAAGTATTGTCGTGTTATATATTAATCAAATAATAAATGATGAAAATTCCAATTCTTGTAAAAAGTGAAGTCCAAACAGCAGATGTGGTCCATATCGAGATGAGCCCATTTGGTTGAAATGGTTATAAAAACTTTCATGCATTTTGTTTTCTAACGAACAAACTGCGATAACATTTTATGCATGTATCCGAGCGTTACTGACAGTAAATACAGGTATAAATATGATAGAAAATAGAACAGGCTCTTACAAAATTATTTCTCTGCTACCTTGAATGATCGATGTTGGTGCTCTGAGTAATTGTTGTTATTACCTGAAAAAAATAACAGTAATTAGTAGAGTAATTTTGTGAATAGTTGAAAATTATTTTTTAAATGCTTTTTGTAGTGAAATTGCTGAGTACTCTATGCTGTACTTATTTTATTTTAATGGGCAATTTCATTATCGTTTTAGTTTAATTTCGTTCGCCATTCTCTTTATTTCTGAAGCATATTATGTATTTGTATACGTACACAGATACATTACACGCGCGCGCGCGCGCACACACACAATGCAAATTAAACAGTAAAAATAATAGACACGGTAAGTAAACAGGAAACATATGGGTATATTAATATATAACTTAATATGATGTGTCTGTGAGCCTTCCTATAATGCATCTGCGTGTGTGACGAAAGTGGTAATTGAAAAAAGTCTATACAATTACAGTTACCAATTATTAGTTGCCTTACTGTTATGATTACACCAGGTGTAACGATCCTGACGCAACTCAAATATCAACATATTTGTAGATATGAAACAGTATAGGTTGTAGATATGCAACAACGTATGTACAATATGCAAACCCTTCATTTAATACCTCTGTCCTTCCGTGCATAAATTGTTTTTTATGTTAACTAATTCCTCCCTCAGTTACATACATTTTATCATTTCGTCATTCCACCGTGACGCAAGAAGGAAACGAAAGCAACAGAGTCTAATAAACAGAAGAAAAAAAATTCTGACAATTCTTTTGGAACTCCAGGCAGACAGAAGTCACGGGGCGTCTTGCTTTCTGGTTTGTGTGCGCTGTCCAGGCCGCAGTCCGATGAACGCCAGTTGCATACTGTGCGGCTCGGACATTCGCTCGGCACAAGGTCTTAAGGAGCGGTCCACGACTACACAATAGGCGTGACGAAATGGGGGCAGATGTTGCTAGGTATTGCTCTAGCCAGTCGCGAGGCCTGAGGCGCGCCTCCGTGGCCACCTTAGAGCCGGGCGGCCACCAGAAATGGAGCGAAGTGAAGTTGAGCGTAGTGGACTGAGCTTGTCAAATGTAAACAATGTTGTTCCAATGACAGAGTGGCCACAGGAAGCGGAGCTGAGTGAAGTGGAGTAAGCGACCTCGCACGGGTCCACTCCGCTCAGCTTTGCCTCTGCTGAGGTCCGTTTGGAAGCTGACTCCGCTTCCCCCACCACACCACCTTTCCACTGATAACCATAGTCAGTCAGTTAGGAACTAGCGATTCTATCAGTACTCCGAATTGTATTGCCTCCCCCTAAGTGACTCAGCTCTACTCCAACTATGCTCCGCTCCGCTTCACACCGCATCTGGTGGCCACTTAGCCTAAGTCACCGCTCGTAAGAGCTTAGAGGAGCGCTGGTATGATTGATAGGAGGCGAGTCGTCCGTAACGGTGGGTTGCCACTACAGGGCGGATTGGTCCCGCCATTAGGCACTTGCACACGTCGCGGTTTCTCATGGTCTGATGGTCTGGGTTTCAGTCCAGCCGAAACGACAAAGCAGGTGTTGACTGGTTGTTAATATCACTGTGTCGTCTATCTCTTCTTATGGCAGACGATGTTTACACCCCCCCCAGTGTCGGCAAGCTACAGCCTTAGGGATGTGGCTGGCTTATGCCAGCGAGGATTCAAGGAAGCTCAGTAAGGCGGAGGAATAGCTTTTGGTGTCTTCAGTAACCTAACTGTTGTAAAAGGATAGTTATATCGGCCTACCTTGAACCACGTATAGCAGGGAACACTTTGAAAAGACGAGATACGAAGAACCGATGTTCTTGATAGTAGATAATAATAATAATGGCTCCCGTGTGTACCACCGAAGCAGCTTAGGAGTCAGGCAGGGTACGCTGCCTTATGCGAGCCGTACAGCAAACAAGGAAGGCAGTGTGGCCAGCACTACGCTTCAGCCGCCCATTATTACCCCCAGGATGTTATCCCAGGTACTCATTTTCAACAGGCTGAGTCGACCTGGGGGCTGAAAAACGCACTTTGATTTTATGGTGCGGGCCCGGGTATATAGTAGATAATAGCAGAAAAAAACGGCAGAGACAATACGACTCTCCTTGATAACTTTGTACTTACAAAAGCTGTGTAGAGAACTGGGACAATCGTAATGTATATTAAGTAATTATTAGATATATAGATAGTAAAACGGAGCAATAGATAGGTGGTAAGTAGAGAAAGTGAAAGAGAGCGAGTGAGAGTTCAACATAGTTCAACGACTATGAATCAGAAATACAATTAAAATGAAAGTTGAATATATATCATTGAGCTATACTTTACTGTGTAAAAGCGACAGTGTAATATTTACGAAAATAGAATACAATTACTTGTATCCTTTGTGTTCAATATGCTTTATGTTATCCAGTAGAACAATTTTCCATTGTTTTATGAAAACAATACAGTTCCCAGCTTTATCGGTTTGTTCTACGGAATCGTACTGACCCCTCGGCTGACGTCTGGTCTCTTGCGACAGGTTGCGATATGCTTTGGAAATCAACAGGTTCATTCTGTACTTTCCCACAGCTCCCCGTCTCGCTCCCATTTTGCCGGGATACAGTATTTTAAACTCTTTCTTCTGATCAGTGTCCTAGCGCCTCGACGGTTTAAAAGAAATCAGTAGACTAATTGAACGAACGTTCCACCCACCATTAGAAAAACAAACTACAGTGGAAAACGTTTGAACTCAAAATGACGGGGACCAGCTGTTTATTACGAATTTCGTATTAACAGAGTTTCGTATTAAACGGACGAAAAGTGAAATAAAATAAGATAAATGAACAAATACTGAACAACTTTGTCGTATTTTGTTGTTTCTTTGCTATGTACAATTTTCCCTCGAACGAGGCCTTTCGGTTTCGCAACCATTATCATTATTCCTACAACCTGGGAACAACTTGATAATGGTTGCGAAACCGAAAGGCCTCGTTCGAGGGAAAATTGTACATAGCAGAGAAACAAGAAAATACGACAAAGTTGTTATGAAGACTGCTATCACAGATAAAATAGCTGAAAATACTGAATAGATTACTTACTGTACTCTGTAGTAAAATAACGAAATGTAGCATATTTGGAAGGTATTTATATATAAACGTTTAACTTAACCTCCTGGATAATTTCTGGTTAATTTTTGGAAGTAGTTTAATTTTTCTTTAGTGTACACGCACTGTTCTCTTATTTAGTCTTACGAATTAAGTTTTCTTGCACAGTAATGTAGTATGTCTTTTAATGTTCCTATAGTGACAATGTTCAATTATTTTTAAAATAGTCCGTTATTTTCTTTTGCAGAGATTTCTGCACTACTTCAGTGCAAACAAGTTGTTCTAATTTATCAATGTAGTCAATAATTTCAGCTTCCGAGCTGGCTTCAGCAACGAAAGCATATCGGTAGCGGTAAGAACTCGTTAAGTCTATACTGTCATTTTCCTGTCACGTTCGTCGGCGCTGTCATCACGTTCACCGGTTTCGGGCGTGAAGTATGGATTTATTTAACTATGTAGCTATTGAAAAGCCAGCAAAAAATTATTTTCAACTAAACTTTTTCGTGTTAACCGATATTTTGTAGGTAAAACTTTTGTGTTAACCGTACAAACTGTAATTGTAAAATATAAGCAGCGAGCGGGACTTGAGTCATATTTCGTGTTAACCGATGTTTGGTGTTAACCGTTTTCGTGTTAAACGTTTTCCACTGTACTTCCATATCTTCTTTATCTTCTTCTTCCCCATCTACGATAGTAGTCCTGTCCACCCGTTCCTCCATAGTTGGTAGCCTACTGTAGTCCGACATCCTATTTAGATATCTTTCCGATTGCATCCATATTCACAGGTTTTGAAAACGTTTTGGAACATGTATAGTCAAGAAACAAATGAAAAAATACTCGAGGACAATAGGGATAAAAACGCTGCGGAGAATTACAGGTTGCACGAGGAGAGACAGAATGAGGAATAAAGAAAAGAATGGAACAATTAAGTTGCCAGTTTAAGTAATCAAATTAGGGAATATAGGAATAAATGCGAACAACATTTGCAAAGAATGAGCACTGAAAGGATGCTAAACAGTATGTATAGATGTCAAACGCAGGGACGTGGATCCCTCGGAAGACCAAAAAAGAGGTGGAATGAACAGGTCACAACAAGTTATCCACCTATTGCATGGTTCCAAGAAGAAACAATTTTTTATCTAAAATTTTGTCTTTCTGTTTCCGTATTTGATGTTCAGTTTATAATTATTACTAAAATATTATTGTTTCTAAATAAATGTAATTAGCGCAATATTGTTAGTGTATCAAATACAAAGAATTTCATAGGTTTTTCATTTTTTGAATGTTCAGAAACCACGTGCCGTGACAAACTACACGATTGGAGGGGGAGGGGGTTACTTGCAGTTGTCGCATTGTTACGGCCTGAAGCCCGCTAATCTTAACCAGTCTACTGTTTTGCCCCAACAGTAGGTAGACGGGTTTGAACTGACTCGACCTTATCGAAACCAAGAGAACAGCATGACGAAAGAATGCCAAGAAACGCGACTTCTCTCTTCCACCGAGACCCCCCGCAGTCTGGGAAGTTTTGAATTAAAATTAGGAATGACAAATTTACGGAAATTTTAATTTACACATTCTTTAAATTATGTTTAAATTACCGAGAGCGTGATCTGATGATTTTGCATCTAATGTTTTAATAAAATAAATAATAATAATAA
Source organism: Magicicada septendecula (assembly GCA_034769895.1). Lineage (NCBI taxonomy): Eukaryota > Metazoa > Arthropoda > Insecta > Hemiptera > Cicadidae > Magicicada > Magicicada septendecula. The sequence continues at coordinate 464,476,321 of CM068374.1, read as the reverse complement.
TTATTATTTACCTTTGTCTTAGCAGAAAAAAACAAACACACGGGAGTTCCTGTAAAAATGTATTTTTAGGCACACATGATGTTGCAGGACAGACTAGACGACTGAAAAACGAATCGTATATAGAGTTTGTATATCACTAACGTACGATATAATCTTATATCACTGACAGTGATGCTTGTAAAAGTATTCAGTCTTGCCCTAGTTGAGAACACAAAAGATTTATAGCCGTCTTCAATAGTGTTAAATCAACACTAAGGGTAGTTGCTGTGAACAGTAGACGCTTCCGTGTTCCTTTTCCCATTTATGTCATAAGTCTTCTACTGACCTCCAGCTGTCATTGGCTGACCTTTCGTCGTTGACATATTGGTTTTGTGTAACGGTATTGTCATCGACGTAATACGGTTTTCCGTAAATAAACTCAGCGATGCTTGGACACGAGTATAATGTCCTTGAACGAGCTGTGTACGTAATGAGGTGTTTCCCCGTGTGACCAGCCACACAACTCATTGTAACTGATTGTGTCCGAGTACGGCAGACTGTGGGCGGACACCAGGATACGCTTAAACCGTCAAGTCGCACACTGATTGTTCTACAGTCAGGGGAGAGTCCAGTTTTAACTACCTGAGCGAAAAAGTAACTTTTAATTAATAACCGTTGAGATATTGTAAGCTAGAAAACTTTGTTTGCTATATGCAACTATTAGAATTTCTTTAACTAATAACATTACGAGGTATTTCCAATACAACATGAAAATTTCGGTGCAGAAGTAAAAATCTATGGCTTTTGTGGGCAAATATACCTTACGGACTAAGATCGTATTGGTTAATAAGAGTGTAGAGCAGGTGTCACATTTCCGCTATTTTGGTTGTGACATCACCTATGATGTTGGTCACAAGTTGGCTATGTTTCAGTTAATATGTGGCACACATTCCTCGAGTGCTGTCAAGAGAAACAAGGAAAGAGGCTCGACGAAATGTTTGTGAGGCATGGCATCGAGTCTGTGGCATCGTTATTGTGTGGTTCTGAAATTTGGGTTCCGGCGAAAACCTATCTGAGTATGTCACAGGCATCGGAGATGAGATTCTTGTGATCTGTTAAAGGCTGCACACGAAGAATCTACAATAAAGAGTTGAATAGTTTTAATATCAAAGATTGTATTGTAGAGAACAAAGAGATATGTATTGCTCATCTGAATAGGAAGCCTATGGAAGTTTGACAATACAAACGTGTTGGAAAACAACGTATAGGAAGGCCTAGGTAGCGTTGGTAACGTGAATATGTTCCTTTGGAACCGGAACAGAAGATTCGCCGCATCAATAGAAGTACTGTCAATAGAAAATTCAATTTACAAACGTTGCAAGTAATACTTCCATTTCCGCATTAATCGTTCTAAACACAAGTTTAACACTATTATTATGTTTTTCGTTATTATAAAAATACGATATAGGGCAAACTGTTGTTGCCTTTGCCCTGGCACCTACTCAGCGCCACTTATAAAATAATTAACAGCAGTAAAATATATAATTCAGGAAAACTTATCAAAAATATGTAAACAAAACAACAACCAACGCTTAACAAGTAACTCAAATATACGAGTCAGCTGTTTTGGAATCGAAATTGTAAATCATCTGTTTTGGCATACCAAAACTGTGGTACCGAGAAAAGCAACAGGTTAATCGATGATACACAGCTTATGAAGAAGATGTAACATAAATAAGGTGATTAAACAAATGTGGCCATTTCATCGTGTGCTTGGCAATATTAATATTACTGAAGAATCAATGTTGTCATCTTAACTTATAGGTATAGATTGCTAGGCTGTTCCTCTTTCATTCTTCTGCGCCACCCAACGTTTCTTCTGCTTGGTAATTATTATTTCAGTTCTTAGTTCAACAACTGAAACATTATTCCACTGTTTTCACGTAACTAAGTTCTCTAAATAATACAGTGTGGTAAATTCATTGCTCCTTGGCACAAAACGCATGAGTTACGAAACGCGTTGTGGAGTTCGCCTCACTTAGTTACGTTATCGAGCGCTTCAGGGTATTTCGTAACCGCGATTTTAACAGCCTCCTCCGGTAAATAATAAACTGGCAAAAAAAAAAAAACACTCGCGGATTTCATTCACAGACCTGTTGACCCGAATCATTTTGGGCGCGGCTTCAGGCCTCAAAATCTGCCGCTTTAGAAAGTCAACTTGCCAACTTCACTTTCGTTTCCTTAATGAACTCGATTGTTGTCTCCCGGTGTCACATACGAGACTTTCATCTCTCTTGCGTATCGTCGGTGTTGCGAAGCGCGTTGAACGTTTCTTCCACCAAGACGCTTCACTTGTCTGTGTCTTCGTTTCCAAGGGCACAAGGTCACCGTGTATGCTATCTTTCACCGTGTGAAAATAATACTCATATAATTTTGAAGATTTAAATAGAATAGAAAATTCAACTAATTTATCTACCAAATAACATTTACAATAACTGCTGCTACCTTCTAGCAGTACAGCAGATTGAATTTCATGCCACGTATTATTTCAACGTTGTGTAAAATAACCTGAGCAATGTTTCAGTGCACTCGTAAGATAAAAATTCGTTTCCCCAAAAGTTTTTTTCAGTTTTTGTACTTGCGGTTGGCAGCATGGATCTAATTATTATTATGAGTAATAAATGAAGAACAGATGTTAAACAAATATTGAACAGTTGATTTATTAAATAAAACATTAAATATAAAAGTTAAATTAATAAAAGGTAAGTGAACAACCGTTTAAAATAAATACAGGTGTAAGACAGGGTGATGGTTTATCACCAATTCTTTTCAACTGAGTCCTGGAGAAAGCAGTGAAAATTTGGAATGACAAAATTAAGGAATGCAAAATATCACCAATCATGTTGGGAAGAGGGAACAAGCGTATTGAAATAAACTGTTTGGCATTCGCAGATGACTTTGTTATAGTTTCTGAACATCTGAAATCTGCAGTAACACAAGTTAATGTTTTAGAGGACATAGTCAGTAGAACAGGCTTAAGAATTTCTGCAAAAAAAAAAAATTCTCACGAACATTAAAAATGCGCCAAAATTCCTGGTAACAGATATTGGTCAAATAGAGAGGGTTCGAAAATTTAAGTATCTCAGAGAAATAATTCAAGAGAATGGTTTAGAAAAATCTGCTATAGAAGAAAGGATTCATAAGATGGTATGGTATAACTAAAGATATTTACAATAAAAAGTGCATCTGTAAAAATGCGAAAATAAGGTATTACAGTAGAGTAGTGAAGCCAGAATGCCTGTATGCAAGTGAATGTCTAGCATTGAATTATAATTTACACAAACTAGAAATATTGGAAAGACGAATTATTAGGAAAATATTATGCCCACGAAAAACTTTAGAAGGTTGGAAATTAAGAAGTAATGATGAAATGTATCAAAGAATTGAAAATTTAACAGAAATAATGAGAAAAAGAAGACTATTGTTTTTTAAAGATTTATATAGAATGGACGATAATAGATTAACAAAGCAGATATTTAAATATCTGTGGAGGAAGAAGTCAACATCAAGTTGGATTAAAGAAGTCCAAAAGGATTTAGAAAAATTTAATATACACGCAGAAGAAGTAATTGAAAGAGAAGTTTTTCGGGCAAAAGTGTTAAAAATGGAGGGAGTCCAGGGTAGGAGAGAGAAAAACGCAGGTTCAAAGTGGACTGAAGACAGGAAGAAGAGACACAGTGAAAAGATGAAAGAATATTGGAGAAAAAGAAAGGAACAAAGAATAAAGAATTGAAATTGGCATGTGGTCCTTAGATGGCCGATTAAAAAAGAAAAAATATTATTCCTACGTTGTAGCAAGACAACAGATTGATTTTCATCGCACGCATTATTTCAACGTTGTGTAAAATAACTTACGCAACGTTTCAGTGTACTCGTAAGATAAAAGTCGCTACCCCAAAAGTTTGGTTTCAGTTTTTGTACTTGCGGTAGGCAACGTGGATCTAATTATTATTGTGAGTAATAAATGAAGAACAGATGTTAAAAAACAAATATTTAAGAGTCAATTTATTAAATAAAACATTAAATATAAAAATTAAATTAATAAAAGGTAAATAAAGAACTAAATAAACAATTATTCTTTTTAAACGTTGGGAAAGAGAACTTCATCATTCATCATACTGTGTAGTGCATGCTTTATTATACGGCTGAAATTTTGATAAAACATGATGTTTTCTGTGATTCATATATACTGCAATTTCCTAAGTACTTACATCTTATATTTTAAACCAAGTGTATAATTCCACAGTGCTACGTGATAATACATATTATGAGAACAGCTGCGTATGTTCCAGTCATCTCTTTTAAGGCTGATTCACAAGAACAGAAGTAAGTATAACATGAAATAAAATATTATGTGATAATTCGCTTTGGGAAGACTTCATAATTGAATTGTGAATCATTTTAGAAAACTAGGGCAGATTTTATAAACAGATCAAACAAAGTTACAAAATTTGTAAACAATGTTTACAAACAACTGATCAAACAAAATTGGACACGATATTTCATTGTTAGAATGGCTTCGCAACTCTGTAGACAGACCGATCGTTTGGCGAGGTGCGCGCGACGCGGGGGCACAAAGGACGACAAGTATCTGAGGCCTACTTTTTAGTTAAAGGGTAATGTTAATAATAAATATATACAACTGTAAATTAAATATTATTTTGAAATAGTATGTTTGTAAATAATTTTAAGCCCTTTGCAATCAGTGCAGGATTTGATACAATTTTTATCAAATTTATCAAGTTTACGTATCGTTACGCTGGTCACACACAGATCGTCGTGCCGTTCAGTGGAAACGGAATAACTGACATCAATGAAATCACTAATTACAACTTTAATTAGACAAACACGGTTATAAATGAACGAAGCACTCTTAAACAATAATTCAAGTTAAATTTGTCCGACTATAAATGTCACCCTATTACAATTTTTGCACTAATTAACACAATAACCACTTCCCAATAAACGGCAACAATCAATGCGAACAGCACTTATAAAATCGCCAGTTTAAATGAACAAAATTTTCATTCACTTTGCACATGCGCACAACAGTTTTGTACAGTGTTTCATAGTGTGGACATCGGCTGCAACAAGATTGGCAAGACCAATGGAAGCATGTGTGTGACAGAGAGGGAGTCAACATGGAAGAGAGACAGTGAACTGTTATAACGTTGTCTCCCCTCTCTTCTCTCTAGATAACTTGGCTATACTTGTAAGTGGGAGGTAGTTCATACATAGGGTCGGCGCAGCTTACAGTTCAGGAACGACTGTCGGGCCTCAACAGATGTTAAATTGGGTGTGGTTAGTTACCTAAACTCACAAAACTCATCATGTATTAATTGGGTGTGGTTAGTTACTTAAACTCACAAAACTCATCATGTATTAATTGGGTGTGGTTAGTCACCTAAACTCACAAAACTAATCATGTATTAATTGGGTGTGGTTAGTTACCTAAACTCACAAAAATCATCATGTATTAATTGGGTGTGGTTAGTTACCTAAACTCACAAAACTCATCATGTATTAATTGGTTGTGGTTAGTCACCTAAACTCACAAAACTCATCATGTATTAATTGGGTGTGGTTAGTTACCTAAACTCACAAAACTCATCATGTATTAATTGGGTGTGGTTAGTTACCTAAACTCACAAAACTCATCATGTATTAATTGGGTGTGGTTAGTTACCTAAACTCACAAAACTCATCATGTATAAATTGGGTGTGGTTAGTTACCTAAACTCACAAAACTCATCATGTATTAATTCAGAATCACGAATAGACTAAGTAGCGAGCTGTGGTCCAATGTTATTCTCTTTAATATTACTGTGTGCAAGATTGATGAAACTGTATTCACAACAGCTTATCAGTTACCGGAACACATGGCGGCTGTTTGGTCCCCGGTACAGCTTAGTAATGCTGGTTTAATAGTGACAAAAGATTGTTACTAAAGGCACCGTGGTCAGTTGCGACCATATCGTATAAAACCCAGTCAGTTGCGATCAATTGCATTTTCAAGTTATTATAATAATACAGAAATTACCATTATAATTCTGTTCATTCCTAGACTAATCTAATCTAACCTGACTTAACCTAACCTAACCTGACCTGACCTAACCTAACCTAACCTAACCTAACTTGACCTATCTTAACCTAATCTAATCTAACTTGACCTAACCTAACCTAATCTAACGTAACAAAAATATTGGAAGAAAGAGATTACTCGTACAAATGGAAAGTTGCAAATGGAAAATTGAAATCTCATCAAAGTTCAGAATAGGAACGTTTATAATGACAAATTCTGTCTGTAAGTGAAAGTGCGGGGCGCAACTGACCGTGGAAAAATTACGGCCGCCCAAAAATCACGTGGAAAAGCAAAGCCGCTTCGTGACTACCAACTCGTTATTTGGAGTACACACCAGAACGTTCTTCTTCCGCGTTTTTACGTGTACTCGACATTTCGGTAGTGTCGTCTTCAATGTCACCTTGAAGAAAGAGAAAATTCACACGTTTTCGTGACCGGTGCAAAGAATACAGTCGAATCCGGAAACCACGCATCGACCGACAGACAATAGGCACACCACACGAGAAACGTGCACGAGTTACATTCGAACCAATAAATCTGTTGACATTAATTACACGTTACTGGGTGTATGCAATTAAACACGCGCGCGCATGCCCGTTTGAATAAACCCATAAACATATTTAAAATAATAACCGGTTACTGTATGTATGCTCGATCTCATGTAGGCCCGTGTGTGTGTGTGTGTGTGTGTGTGTGTGTGTGTGTGTGTGTGTGTGTGTGTGTGTGTGTGTGTGTGTGTGTGTGTGTGTGTGTGTGTGTGTGAACGTTTGGGTCACGCGATACCGCGATTTCTCAGCCGTGAGAGAGGGTAAGAGTGGCCGAAAGCAACAGTGAGAGTGGCAGAGAGAGAGAGAGAGAGAGAGAGAGAGAGAGAGAGAGAGAGAGAGAGAGAGAGAGAGAGAGAGACCTAGTATCCAAAAAGTGAAGCAACCGAACTGAATTTGTTTCTTGTTTGTGTCTTAGCGGTGGACCCACCTACTCTCTTTAGTAAACAACTCGTACGGGATCTTTCCTTCTGGGTTGAATTATGTAATTAGAATGTTACGATCACTTTAAATCGGTCTTGGGGTCAGTTACATTAAAAATTACTTTACGGATAATTTACAAATATTTCGTAATGATTAATGATTTGTATATTACTTCATAATATATTTCTAACAGGTTTATATTTTTAGTTGTTTGTATGGGTGCATTACTGAAGAAAATTGAATTAATTTCATCATCATCGTCATTCTTCTTCTTCTTCTTCTTCTTCTTCGCCTTCGCCTTCGCCTTCTCCTTCGCCTTCTCCTTCTCCTCCTCTTCCTCCTCCACCTCGTCTTCTTATTTTTCTTCTCCTCCTCCTTCTCTCCTCGTTGTCGTCGTTATCATCATCATCATCTTATTATTATTATTTTTTCTTTTTCTTTCACTGGGCAGAGACCGCACGTTAGCCAAGGTGAAGGCAAGTTTCTAGAGGAAGAACAGCCGAAAATCAAAATTCCTGGCCCTTTAGGTTGGGGGTTGGACTTAGGGTTGTCACCCTATCCCGAAAAATGGTATTGTTGCAAAATCAAAAGAAGAAATAGACGGACGGATCTTTGGGATTTAATACAAAGCCAGAAGGTAAAAGGAAAGTTGGAAGGGAAAAAGTGAGATGGAGGGACGGGGTGAGTCAGGATATCAGTACTCTTGGAATTAGAACCTGGAAGAATATGGCATGAATAGAGAAGAATTGAGAAATCTTCTGAAGAAGGCCAGGGCCCGCAAAGGGTTGTCCAGACAATGATGAGATGTTGATGAGAGATAAGCCTGTGCTTTTTCTCATTTGTAAACAGATTGCATAAATACATTTGGTAAAAACTTGTTTATCATTCTCACCAGTATTTATAATTTAATACTTCATGTAGGAATACAGTTCATTATAATATATAGGCCTACATTATGCAATCCTATACTGTGAATGCTTACTAGAGTTACTGAACATACAATACAGTTCAAATACTCAACATTCAGTATTATTCAAGACAGTACGTACCATTACCAGTACCATTACCAGTTTGTAGAGTCAATTTCAGTGTAACTCACTATTGAAGCATAGATCGTTAAGGAACACTAAATTACTATATTCATGTTTACCGGTGTCCAGGCTACTTATTTATATATTGACTGAATAAAGATTTACCTTATTTTGTTCGTCCGTCTGGTGGCTTTATTTCTATCTTCGTTACTACTACGCGTTTCGGGACATATGTCCCACCTCAGGTATTGTCACTCAGCAGAGGTCGTCATTTAATTAAAATATCAAAACATAAAAACTTATAACATAATTTACACATATTCAACACTAAAATGTTTAAACTTTGGAGCACGCACAAAGCCGTGATGCGCATCCCGGACTACAACGGTCGACTGCTGAGCCTATGTTATTGCTCGCCGCGCACTGTGGACTTTGTCTGTATTCGTATAGCCGTATCGTATAGCGAATTTGACTGAAACTGTAACTGTTCATTTAGGAGGATTTCTTTTGTGTTTGTGTCCTTAAATGCCTTATATATTTCAAACTCCTCGACAGCACTCATGTATCTCCCTTTCTTGCATATGTGTGGGGGTTGAAAATTACTTGCAAAGTCCGTATAACTATGATTATTGTCAACCAGATGACGTGCATAATTTGATGTTATTCTGCTAGGATCTTTTTTTGGGCAGGTGTTCTTTAAAGCGTTTTTTAAACGCTCTACCCGTTTGTCCAATGTAGAAACAACAACAGTCGCTGCACACAACCTTATAAACACCTGTCCTGTCTTCAACTGCTTTTAGGGGGTTTTGTCGAAGTATCATACCAACGTTGTTACTGGTCCGGAACCCCATCCTAATGTTTACGTCTCTAAACGCGCTGTATAAAATTTTTGGTAGGGTGTTACCATAGTACGATGTTATGTACCTAGTCTCATTTTCACTACTTTCACGTATTTCTTTGTTACTTTCCTTCTTTCGATGTTTTTTAATTAGATTGTGTACAATTGAGCTACTGTAACCGTTGGCCCTAGCTATATATTTAATTGTGTTAAGTTCTTCGTGAAAGTCTTCCTTTTCCATTGGTATGGACAGTAGTCTATGCACGAAACTGTTATATGCCGCCATTTTTTGGGAGAAAGGGTGATGCGACTCAGCGTTTATTGTGATATCTGTGGTAGTTGGCTTCCGGTATATCTGGTATCGGAAGTTGCTATTTAGTCTTGTGACTGTCAAGTCGAGAAAGTTAAGTTTGTTGTTCTTCTCCGTTTCAAGGGTGAACTGTATGTTCTTATTAACGCTATTCATGTATTTTTTCATGTTTTCTATCTGCCGCAATGTAGGCCTACCGTTAAAAATTATAAAAGTGTCATCAACGTAGCGCGTATACGACACTAATCTGTTGGTTTATAGTGTCCCTTGAAACGGAGAAAAACAACAAACTTAACTTTCTCGACTTGACAGTCACAAGACTAAATAGCAACTTCCGATACCAGATATACCGGAAGCCAACTACCACAGATATCACAATAAACGCTGAGTCGCATCACCCTTTCTCCCAAAAAATGGCGGCATATAACAGTTTCGTGCATAGACTACTGTCCATACCAATGGAAAAGGAAGACTTTCACGAAGAACTTAACACAATTAAATATATAGCTAGGGCCAACGGTTACAGTAGCTCAATTGTACACAATCTAATTAAAAAACATCGAAAGAAGGAAAGTAACAAAGAAATACGTGAAGGTAGTGAAAATGAGACTAGGTACATAACATAGTACTATGGTAACACCCTACCAAAAATGTTATACAACGCGTTTAGAGACGTAAACATTAGGATGGGGTTCCGGACCAGTAACAACGTTGGTATGATACTTCGACAAAACCCCCCAAAAGCAGTTTAAGACAGGACAGGTGTTTATAAGGTTGTGTGCAGCGACTGTTGTTGTTTCTACATTGGACAAACGGGTAGAGCGTTTAAAAAACGCTTTAAAGAACACCTGCCCAAAAAAAGATCCTAGCAGAATAACATCAAATTATGCACGTCATCTGGTTGACAATAATCATAGTTATACGGACTTTGCAAGTAAATTTCAACCCTACACATATACAAGAAAGGGAGATACGTGCTGTCGAGGAGTTTGAAATATATAAGGCATTTAAGGACACAAACACAAAAGAAATCCTCCTAAATGAACAGTTACAGTTTCAGTCAAATTCGCTATACGATACGGCTATACGAATACAGACAAAGTCCACAGTGCGCGGCGAGCAATAACATAGGCTCAGCAGTCGACCGTTGTAGTCCAGGATGCGCATCTCGGCTTTGTGCGTGCTCCAAAGTTTAAACATTTTAGTGTTGAATATGTGTAAATTATGTTATAAGTTTTTATGTTTTGATATTTTAATTAAATGACGACCTCTGCTGGGTGACAATACCTGAGGATGGGACATATGTCCCGAAACGCGTTGTATTAACGAAGATAGAAATAAAGTCACCAAACGGACAAACAAAATAAGGTAAATACTTTATTCAGTCAATACTAAATTACTGCTTGCTGCCAATCCTAAGTAATATACGTACGTCTTTGTTTGTTTCAAAACCAAACACGTCAGACGGACGGTCACGGGTAAATAACGTACAATTAAAATCGTATTACAGAGGGAATTGACATTTTAAAGAAACTTTATTGCCCAACATTTTACACTAAGTAATAGCTTTAGAAAACCGAGATCGACTGCGAACAATTTACATTTAAATGGCACAACCAACTGTCTGTGAGTTTCAGAACGAGGTATTAGGAACACATAAAGTTTACAACATTGTATCGTTGAAACAGTGAACGGCTCCGCTACGGTTTCTAGGCAGAGATAAGAACTCGTTTAGGACCGCGATACGTAAAAACTTAATCACATTCGATTTGAAGCACCAACATAAATTGTTAGAAAAAACCCACTCAAAAGCAGCCGCCTATTTTATGACAAATAGAATACTGATAAATTACATTTTGTATATAATACACACAGATATATCGTCTCATCATCTGGAACAGCAGCAGCATCAGAATCTCCATTAGTCTCCTTAGCGCTGAACGAATGACTTTAGAGATTTCTTTCTTGAGCTATTTTTGTGGGGGGAGGGGGTGAAAGGCTGGTACCGAAGGGCTATTTCTTTGCCGAAAAGAAATGGACCAAGAGACCAATAAATTTCGGTTAAGGGACCAATGTTCCTGACAGAAGTCGGAAGTTGAGAAATCAAGTCAGCAAAACCTACTTCCACGTCCTCGAAGGCGAAAGCCGCGTGGCCCCTGGAAAGCATGGCGTACAATGGATGTGCGTTATGTAACTGTCAGAAAGAGGATGAAAGGCGAGTTTCCAGCGGCTTAAAACTGGAACCTTCAGCTAGGGGAGACAAGCCCAACAGAAAACAGGACTGTTAGCATACCTGAAGGTGGCAGCCCCACCATCTAAGTACTTAGCTGGAGGTTGGTAACCTCTAGTTAGGAAACTAAAACATACTCAAAATCCTCACGAAAAGTCAGACGGATCTCCACAACGGATACAGACTTCAAGGAAGACGAGATATAGACACACCAAGGAAGAGATGGCTTCAGTGAAGGCGGAACAGGCTGTAAGCCTATAACTTGAGGTGGAGAAGAAGAAGAAGAAGATGATGATGAAGCTATTTTCGTCCTGAGATCATTTAATCCTGAGATACTTTTTAATCAGATCATTCCTTCAACTTGCAGAGGATAGTAGTCGTCGTCTCTTTGTATATTCTGGTTTATAGTCTAGCAGACATTGTGGCCATTGTTTTGCGTAGCCAAATATCCTACCTAGCTGCATTTCATTACTTCAGTCTGTAAATGGTATTTGTCAGCTGCGTGTCTATTTAGTTCTTTTCCTGTTACAGCATGTTATTTATACCATATTCCTTTGGTATTTATAAAATATGTACCGAGATAACGATACTTGTTGTGGAACATCGGTAGGCCTACCGTTTCGATTCCAGATCCTATGTTTTGACTACGATAAACTATAAACATACTGCTGGAGGAGGGTCTTAAGAATACCATGGACGGAAAGAATACCTAGTGATGAGATTTTGAGGAGAGTGGATTGAAAAAAGATATTGATTGGACACACTGTGGAAAAAAGAGATAATATGGTTCGTTACCTGTTACGCCATTCAAACTGATTCAGCACCCTGATCGAGGGAATCAGGTTCGAAGGGCGTAGTGGGAGGCGAAGGCTCAGGCAGGGGTATATGACTGGGATAAAAGAAGGAAGAAGGGATATGATGATCAAGACGCTGACCACGAAAAGAAGAAATAGCAAGCCCCGCTAACTTATAAACAAAAAGAATAAGTTATAATCTCTCCACTTCTCTTTCTTATTAGTTAACACTCAGAAAGTAGCATCGAACCCAATCAAAAAGTGTTTACCTTTAACGTGTTGATTTACAAACAGAGGCTTATCTAATTTTTCTTATTGGATCACGCTAGTGTAGTAGAAAGTCATTCAACTGGTTAGTAAACGATGAATTAACGCTTATCATTAGCGTTACAACTAACTAGTAAACCTTATTTTACGCTTATTGACAGTTAATCTAGCCCCTACTAAACGAGACCTTAATAAATAAAAAAACTAAAATATTTCATATAGAAACATGCAAAGTGAAAGTGGGATACAAGTTGCTTGGTAAAATTTCATTTTTTGTCATCGTCTAATTATTATTCAGTGTTCTGCCCTAAGGCAGGTCTTCAAATGGTAAAAGCTCTCCAAGCTGTCCTATCGCATGCCAGTCTTTTCGTTTCTTCGTAACACCCTCTGATTTTAATGCCGTCTATTAACTTCATTCTTCTACGCTCTCTTATTTTTTTCTCCTTCTATGATACCCTCAATGGCAGTTGTAAGCAAGCAGTTCTTCTTAAACAATGACCTAACCACTTCCTTTTCCTATTTTCTATTACCTTCAGGATTCTTCTCTCGTCCACTATTCTTCTTAAAACTTCATCATTCCTTAGTTTATCAACCCACCACACTTTTTCCATTGCTCGCCAAATCCACATCTCAAATGCTTCTAATCTTTTGTCATCCTCCTTCTTCAGTGTCCATGTCTCTGCACTATATAAAGCAACGATCCACACATAACATTTGCCCAACCTTTATCATCTAGTGACAAACGTTTTTGTGAGGTTCTGTTACTGACTGTACACATTTTAAAAGATTTGTATCGACATTTCGATAAAATTTATTGTCACATCACGAGCTGTACACAGGGAATAGAGAAATAATTAACATCCATAAAAATAAGTGTTTATGATTTTTATGATTTTTTATGATTATTGTTATTTATATAAGAATAACCACTTACGTGTAATAGCTACCGTTAGTCTTTTTGTAAGATACGTATTACACGCATTCATACAGGGAACACTCATTACACGTGTATGCTTATTAATCATGTCTGTATTAGGTTACCCGTGTACAGGTCCTGGCGATGACAATCAATTTTATAGAAAAATCGACAGAAATGTTTTAAAATAGTGTTTAGTTAATTACTGACTTCATAAAATCTTCATCGTTTTATTAATTCAATAGACTTAGGTCCAAGTTTGTTATAGTTTATTATTTGTCGGATGGTGACAGCAACCAAGAGATAAAAGTAAGAATAGGACAAGCTAAGACAGCAACAAAACAGTCTGCTTTGGAGTCCACGAATATCAAAAACCAATAAAATCAGAATATATAAAACTATAGTCGAAAGTATAGACCTATATGGAGCAGAACTGTGGGAAATTAATACAAGAAATAAATCCAAAATAAGAGCTATGGAGGTGGACTACTGGCGGAGGAGCTGTAGACTAACAAGACTGGATAGAGTGAGAAATGTAGAGACAAGACAAACGATGGGAATCGAGCTTGACATTATAGAAACAATAGAAGCAAGAAGACTGAATTGGTTTGGGCACCTAAAAAGAATGTCGGACGAGAGATGGCCAAGCAAGGTATGGGAATGGAGTCCACCCTCTAGAAGAAGAAAAGGAAGACCTAACATTCATGGAAAAAGGACGTCAAAATGCAATGAATGGAAGAGGACTCACGGAACAGTACTGTTTAGACCGACGCCAATGGAAGTTAGGATGCGAGAGGAGGCGCCAGCCATAATTAAATCGCAAAAAAAATGTACGTAACAATATGAAATATTGTTTAAAAAGGGGAAGACAAAAATTAGGGAGGTGGAGATGGAGGTTCTTTTAAGAAGAACTATTACGTAATACAGCTGTAAAGACATAAAACCAGCCGCCCTAAGACAGCATATTCCGTTTTATTGCAGGCAATAAGCAGCGGAGCGTAACTCTCGCCGTAAATCTAGTTTACATAACTTGCTACCAGCCTGCAAGCGGTAACCTACCAACTTATCTCGCCGTCCCTATCTGAAAAACTTCGTGTACTTCTTGAGTAACTTCTTACTAATTACAAAGCTATCTGTATCTCGCGAACCCCACCCTAGCCTCGCCTGTCGCATTCTCTACTGCAGACTTGCGACTAACAGCTTGTTTTGGCGAAGCAAAACGTTAAACAATTAACGCAAATTAACGTCCAATTTATGCAGGTTCGTCGAGAAAGCTGTTTCCTGACACACAGTCACATTTGCAAAAGTTGTTATTACTGCAACAACCTTTTCCCACCATTCAAATATACGAGGTAAAATTTTTATTGATATTTACTCCCACTTAATTCAATTAAATCGGTAATTTCACGAGTTATTCATTCAGTGGAAATTAACCTTATTCTTTATAGTTATTTAATTCCTTCCAATATGTAAGGGAAAGTATGTTAATTGGTATGTGAAACAGGCAAACATATAAACCCATATATAGCCATATGCTGCACCTGTATTGATAACAACACGTGTTTAAGTCACTATTACTACGTTCGCGTTTCGTAAATGTGGAGACTTTAATAATTTTATTCATCATCATCATCTCCAAGTATTAAACCAAGAATGGTTTGTTCCGGTCTCAAATAAGCAAAGATTAGAGCTGGTCACTCCAGCGCTTCCTCGGACGTCCCATACCTCTCCGTCTCCTCGGCTTATAGTTCCATAGTTGTTTGGGGACGCGGCAGTCATCCATTCGGCAAAGGATGTCCCCCAAAGTACTGGAGAGGATGAGTAATGCCTTATGGTCTCATTCCTTGATGAAGGGAAATATCCAGCCGCACCTCCAAGTGGTGGGGGGATGGGCAACACCTAAGGGTGGCTAACGCGGCCCTGGAGACCGAGTGACACCCGGTATAAACTGTCCCTCCTCTACTTGTCATTGTCAAGTAGAGGTTAGGGCACCTTCTTGCCCTTGGGGTGAGAAATTGCCCCTAAAGACGGATGACCTTCCATTGGTCAACGACGTAGAATGTGGGAGGCAAGGAGAAACCACCACATTAAAGATCCTTATGGATATCTCAACAGGGAAAACTGGTCCCTTTAGTCTGGTAAGACAGCCAATTTATGTGATAACACCCAGACAGAAAATCGGGCTGGACGTTAAGCCTGAAGGTGGCAGCCCCACCATACGTCTTACCCTGCGATATGCTAGTAGCATATCCAGGGGACCCTACTAAGCCCCATATTCACTACTAAAGTCCCTCAAATAAGGAGTAGCCGGAATAATTTTATTACATGGGTTTATTTATATTCTATTGAGGTTACTAATCTGCAAATTGCTCTTTACAGTGAGCCATATATAATTTTTGCTACTACATAAATGTTTCCTGCTGATTTCAGGTTGACGTCGCCTCCTGTTGTTTTGGCACTTGAAAGAAATAACGGAGAAGTAGAGGAGAATGGCCCCGCTGACAACGAACTCGCAGTAAACACGTGACTGATCAATCAGGTTTAAAACAATTTAAAAGCAATTTATGTATTTCCAATACTGTACGGTGAACAAAATTGTTCATTACGAGAAAAAATTTTATTCGGGTCTACACAAAAACGTTAACGAAGGTTTCAGAAGATCAAGGGTTGGGAAAGGGCAACTCTCCTCCCCTCTTTGCTGCTCGTAACTTCTCGTGCTTAAATGCAGTTTGGTTTTTCTGGAGGTGATGTGGATTGAACTGTACTACGGTTAGAATGCTAACAGGTCATGGGCCTAATGTTTCACGGAAACGGTTGAAGAAGAAGTAGAAAAAGTAGAAGAAGGAGAAGGAGAAGGAGAAGGAGAAGGAGAAGGAGAAGGAGAAGGAGAAGGAGAAGGAGAAGGAGAAGGAGAAGGAGAAGGAGGAGGAGGAGGAGGAGGAGGAGGAGGAGGAGGAGGAGGAGGAGGAGGAGGAGGAGGAGGAGGAGGAGGAGAAGAAGAAGAAGAAGAAGAAGAAGAAGAAGAAGAAGAAGAAGAAGAAGAAGAAGAAGAAGAAGAAGAAGAAGAAGAAGAAGAAGAAGAAGAAGAAGAAGAAGAAGAAGAAGAAGAAGAAGAAGAAGAAGAAGAAGAAGAAGAAGAAGAAGAAGATTTCAAGCGACACCAGGAACGATTGGTAAAATTCTCCAAAGGAAAACAAGGAAGGATAGCCAAACTCTAGTACAAATTAATGGCAAATCCAGCGTTGCTTTCTGGTTTGGATGTATTCTTGAGACGGGACGTAAGTCTGTTGACGGCAGAAAAAATGCGTTTATCAGAAAAATAGCGATTTAATCACAAGAAATAAGAGATCAATTAGGAACGAGGTCAGTGATAGGGAATATAGAGAAGAAAAGTGACAGAGAGACAATGGTGGCAACTATTAGATTAAATACACCGAGGTAGAAGAGTCGTGGTTCCTCTCGGAAGAGGCGGAAGGTACAGAACGGAGATGATAACGTTACGTAATGCGGACAATTTGTTCGCCATTACAGAACATCTACGTTTTTCTCGGCTATTCCAGTGGAATCCAACGGTAATGTTGTGTGCGTACGTGATTCTCACCATGCGTTAGCGAGACTGTTCCGCCGCCCGCACACTGTGTCAAGGCCGCAATCGATTACGCTCTAGTGTTTTCCTTTAGTATTAACGCGTATTAGACGCCGGACAGTGAAAATTGAACGCTAAGGTCTCGATGCGCAATAGACAAACGCCTCGCTGCGAGGCTAACAAAATTTTCTTTCAGTTCGCACATGCGCAGAACAGTTTTGTGCAGTGTTCCGGAATGTGCACATCGGGCTTTGCAAACGTGGTGTATAGTCATTTACAAATTATACTGTGACGACAAAACTATTTCTGTTAATCAGTGAAATTAGTTGTAGGCTACCTATTTACATTTTATTACAGAACGTATTATTATATTTTAGAAAAGTGTTAATAAACTATTTCATAATTGCGCGTATATGTTTTAAATATTAGTGTGAAACGTACATTAATATGTCCCCCAAAAGTTCCAAATTGAGTTCAAAAACTCTGCATAGCCAGACTCGTGAGGTAGTGTGGAATGTGTATAATTTCATGAAGAGTGAGGCTGAAAGTGGGAAACCTCTCTTAGATTTCCATAAAGTACAAGAACGTGTTGCAAAAGCGACGGGTATTTCTCATAGCTCCGTGAGGAGAATAATAAAGGAAGGTCAACAGCTACACAGTCCAGATGCAGAAACGGGAACGTCATTTAGCACACCGGGAAAGAAACACCGCGTTCGTAAACCTATAACCGGGCTTGACGATTTTGATAAAGGTGTAATTAGGAGAACAGTTCGGAATTTTTACATTCAAGAAAAGTGTCACCCAACGGTAAAAAAGCTGTTAGAAAAATTAAAAGAATTTATCAACTTTAAAGGCAGCAGTAGCAGCCTAAAAATTATCTTGAAGGAAATAGGCTTTAGGTGGGTAAAAACTAAAAATAATCGACCTGTATTAACAGAAATTCACGAAATAAGAGCTATGAGAATACATTATTTACAAAACATAAAAAAATTTAGAGAAGAAGGCAGAACCGTAGTATATCAGGACGAAACATACATTCATAGCAGCCACACACTTCCGTACACCTGGAACGATCAGATTCAGCCTGGTGGCTACGCTGTTCCAGTTGCGAAAGGACAAAGATTAATTATTGTTCACGCCGGCAGTCAATACGGGTTTGTTCCAAACGCACTGCTGATTTTTAAATCTAACCAAAAGACAGGAGATTACCACGATAACATGAACGCTGACAACTACAGACGTTGGATTGAAGACAAATTGGTCCCGAATTTGCCCGCCAACAGTGTGTTGGTAATTGACAATGCCAGCTATCATAATGTACAGCTAGTAAAAACACCTACGTCTAATTCTACGAAACGTGATATGCAAGACTGGCTAAACACGACACGCAATACCGTTCCGTCCTAATATGGTTAAAGCAGAACTTTATGAAGTTGTTAAAATGTATAAATCAAACTTTAAAACATACTTAATAGATCAAATTCTGCAAAGCAAAGGACATTTAGTTTTAAGGCTTCCCCCTTACCACCCTGAACTAAATCCTATAGAGATGATGTGGACAGAAATTAAGCGGGGTGTTGCTGAAAAAATGTAACGTTTAATTTAAATGATGTGAAAAACTTATGTGAAGAAAAAATTTCAACTGTGACTGCTGACGATTGAGAAAAAAGATGCAAACATGTAGAAAGCATTGAAAAAAAATATCGGGAAAAGGAAGCTATTGTTGACGAAACAGTAGACCGCTTCATAATTAATCTTGGAGGAGAGAGTAGTTCAGACAGTTCCGACGACTTTGCTGAAGAGGAAGATGGTAATATCTCTGGAATACAGGTATTGCCTGACAGCGACTGAAAACTTCCTTCAAACGTAAGTACTGTACAATAGTTTTTGTAGTTAAATAACTCCAATATTATTTTTTAAATGTAGTAAACATTTTTATATTTAATTAAATATAATAATTAATATTTGCTCAGTTATTCTTGTTTATATTTGTTATTATTATTAATAAATAAAACTTTTCTTACAATATATTTTTTTTTGTATTTTTTGAATATATAACACTATTTCGATAGTATAAATTATCATAATCAAAACTATGATGATGATAGTTTATACTATCAAAACAGTGCCTTATTAAAAAAATACAAAAAATATATTCTTGTAAGAAAAGTTGTATTTATTGTTAATAATATTAAACAAATAATTATATATGAATAACTCAAAATGTTCTCGAATTTATAATTTTAAAATAAATTTGGTTACGTACATTAAAAACAATGCAAATAACAAATATATCAAAAACTGTAAATGACTGTTTTCAAAGTAATGAGTACATGTAGTACTATGTTACACATACTAAGTAACATCAGTGATGTTAAGTAACAAAATAGATAAAGTTAAAATGTAAATAGATTTCTGCCAAGAACATCATAAGCGTGCAAGTTTTGTTTTGAAGGGACTGTACGTGTTAGAGAGACGCTGTTATCGCATACTCTCCTCTCTCGAGTAGTTTTTGAGTGGGGGTAATTCATACATTGGGTCTGCGCCGATGACTGTTCAGGAATCACTGGCGGGCCTATACGTATTATTCTGGAACCCTTGTGCTATCTATTTAAACAACGAAAGCTGCGCTTAGCACTCAGTTTAAGTGGCGATTTATTCGAGTGCGGTTCGAAGTATTGTGACGAAATGTTTTTTTTTTTTATAATTGTACGGGACTCTATTAGTTGACATTATTATTGCGTGTGAACAATTTTTATTTTTATTTGCTGTAAGAGACTTGTTGATTACAAACTGTTTAATTGTGATAATTATAGGTGGTGATTAGTGACTTAAATTGGTCTCTTGTATTTTGTTTTCCACTGTACCATACGACGATCAGTAGACCGTCGTAACAATACATAAGACTGTATCAGGTTTGTAGCTAAGTTCTGCAAGAAAAAAATATATTGTAGACAAGTTCGCGTGCGTGTGGGTAGACACGTATATGTACAAATATGTGGGACATGTGTTGTTGGCACCCAGCTCTCCTCCGTCCTCTTTCTGTCAACTCCTACGCTTTGTTAATTTATAGGTCAGTCGGTAGAGGTCAAAAAATTAGTGTTTTTGGCCAAGTAATTTGGCCAGGCTGAAAGTTTCGGATATTGTTAGTTATAGTGTAAGTAACAACATATCAAAAATGTTAGGTCTGAAAGTCCCGGATAAGGGTAGGAGGGGGGGGAAATTTTTCAAAAATCGTGTTTTTCGGAAGTAACTTTTTTGATTTTAAAGATAGTAACATGAATTTTTTATATATACAAACTAGATAAAAATCCGGGTCTATAGATTTAAACAAATTTTAAATACCGTTATTTATAAAAAAGTTATTAACAAATGACATTTTTTTTCATAAATTTTTTCAGCTTTAGTTTTTTAGATAAAACAAATTAAATGGGCGCAAAAGAGGTCTTTTTTATTGCTAATTATTATTGAATTTTTTCAGACTTTTTCAAAACAAATATGGATACATTTTTTCACATCCATCAGATAAAATTTTTAAATTATTTAGTAAAAAAATTGTTAATAAAATACAATAACTCGCTTTCTATTTGTCCGAAATGGAAATTTTTTTATTATTTTTTTTATTTTTTTACGCTCTATTTAGTGGCTTTTATCCCGCTTTGATACCACTCATACTTTTTGAAAAAATTGCGATTCAAAATTTTTTAAAATGACAAATTGTCCATTTTACCCCGATTTCTTTTCTCAAAAAATCTAATTTTTTAATAGGCTATATTGTCGTTCTAGGTCTTATAAAAAGAATAAGGTCTTATTTATTAAAATCTGTTTATATCCCAATAATTAATGGTCATTGCAAAAAAAAGTGTTAATTTGCAAATTTTTCAAAAAATTTAAAATTTGAAAGTTTGAAAAAAATCAACAATAATTAGCAATAAGAAAGATCTATTTTGCCCCCATTTAATTTTTTTTTATCTAAAAAACTAAAGCTGAAAAAAATTATGAAAAAAAAAATTTAATTTGTTAATAACTTTTTATAAATAATGGTATTTAAAATTTGTTTAAATCTATAGACGCGGATTTTTATATATAAAAAATCATGTTATTATCTTTAAAATCAAGAAAGTTACTTCCGAAAAACACGATTTTTGACAAAGTTCCCCCCCTCCTGCCCTTATCCGGGACTTTCAGACCTAATATTTTTGATATGTTGTTACTTACACTATAACTAACAATATCCGAAACTTTCAGCCTGGCCAAATTACTCGCCCTAAAATTTTCCTCCAACGACTGGCCTATTATTGCTCGGTGAATACCCGCTCGTTTCGTCTCGGTCGACATTTACAGCTTATAAAAATTAACTGACGGACAGTGAATTATTGTCTTCCAATTGTGCTTACGTAAGATTTACGCAACAACAACAGTTTTGCAACAGCCACGACTGCATGCGTTTTGTTGACAAAAACCAGTTCGCCATGTGTTATTTGACCGTATTTACCTATACACCGCTGCAGCACCACAAGGACGATGCACCTTTGCTCATTTGTTTACCCAACGAAACTGGTTTCGTATTGTATAAATAACTCGCCTAACGAAGTGTTTTCGAATAAAGTTGATGTATATCTCTGTAGTAGTAGTACGGGTCTCCAAATGCCGCCACCGTCTTTAAGAAAAAAAAGACGGTGATGTAATTACTACACGGCTACGTTAACACTGGATCCGGAGAGGGGAAGCGTAGCAGCACTGTCACTGCGAGTTGTGTGGGGAATACAGTACGTTCCCCTACGCTGCTTGACGTTTGCGCAGTCTTTATTTACACGTCTGAATATTACAGTAAGACCTTTAGAATACTTAAACTTTGTCCTTTGTTAATCTACATCATTTCAAATGCCATTCTCTGTAACACGAACACACAAATATTAGCCTATACTTGTAATAGAAATCGATGCTCCTGATATTCACAGCCGGGAAACGTACATTCAAATGACAAACTTTTGAGTACGACTGTAGACTGTTCGGTAGTGTGAGACGCGCTTGCGCGTTCGTCTCTAAACTCCCGTAGTTCACATTTTTTCCCCATCCTTTGTTAAATTTGTCTAGTAATAGAAGCTCTAAAAGCCTTAAAATCATGACACTAAAAGCCCCAGGTGTGTCTACAGTTTGGGCGGCCGTAAACCACCTTCCAGGCATTTCTGGACAAAGTAACAGATGACTGTTGTCTAAGACTTTCACGGTCCGCATCATAGTTGTTAATATTATTGTTTGCCAGGCTGTCACACACCGTGGTCCGATGTCGTTTGATGCAAACGTTTCAGCCATTCTGTTGGTGGCCATCTTCAGTGCTTGAGGACCGAACACTGACACTGGTCTAACAGCCAGTGAACCACAGTACTGTGGCTAAGACTAAGTATTCAGCCTTAGCCACAGTATTGTGGATCACTGACTGGTACATCTGTGTCAGTGTTCAGTCCTCAAGCGCTGAAGATGGCCACCAATAGAATGGCTGAAACGTTTGCAACAAATGACATCGGACCACGGTGTGATTGCCTGGCAAACAATAATATTAACAAAGTGTTTAAAATGTTTTAGACAACAATGTTGTATATCGCATCGTTAATAATAACCTGCTTGAAAACCACAGACTACTTGCTTCCATTCTTCAGTAGGCTATATAATATAGTTAATAATAATATTATATGAATTTATTGTTCATTATTGATTTCTCCACACATGTATGGTAATGTACAAGAGAACTCGGAAATCATTTACATCCTGAGGGCCTGTTTTTCCAGTCTAATGACTTTCCTTGCACTTTGAGTAAATATTATTATCCGAATTAATTTTGAAAAGGCCAAGTTATGCTATTTAGGAATCTTTCCGGATGTTTAATCTCGTTTTATAAATGAGCACAAATTGTAGATCTTCAGGTAAATCAAATGAGTTCTTAAACGGTGGAAAAGCGGTTTAAAAAAAACCTACTTAAATCAGGTTTTAATTACATACATGTTTTATAAAATATATTTAAATTACGTATTTAAACGTTTGAAAGCAGGATTGATATTGTGTATTTACGACTACAACATGTATAATGGAAACTTGTATAATATAATACATATTCTAGACCTATTCAATTATATTATAAGACAAGAGCACTTTAGAACAAGTGAGCCGTTTTAAACATCTCGGATACGATATACGATATATGAGAGAAGATAAATAAATTTAGTAATATTTGTGGTACCAGTGATAGAAATCTTAGAAATAAAACAAGACACAGCACAAGGATTAAATTTTATAAGACAATTGCAACACCCACGTTGACATAATATGCGAGTGAGGCGTGGGTCATGACAAAAAACGAAAGTGCCAAGATTCAGAGTGCTGAAATGCAGTTTCTACGAAGTACTTTATACTATACATTGCAAGACAGAAAAAGGAATGAGGATATCAGAGCAGAACTCGAAGTAGAAGGCATAAATGAAATTATTTCAGCTTACAGAAAACAATGGTGGGATCGTCTGCACAGAATGACAGAGGACCGATTGCCGAAAGTGGTACTGAACTATAAAGCCATTGGTAGAAGAGACGTGGGTCGTCCGAGGATGAGATGGGTGCCGGGACAGGTTTATATAACCTAATCCTTGAAGAGGAGAAGAAGAAGAAGAAGACTAAACAGTGCACTGATTCTCTATAGCGGCGTGTAAACATCGTTAACACACATTGCACGTCCGACCTATCCCTATAAACAATAGGCTCCTTTATGCATCCGATTTATATCGTACGATACGTTTTGCATCCGATTCACTCCGATTTCTTTCATGGGTTAAAAGTATCCTAAGTGAGGGGTGAGCAAACGCTTTTAGTGCTGCCATCATCAGTACTTAAAAAGGATCCGTTCTTGTTGTATGCTGTTTAACGGTTCGTTTTCATAATCTTCGGAAGCGGGATTCCGTAGTGCTCTCCTGTTTTGGATTTCGATTTCGTCAATGAGCATTTCAGTAGTATGTCGTCCCTATTTCGGATGACATCAAAGAATGACAGAGGATCGATTGCCGAAAGCGGCACTGAACTATAAAGTCATTGGTAGAACAGGCGTGGGTCGTCTGAGAATGAGATGGGTGCCGGAACAGGTTTATATAACCTAATCCTTGAAGAAAGAAAAAAGAAGAAGAAGAAGAAGAAGAAGAAGAAGAAGAAGAAGAAGAAGAAGAAGAAGAAGAAGAAGGAGGAGGAGGAGGAGGAGGAGGAGGAGGAGGAGAAGGAGAAGGAGAAGGAGAAGAAGAAGAAGAAGGAGAAGGAGAAGGAGAAGGAGAAGAAGAAGAAGAAGAAGAAGAAGAAGAAGAAGAAGAAGAAGAAGAAGAAGAAGAAGAAGAAGAAGAAGAAGAAGAAGAAGAATTATATTAACAATAAAAATATATATGTACCCAGTATACAGTATACAGTTTATATTATACAGTCACGTGTAGTTGGTCGGACAGTTCCTCTGTGTTTCTATCCTTACATGGTAAGAACCGCAGACATGCCCCGCAGGGCATAAGGTGGCACATAGCAACTGAACCGGAATCCACTTGACACGTCAATACCTATATATGTGTGTGCGTGCGCGCGCGTGTGTGTGTGTGATACGGTAATTAGTGGGTTCAGAAACTGTCGGAAAAATCATTTCATAACTAGCACGCATACAATGAATACAATTTTGCAAAATATGGTCCAAAATTTAAACGAACGAAAGGATAAATTATACGTTCCACCATTTTGCAATTCAATACAATTGAACATTGAACAACACACGCGGACGTTAACAATAAGTGACGTGTGAAACTCTTTAACAGGCTTTTCACACAACGAGAGCTAAAATTACGCTCAATACGCTGATGTCGGTCTTTCCAGTAATTACTACATCACTCGGTAATTGCTGTGTGCGTATTCTTGCTCAGATGTGTGTTTTGCAGATTAAGCAAGAACAAAACAAATGGATCTGTCAGTTGCTGATTGTCTGTTCGCACTTTGTCAATTCTTTCCGTATTCAGTAACGTTGTTATTAATTATCGTTCATTGTTCTCCGCCTTTGGTGTGTGTGTGTTGCTTGCTTGCGCTAGTGTTCCTTCTATGTTATTAATTCAAGTTAACACACTTGAAAGTATGACGGTTTAGCATGTCAGTAGCTTCTTCTTCTTCTTCTTCTTCTTCTTCTTCTTCTTCTTCTTCTTCTTCTTCTTCTTCTTCTTCTTCTTCTTCTTCTTCTTCTTCTTCTTCTCCTCCTCCTCCTCCTCCTCCTCCTCCTCCTCCTCCTCCTCCTCCTTCTTCTTCTTCTTCTTCTTCTTCTTCTTCTTCTTCTTCTTCTTCTTCTTCTTCTTCTTCACTTCAAGGATTATGTCATATAAACCTGTTCCGGCACGATCCTGACCATCGCGATCAGAGCCAAAAATCTCCTTGACGAAGCATTCAGGAAGTAAATAACTCTTGCGTTTATTACTGTTTTTGTAAATAGTGTTTCATCAATTACTATATTTGCAAAGATGGATTGAAAATTAAGTGTGATTTGGTAATTGTTCAATAAAAATTATTATTGGTAAATCCAATGGTGTTAATTCTTATTGCGGTGAACTGAGATTTTACAGTAAAAATCGCTACCCACAACCCACAAAATAACCCCTACGAGTAATACATTTAACGAAACTTTTTTTCCCCCCCAAGTTACCATTGCAATCAGAGCTAAAAATCTCGTCGACGAGGGATTCGGGGAGTCTTTTTATCGTACTGTTTAGTGTTAGTTTTCTGTCGGTAAGCTGTTCTAGATAAGGAGTCGGTAAGGAGATGTCCGGTACCGGAACAGAGAGGCGGCAGACGACAAATCACCTTCCTTGAAGTCGCCTCTTTATCATATGGTCTGCCAACAAACCACTTTACCGTGTTCAGTTCCTAATACGGTCCGAGAATAACATTAATCGTATCGAATAAAAAGTACTTTCCTTTCACAGTGTAACATAGGCCTACACTTTATAAATGCACACGCGCGCGCGCACACACACACACACACAAATGACGTTTGTTAATATTAATTATAAGTAATTCAAGCTTTCTGTTGAAAAGGATGTATTTAAATTACTACCTTCTACTAGTTATGAAAGCGCGTACACACTTATTTTTAACTTCGTTAGAAGACACACACACACACACACATATATATTCAAAATCTTTTTGCTACAGTCTATTTCTGATGTATATAATATATTTAAAATTTATATTTACTTTACCTCAAGATGTTATTTTTCCCTTATTTGGAAAATGTTTCGGGACCCTTAGTGTTCCCATCATCAGCCTTCCTAATTTTGAATCTTGTGGAGTACCTGTGTGCTAATATATACACCACAATCACACACAATAATAACGATTTAAAAAACCAAAAACCAATGGGAAGCCATAACAACAGCCAACCAGCACACAGATACTCCACAAGGTTCAATACTCCACAATACTCTTACGTACCCGAGATTTTCATATGATTTTGGCCACACCAATTACACAATTATTTGCATGATCTGAAATCGTTAATGAATTATAAATAAATTTATAATTCATTATTCATTTACATTCATTATATTAATTATACATTTGGCTGAGTCCAGGTTCGCTTAATTCTTCTGGTAACATATAAAAGTTTGCAGTTTGACAAAAAAGGCAGCATTTGGTGAAATAAATTGAGTTACGGAAAGTAAATCTTCCCTATTAAAAATCAGAGTTTAAAAAGATAATTCTTAATCGCCTAAAGGTTGGTCTGAGACTAAATCGTGAGTTGACAAGTATAACGGGGTTTTAAAGCTATGCTAATGGATAAGGTGAAAATTAGTTTCAGGAAATCAGCAGATGTGAAGGAAGTAAAACCTCCGGCTGAAATATTACCTAACAGTACAGAATAAATTCCAGAAAGTGTCAATCGAATAAGATCTGCTTGAAACCGTGAACAACACTACGATCCTACACAATCTGATATAACGTCTAGACCCAACATTTTTCTTTTCTTAACTATTCACTGAATAACTAGAAATAATAATTTTATAAATACAATTAGAAACTAATGCCGAATTATACTTCGTAGGGGTACAGGGCCGGAGTCAATGTTGTTAATATTTATCCCGGGGTGTTTGACCGTGGTCCATTGTTTTCACCAAAAACAGACGTTTCGGCAGTGCCATCGATTGCCATCATCAGTGTAAAATTCGAAGTTCCGCTAATCACAGACGTTAGTGACCACAGTACTGTGGTTAAGGCCGGCTAAACACAATGGACCACGGAGAAACAGCCCGGGAAAGAATTTTAACAATAATGCCGAAATAGTTTCTTATAATTAGATACAAATAATTTTAACGCTTGACGACCTTTAACGTACAAAATGTATCTGAAGATGGAGCAATTGTTATGAAACGTGCAATAGGATTACCACATACTGACATGAAGAAAACAATTATTTCTCTTAAAAATCTCCGTAATCAACGACTTATGAAGCAGTTACCTAGGCAGTAAGCATCAGAGTGGTAAAGAAACTGAGAACGCTCAAAAAAGCGAGAAAATGAATGCGATAGGAATAAGCAAGGGAAGTGAAAATTTAAAATTTGATAAGCGCTCAAAGTATTTTGTTATATAATTTACAGAACTAAGATAGTTAAGTTAAGGTAAGACTATGCGCGAAGGTATCAGATAGTCAATAAGAGTTTGAAGACAGACGAGTCAACAACTATCGACGTCAAACCTTTCCTATATTCTATTTACCAACTGTTGAAAGTAGATATTCCGATAAAAATGTCTGGCTCGCCGAAGTTAACATGCATTCATACAGTGGTTGATCTCTAAAATTATAGGTGCCGGAACGCATCAAAAGTTGTACAGACACAAATATACTTATATTTTATATTAGCTCGAGATCTTCTTCACTAAGCAGTCTGTTTTCAGTAGATTTTTTCAGTGCTTCATACAAATTTTCTGGGTCAACGGAATTATTGTTTTTCCTACTTTCCTTTTCTTGAAGCAGAACTCAAAAAAAAAGTTAAGTTTCGCACTGCTTTCGGGGCCATAGAATAATGGAGGCCTGGTACTGATTTTATGGTTTCTAATAAAGAAGCTGTAATTTTTAGTTTTCCGGTGGCAAAACCCAAATAAACATTGCGATTCTGTAAAAAAAATGAACGATAGTAGTTAAGATAAAGATTAGTACTGGTGTTTGATTTTGACAAATGTTTAGTTTTTTAGTGGGGCTGATAAGGAGCACAATTTAAAAAGTAGTAGTAAATTTATGTAACAATTAGATTTTTTTTTAATATATCTTTTTTTTTCGGAAATTTATTTTTCGATCCAAGAGGTAACGGAACGCCGTTCCGGCGCGTTCCCCCCGGCGAAATCAAGCTCTGGATATTCCGATAAAAATGTCTGGCTAGCTGAAGTTAATATGCATTGATATGAAGTTAAATTATGAAGATAATTTATGAAGATAAATGTCAAATTAGCAGAAACAAGTGACAGAGAAACACGCTGTGTAGCAAGCGAACTCGTAAATCATAAGTTGAGGAAAAACAATTTTTGACTTAAAAAGTAATAGAGTAAATGTCTAAAAAAAAACTGAATAAAACTGTACACCCAGTAATAATAGTAAAATGTACGATTTTTATTTTTTATCGTAATGGTGAAACATGAGTAGACTAGAAATGAGTTAAGTTTTAAAGTAAAGATATGATGAAGTAAAACATAATAATAGTTTTGTTAGTTTTATTAGCAGCCATCTTAACACGTAACTTTTGTCACTACTTATTGCCACACTGCTAAATACATCGTTCTTGACGAGGCCTTTCGGTGTCTCCACCATCTTCAATCCTGTGGAGTCGTTTAAGACCTGAAGATGGTAGAGACACCGAAAGACCTCGTCAAGGACGAAGTATTTAGCAGTGTGGTAATAAGTAGTGACAAAGTTAGTGTAAAACATAACAACAGTACATTACTATCCCGGGCTTACGCGGCAGGAGTCAATTTTGTTAAAATTTTCTGATCCCTGGCTGTTTGGCCGTGGTCCGATGCAATACACGCTAGCAGACGATTCGGCCGTGTCACTGACGGGCATCATCACTGCAATTTTGAGCTTCCAGCTAACGTAAGATGTCACACTTTATTGACCATAGTACTGAGGTAATGACCTTTTTTCTTTTTCTTTTTCACTTTCTTCTTTTCCTTTTTTCTTCTTATTCTCAGCTCTTGGAAAATGGGATGTAAGCTCATCCTGGTCTGGTGAATTATACTTGATCATTTGTCAAGAGAAATGACTAGCAAGGGCAAAGGTAGCCTAAGTACTAATGACGATGATCATGGCGATTGATCGTAGGGACGATGAAGACTCATTCCCTTGTGCCTACGTGCAAAATAAGCTTTATCGCCAATGATAACAACTGTGATCAACAAGAATGACTATTTCTGTGCGCAGTCGTGGCCATAGAAGTATGATGCGCGTGTGTCCAAGGTTGTGTCCGTTTCTTGGGGCCGTGGGTTAACGTCCCACTCACAATACACACGCACCGTGGTGGGTTATTTCGCAATGCATGAATGTGTTTTCGCCCGCCCAGTCCGTCGCGCACTCATACAGTTCTGTAATCGGCCATTCGCCTTCAGTTTGTAAATATTTTGCACTGGCCAAAACAAATAGTCTTTAAATATTCTTTCTAAAGACAAGACAAGGTCGTTACAAAACTGGTCCTACGAACCACATTTCTTTTTTCGGCTTTTCGTTGGTTTCAAAAACCTTCATAACAATAAAGATATATATATATATATATATATATATATATATATATATATATATATAGAGAGAGAGAGAGAGAGAGAGAGATTTTAGCGAATGGAGTCGAATCTTTACAAACAAGCCACCCCAATACCAGGGAAAAAACGATGAATCGACTATATAAAATGTTTAAACTAAAGAAAATAAAATGACGATGACACGACAAACGACTACATGACCCAACCCAAGAGAAGCAGGCAAAGAATTCTGCAGAAATGTTGCCTTTGTCAGGTAGCCTATATCAATTATCTAAAACGCGGGGTAAAAGAAGTTAGCTACAACTGATGTTTATAAATCTACACCATCAGCGTCATCATTTTGTCTGACCACGCATAATCAAATTCTCCAGTTAAATAAACAATTTATA
Source organism: Magicicada septendecula (assembly GCA_034769895.1). Classification (NCBI taxonomy): domain Eukaryota; kingdom Metazoa; phylum Arthropoda; class Insecta; order Hemiptera; family Cicadidae; genus Magicicada; species Magicicada septendecula. Next base: position 464,446,076 of record CM068374.1, on the reverse strand, counting down.
TATTTATAATTATTATATTTATTATGTATGTATATATAATACACACACGTATTAATTATTAACTCTGAAGATATCGAACAATATGATTTAACGGAATGTACATCACAAAATAAAAAATACAATAAATACTTGCACAAATTACAATAATCAAAGGTGGACGACAAATCCTTGGTTAACTGGACTTAGTGACTGACACAAGGAATTTTGTCTTTAGTTAAGTAGCGATCGTGAACTAACAAATGACGTAACGATTTATAAACGTTGATCATTAACGAACTAAAATTGTAAAACATTTGCATCGACGTATATATATATATAGTATAATAGGGTTGCTACAGCTAGTGCCGTCTCCCTTCCTTCAACCTGGCTTTCCAACTCTCCCGATGTTCCCATTGTCCTTCCTCAAGTCCTATACGTTGCATGGATTCATCCACTTCGCCCCTCCAAGATCTTCTCGGTCTTCCCCTTTTTCTCCTTCTTAATGGACTCCATTCCGTCACTTTGTTGATCCACCTATTTTGGGCTCTCCGGACATGACCGTACCACACCAATCTTTTTTCTTCGATGTAGTCAATTACACTTCTTTCCGTTTCCATTCTTCTTCTGATATCCTCGTTTGTTATTCGGTCTGCTATCGTTATTCTACACCATCTCCTCTAATATTCCATCTCCGTTGCAAGAATCTTTCTTTCATTCTTTTTGTTCATAACCCATACTTCAGCTGCATACATCATAATGCTTTGGACTATGGTCTGATATATCATTTTTTTGGTGCTTTTTCTAATCTTTTTGTCCCATATAACACTGTGTAATTGTCTAATCCCTGTTCTAGTCTGCCATAATCTACTTTTTATTTCATCTTCCGTTGTGCCTTGTTTACTCAGTGTGAGTCCTAGGTACTTGAATTTGCCTGTTCCTCTAATTTTAACATTTTCGTCTACTTCTAAATCTGTTGTTTCTTCATCTCTAATTGCCAAGTATTCAGTCTTTTTTATGTTTATTTCCAATCCCAGCTTTGTGCATCGACGTTTCTACGAGGATTAGTCAAAAAGTAAAGGCAAATTTTTAAAAAGGAACTTTTTATTGTGAAAACAAGATGACAAGTAACATCATTTCTCTACATAATCTCCCTCAACTTCTATGCACTTGGTCCATCTCTTGACAAGCTTCGTAATTCCGTCCTGGAAGAAGATTTGTAGCATCGTGCACAGCCACTCGCTCACCGCCTCCACAACCTCGTCATCCGACGAAAACTTGGATTCACGCAGGTGCTCCTTCATCGGACCAAAAAAGGTGAAAATCACTTGGAGCTAGGTCATGACTGTACGGCGGATGCTCCAGCATCTCAAAACTAAGATCTTGAATGCACTGGATCGTTTTCCCCGCAGTATGAGAACGGGCATTGTCCTGAAGCAAAAGCACACCTTTTGAAAGTTTCCTCGCCTCTTTGTTTTGATTTTGGGTTTCAGATCTCGCAGTAGCTCACAGTAGCTGTCACTATTCACTGTTTGACCTTCAGGAGTGTAATGAATTAGAAGTGGACCTTTCATATCCCAAAACACTGTCATCATCAACTTTCCTGCAGAAACTTGTCTTTTGAACTTTTTTGCTGTAGGCGAGGATGGATGTTTCCACACCATACTCTGCCGCTTACTCTGTGGTTCGAAGTGCTGGACCCACGTCTCATCAACGGTTACTATGCGACTGAGAAACTACACGTACGGTAGTGAGACTTGGATTCAAAAGGCCAAAGATATATCTAGAATACAAGGAGCGGAAATGAGGTTCTTGAGGGCTGTAAAGAGTTGTACCAGGAGAGATCTTATCAGAAATGATCATATTAGAATGTAGCTAGACGTAGCTGAAGGCTTAAATGAGAAAATCTGCACGAACAAAACGGAGTGGCGGTTACACGTAGAGAGAATGGATCCAACTAGATTTTCAAGAAGAGCCCTTGACTATCATCCAAGGGGGAAGAGAAGTGTGGGAAGGCCCCGTAAGCGATGGCTGAATGACTTCCATTGAGATTGGAAACGGCTATTAGCGTGAGCCGTAAAGGATTTATTATGACGACGACGATTTTAATAAAATATAATAATCCATTTTTATTAACACTTATTACTTGTGTGCCTATTATTTCCCATTGCCCGTATATAGGTTCTGATGGAGACGATAAATTTTTTGAAACGTCAACGCACGTACTTTAAAACTGTATTGGCAATGAGCAATCTTCACATAACCTTTAATCATCAGAAGCTATCAAAAATAAGTTTTTGTCCAGCGACTTATCCTATGGCTTATCTGTGTGTTCCTTATGTTATTTGTTTGTTATATTTTCCTTTAAATATTTATTTTGTGAGTACATTCATTGAATTACGTAGTGCGCGCGTTGAATTTGAAGACCGCTTTTACAAGAACTGACTAAACAGTAACGAACAAGCAAAAACTGTGCATTTCCATCAGTACACAAAGAATTAATTACAAAATGTAAATACGTTTTTACTGAATGGCACACGTTTATGGGTAAAAAACTAGTCGTGAGATATGATTAGCGTATTAAAATGTTGTACAAGGTGACTTAGTGCGATCAACCGCTCTGATATCAAGCTTACTACAGAAATTTATTATTAACTGCCGTGATAACAGTGGCGAGGTTAACAAGGAAAAAACTACTCGAATAAGTATTAATGTTAAATAACAATGTTATACTGTTCTGTGCGATAATTATTTACTGTATACAATTGTATGTGTGTGTGTGTGTGTGTGTGTGTGTGTACGTTACCACGAACCTGTTAAATACTTAATCATTAAAATTCTTATTTGCTGTTTATACTTATATACCACACGCACACAGAGAAGTAATTATTCTTAGCCATTATTTTATATATATATAGTCTGCTACTTTAAGAATAAAGAATGAACATTTTATATAAAGAATGGTCTGCTACATTAAGAATGAACTAATGATAGAATGAAACTAGAGTGGAGTTTTTAAATGAAAACTGTGTTCAACGGACATATACAAATAAATCTCCCCCCCCCCTGAAACACACAAAATACATTCTATTATGTGCAGTGATTGAAAGAGTCTTTATAAAATTTCTCTTATTAGAAAAGTCTCATTTTGTCAGATCTTATTTATGTGTTACATCACAAATGTATTTTACATACACACCTACTGCATTGTTACTACCTACTGCTTTGCTGATTTAAGTTACTTCATAATTGTGATTACTTCATAATTACTTCTTTTACCTATTTTATGATGACAATTACTTTTCTATTTGTTTCTGGAAATAATGTTTGTCTAAGTTAAGAAGATAAGGAGAATCTCAAAATGGTGCTCCTTAATCCTGAATTTTATACTTTTAATAGCTTTAAACAGCTTACTTTTGCAAATAATGAACATTTAGAAGTAGACACTAAATATGAGTGATGTGTTATTATAAGTTAAAAAGTAAGCAAAGAGAATGAGGGGAAATCTACGTTTTCCAAAGTTTAGGCAAGTGATCCAGATACTACAATTTTAGTATTTTTCACATTTAGCGCATACTTCAGAGAAAATTGCTTCGAAAAATATACCATTAGTTACTTTAAATTTTACCTATAATTTTATATACCAATTATTCACCTATATTATTATTTATACCACTGTAAGGCTTTGCCGTAAATATTATTTTGATTTTGGGGTTTTACAAGGTGCGCGTGGCGGTCAAAGAGTCTTTACCGAGTGTTCATGCAAGGTGCACGGGGCGGTCAGTTTTGGTCGCTCTAAGACAGATGTGAACAGAAAAGCGAGTCGCTGGTTTATGATTCGGTATGTTGTTACCTTCGTGGTTGCATATAAACTAATAAAGCTGAGAAATCAGTATATACGCTGTGGTTAGATTAATGAATTAGCATTTTGGCCGTTGGAAACGCTAATATGGAATTATTCCAAGTTATATGTTAAAACACACGCTTTGCTACAGTACCTTAAGTATATTGTTAGTTTGAGTCGTACAGTAAAAGAAAAGCACTATAAAAATATGCAGCCAAAACAATACAATACAGGTATAAGGTATTATCTATACAAGAAACCAGGCAAGAAACCAGTTTTTATTGATGATATGTGTTTCACTTTAATTGACATTTTAATGTTTGACGATCTCGCATGAGGGATATATAGCCTATAATCGTTCAGAAACGAGTGACAAAGCTGCTAGAAGAAGTCCCGTGACGGAACTGAAATAAGAAAATATATTAAGTAAATAAAATGTTGCCTCGCGCTCTCCTCGTATATAGACTTTTGACATGATAATGTCTTATGGCTGGCCATCATTTGGAAATTTCTGTAACGCATCACGCTGCATGACGTCATCATTTACCAGCCGGGAATCGTTAACTAAAACCGCGACCGCTAACGTGCTAACGTCCGTCGCAGATTAAAGACCTAACAAGCAAACAACACTGCATAGCTGTAGATAGGTATGTAACCAATCAGTCAGTCAGTAACCATAATAATGTTGCGTTTAGCTGGCGGCTGAAAGACATTATCATGCTCTTAAGCTTTTACCATTTGGTAAACGGTACTTTACATTTTTTCAGATTGTAAAGTGTTTAAATGTGTTTAAATGTCTTCAAATTCCTTCCACCGCCGCGCGCAACAATGTATAAACCCGTTATTTTGACAACAAAACATAATAAAATTAAAAAGTTAACTTATAAATTATAACAGATATCCTCTTTTTTGCGATTTGTTTAGACGTGGGCCTACATAAATCTGACGTTTCGAAATCTTTCTTCTATTTTATCTTCAGATTTTATTGTATGATTTATTTTTTGTTGAAAAATCTAAATGTCCTAGATATCCTAATGATCAGCATTTTCTTATAAGATTTGTATGTAGGCTATACATAAATAATAATATTTACATATAAATAGAAAGTAAATGTGTATGTATGTAAAATTATGCTATTTTGTAGGCTATATAATTTTATTTTATTATATCTAAGTACGTATTATACGAATTAGTTTTTTATTTTATTTACTTCCTGTGTTATTTTTTAAAATATTGTTTACAGGCATATAACGGGGGCGTCTATTTTGGGGGGGGGCTCATAAACTCATATCGTTTAACTGACACACAAAAAAAGAGACACAAACAAGTATTTCATTTATAAAAATTTATGAATAAAACTTCATGAATAACGACTTCAGTCATGTGCGTAAGGAGAAGATGAGCTCAGGTTAGAGACATTCCAACCGATCATTGATCTTCAATTACTCACAGTAGCATATGCTCAGTTTTCAATTTAATGCATTATTTCTTTTAATATAGACTTAAAAAGTAAGAGACTGTATGAAACTACTGCACATTTACATTTATTGGGACGTCAAATTATATTTTTGCTTTCTACAGTCTTTCTGGTAGATGTAGGCCTACTAATAATAGAACGGCATGTTTTTAAATTGAGTAGAATTAATTTTTGTATTATTCGGTACAGATATGACTGTATGATATTTATAATAATAATAATAATAATGTATCATAGATTATTTATAATAATGTATGATACAGTCAGTATAACTGTATGGACTTCTCCTTTATTGTCACTAAGGAAGGTTATGGGTACGTTTTTATTTATTTAAAATAAAACTAAAAATCAAACCATAACTCATGCGACCATGTTAAACTCATAAACACCACAATATCGGCAAAACGCCAACAGATTGTGGTAAGTTTGTGAGAAATGTATAACGGTTTATGTTTCACTAAACGTTAATTTGCAACAATGTTTAATTAATTTGTTTTCATGTTTTGACAACAAAAGAATAGAGGTCCTAAGGCCGACGTCTTCATAGTTGGAAACGTTGTTAGGCCGTTGTCTGCTGACAGAGGTTTCGGCCTCACGTATCGGTAACAATTGACACGGTGGCCGCCAATTCTCCCCAGTGATGAGGTAGAGACTATTATTATTATTTTTTTTTTTTATTTTTTTTATTTATAAGGTCGGTGCAACAGCAACGGTCATTAGCGACTACAAAAATGAATTTGTACAGATTCTTAAACAGATGTATTATTTTTTTAAATACCAAATAGTGTAAACAAATGAGGTAGATAAAAATATTTAACAAATAACAGTATTAGTTTAACTGATGCAAATAAAATGAGAATTATTAACCCCCCCCTCACAACACAAACAATATAAATACACATCATGCACATAAATAAATATAACTAAATATACATATAATAAATATAACACTAAGTATCAAAATATGACAACTATACAACAATAAGTCATAATAACATATCAATCCATTAACTTAATTATACAATTTTTAATGTTCTTATAATTTTCATAGTTTTTACCTATATTGTTGTTAACAACTGAATCTCCTTTAAGAGGAGGAGAAGTATGTTGGCGGCTGGAGTCTTGTCATTTAAACTTTTTCGCACATCAGCAGGGATATTAAATTTGTTTCGTAGATGTTGAAGAGCATTATTATTATTATTGGCGGACACCGTGCCGATTGTTGCCGATACTGATAATAGCCTCGGCCGCAACGTCTGTTACTATCAACTCTAGATTAGGGCCTAACAATCCGGCTAATAATGTTTCCAACTAACAAAATGGAAATTAAGAAAAAACAAGTAAGCCTAATTAATTTGTTTGTATTAGTTACTAGTTGGAAATTTATGTTTAGACTGGTTTGTATAATCTCTATTATTTATACATAGATTACACAAAGCTAGCTATGCTTATACGGGCTTATGCTCGTCGTATATAGCCTACATTTTCTTACTACAAAAATAACAATTTTTATATGAAATTTTTTCATATAAAAATTGAAAATATAAAAATTGTGTTTCCTTACGTACGTTTACAAAAAATTTACAACAAAATAGCAATACAAGAAGTCATCATATAGGCCGCTACAAAGATTAGACACCTATAACAATCTACTTTATATTTACACAGTTTTATTGCACAGTTTTTTTTTTTTATTAAATACAAGTCAATTTATTATCAACATTGAAATAATTTTTTTTATTTATTTTTTTTTTATTTTTTTGATAATTGGCACATTCAAACTGTTGCGGGACCATTATCGTTATTAATATAGGTCTCAGTAATATAATTTGTAGAGTCGTTCAGACTCTGGAGTAACGGAAGTTAAGGAAATTAAGTTCACTTAACTGGTAATACAGTATACCATTTGAGAAAAATTAAAATTCATATTAAATTAAATTATAAATAAAATGTTGTATACAATATATATTTATTAAAAATAAATGTTTATTAAAATATACTACATCTATACTAGAATACGTATTTTTAAATATTTCTTTTAAATGTTTTTCCTAATATTTGTGAAAATATTATATAAAATATAATATAAACTTAATAAATATATTAAATCAACTATTCCAAATTTTGAACATTATAAGGCGGAAAAACATTAAAGACGTTAGTGTATAACTTTTGTGATTTTTTTCGTTTTAGAAATAGCCTAATACTCATATCGGAACAGTCATATGTATACAGGCCTACAGTTAAATAATTGTCTAGAAGATTTTAATAGTTTAAATCGTTTGAATTCCCGCGTTTTCATCCAATGTGTGTACAAAATATCAACATTTTTATTTTTCAGTTTCATTGCTTTAGCCCTATATATTTTAGGCCTCATAATTTGCAAAATGTAATTTCGTATAGAACGCATCCCTTTTACTCTAACGCTGTAGTATTCTTGGTTCTGTGAAGTTGGAAATAGACTCATTACACGGCTTATCAGTCTAAGATTCGCGGAGACTTTAATGCTCGATTAAGTACGGAGTCGAGAAATTATTTCATCACTGAAATTGGTGGAGACTTTAATGATAGGTTAAATATGAAGGCGTAGAAAAATCTCACCTGAATTGATCGAGTCTTCAAAACAAGTAAGGAACGCTTCACAAACAATACTCTCGCGCACACGTAGCTCACGCGTGTGTGTTCAGTGCGTTCACCAATTGAACAAATCACCAACTAACTAGACTGGTACCGAGACACCGCGGGTATAACGACCACAACGGTATAGTCTCTCTTTCTCTCTCTGTCCCTCCGTGGCGACGACCTTGTCAGTTCACCCCCACTTGTACGCGTCTGTATGCGTATGTGTGTCTGTGTGTTTGATATAGATACTTGTCGAGAGAGAAAACGGTGAACCCTGCCCGGTGTGACTGTTCCAGCGACTCGGCGTAATTAGAACGTTTTCCCCGCCCTCTGTCGCTGCGCACGCGCGCAGTCACACGCACATGTACGTACACGACCTTGCCGATCGCCCGGTGCCACACCCCTTTACACACAGATCCGTTTTGATACACTTCCAGCGGGCGTTCAATTATCCATGTTGTTATATAGGGCAACAACGGTCAGGACACCAAACCTGATCTTGTTATGAATGTCTGTCCTGCGCGTATTTTCGAAAGGAAACGTGACCACGTAATAATAGCTTGAGGATTGTTAAGGAAACACGTGTAGCGTAGTACGCATCCTTGTTTACACACACGCACGAGTACGCGCGTGGATGGTTTATTTTAGGAAGACGGAAGCTTTGAAACAACCCCCCAAAAATATATTGTTAAACTATACGATTTATACGGCTACTGGGTACGTGCTTTGGTGGTATAAATGGATCTAATAGTGAAATAAATAAAAGAAGCTCATTATCTGTATAGCGTAACAAATAAATAATATTGTTTTTAGATATAATGTATAGAACGATGTTACAAAAAGAATCACGACGTCCAAGATGAAATCAAGATAAAAAGAAGACAAAATGATAGTCTGGAATATAAGAGGTCGGTCAAATACAGCCCCCCCCCCCCCACCAAGTTGATTTTTATCTCTGTCTCAAGGGATTTTCGTCGGCTATTGGCGCATACCCACACCTAGCCGCCATCTACTTCTGTCCTGTGCCAAGGACATATCTTCTTCTGCCAAGTTATGATGTTCCCATGACCTTTCTCATGTTTTTATACCAGGGCAGTCTAGATCTGCCCCTTTTTCCTCTCCCTGGGGGCCTCCACTGCAATATTTTCCTCGGCCATCTCTGTTCATCCATTCGTTCTACTCTGTTAATAACTGTGTCTTCTGCATGCATCCTTCTTCTGATCTCCTCGCCGGTTACTCTCTCCAGTCTTGAGACTCCGGCACTTCTACGGAGATTATCCATTTCCAAGGTATTCAATTGTCGTATAATTTTCGTGGCCAACGTCCATACCTCACAGCCGTAAGACAGAACTGATTCAACAAAAGCTTTTCCTATACGAATCTTTGGTTTTATACGGTTAGCAATTAAATAACTTTTTGCAGTTTTAAAATGCAGCTTGACACATTTAAACGATAGCGCAATACATTTTTGTATTCATAAAAATTTCTTGAAATGCAGGCACGGTGATTCGTTGATGTATTGTAGATATAGGCCTACTCGGCGCCCCGATTTATTTAGTTAATAAACTATTGGGATAAGCCACTATTACTTCTAAGTATCTATCTACAGACTTGTTGTAACATGATAATGTTTTTGGGCTGGGGGTCATTCCACAAAATGCGTGATGCAAAATGTGTAACTTCATCGAAAAATGTAACGCTCCAGGTGATGTTAGCACTATATTTTTTCCACACTTTCGATTCCTCACAGTCTAGAAATCTTCGGTCTCTGTCGTTTTAACATGATAATGTTTGTTATATAGTAAATATATTTGTTACATAGTAAATATTTGTTATATAGAAAACATGATAATGTTTTCCACAAAATGAGTGATGGAAAATGTGTAACGTCATCGAAAAATGTAGTTTATGTGTGAGTCTGCAGTACATATGCACATTATACGTTTCAAAAGCCTAAAAACATTATCAGGCTTCGATGTTTCGGTTTCGTCGAAATTCTTCTTTCTTTTTTTAACCCAGAGAGTCTCATTACGAAACACAACTGTTTTAATAAACTTTGTTTCTGCTCCGCGTTTCGTACAATTACAATGGCTGGTCCATTTAAAAGATTAATTTCCTTCCTTCTAGCCGTATTTTGTTTTTATTTTCTCTCTTGGTCTACTAAACCATGAAGTATCTAACATAAGTTCCTTTTTCGAGAAATTTTTCCACAGCTGGTCTATGAGATAGGCAAACCGGCAATAAAGTTAATAGGTTCCAGCACCAGACTGCCGTTACGCAAACACAGGACCAAGGTGTGTGTGTGGAAAGCCATAATATGGAAAACCGTAACTAAAAGAAAAATGCGATGAATTATGTACGCGTATATGCAATAGACAACAGAGATTATTGCCAACTTACGTGGCGGGAGGCTTGTATAGAAGGAGTATTAGGAAGGATGTAGAAGGGGCTGCTGTATTTTTGCCGTTTGTATGACTCAACGGTTTGTTGAAGAGATTACGCTCAACACGTTTTCGTACAGCATGTAACTGACAGAAGCATGTAATATTGTTTCAGAAGAATGAATATTTTTGACTTGTGTTCTGAAATACATATTAAATAAATAAAAAAAACTTACACCTAATTCTAGGTAAAATTTTGTATATTTATCGCATAAATTAGACTTTTAACGTACAATAGATATTTTACGCATAATTTACATTTTTATATTTTAACGAATTAGATTTGTACAAAGCACACAAGCGCGCGCACACACAGATAATATTTTAAGAATGTTTATTATAATTTTAATTTCGATGAATTCCATCCTAGGAAAATGCCTGAATACAGGCCAATACAAATATCCACATACATTTAAATTGTAGGCCTATATAAATTAATATATAATATGTGTAAATATAAATGTAGTAAATATATATATATAATTATTAATAATAAATAATATTTGTTACTTTTATACATAAATATTTTTTTATCGACAACTTATAACGTTTCGAAATAAAATAATGAAACAAAAATAACATATATTCAACACAAATAACATATAGGCCTATGATCTATATGTTTAAATACAATATATATTTTTATACAAAAACATTTTTTCTACAGCTTACAATGTTTCTAAATACAATAAAAATAACATATAATAACATATATTTAACACATTTGTTATATATGTTTAAATAACATGTACAGTACATAATTAATATAACAAGAATAACTGTAATAATATATGACTACAAAATACTCCAATGAACATTCTAATTGCATATGGAATGTAGCAACCAATAATGCAATATGATAGCATATAAAGAATACATATAAATAAGTAAGGTTGCATGTTTGAACATTGTAAAGTAGTTGATAAGGACCATTGTGAAAATTTTAGTTTTAAGTATTTTTACACTTATAAATCGAATTTAAACAACTTAACTAAACTCTCATTAGGTGCAGTAAGACCTTAGCCGTGTGTGGAGTGCGCGTGTGCGAGGGTAGGCCTACATAATTATTTTATGGAATATTCTTAAAAAACACGTTAATTTAAATAACTATTGAAATATGGGAAATTTTAGATAAAACTTATATATCAAAATACTCGTAATAAAAAGACCTATCTGATGGCAGTAGTTGTTTTAAAAATTAGTAACTGAATATATGCGTTTTGTGTAAAAAGGTTTTATAGTATATACCCTAAAATCAGTCAAAAAAGATTTCAGGCTTTTAATACAATTATGAGTATGTATTTAATTGTAAACTTTAAGTATATATGTTGAGCAATTAACTGGAATTGGCGGCACCTAATGAAAAGTTGCACAAGAATAAAAAAAAATTGCACGACAACCGATTTCTGGATCAGACTGTAAATTCATAATATAGGCCTACTCGTAAGATGCAAAGTTCACAAAAAATAATGTTTTTTTCGGTTTGCCTGATACAGTCCATATGCAGACATTTTCATTTCAGCGCATAACGGTGATGGCATTAAGAAGGAAAGAAGGAAGGAAGGATCGAGGGCACGCAGACAGGAAAGGAGAGATCATAACTTTCAATAATATTTCCGACTGAGGGCGCCCACGTGAATGTCGTTGGGAAAATACCAAACTAAAAATGGGCTCTTAAAATAAAATTTTAATTTACTTTATATGAAATAAATGTATGTTAAATAGTGTAAAAATAACAATCCTGACAGTATTCTTATATACCTTTATTTATTAATTTTATGACAGTAATATGATGTATATTAATTCACTGTCTGGTGAAGACACGCGTGATAATGAGTTTACTACGTGGCGTTGAAGAATGTACTAGAAAGAATAAATATGCTGACAGTGTAGTCATACGCTCGAACGATTTTAATTTATTAATATATTAAGGAAAGGAATTGTAGGAAGTAGAAAATATATTTATAGGCTATATATTTATTATATAATTTGTGATGTTATTCAGATTGCAATAAATTTTACGTGGGCCATACAAAGAAAAACTACTAGATAGATTCATTCAACACCGCAATGCATATCTAAAACCAAATATTTATAAATCTAATTTAGCCACACATTGTCTAAATAATCACCACCAATTTCCAAACTTTGAAAATATAAAATGAATTAAAAACATACAAAAAGGTGAAAAAATGAATATTTGGGAAAATCTTAACATTTGCTACCACAATAACAATAAATTATTAATTAAAGAATAAACCCATATAAAAACAAAACAAGACGATCTATTTAAAATTATAAATTTATTGAAAAATAAAAAAATAAAAATGTATAAAATATAAGCAACAAATTTTCAAATATAACCGAGAAAACAGCTGCTGAAGAAAATAAACATTAAAAAACTCGTTAACTAATCGACCTAAATCGATTATCAGTTACTTTACATTAAAATCTATATAAATTCGATTATTCATTAATTTTTATATTAATAGAATCATTTCGATTGTTATTAATTTACTTACAAACCTCTGATGATACTGATACTTTTCAGTGAAACGTGCGTCAGGTGTTAAAAAGAATATACGAAATTATACTACTTGCAGACGAAACAAATTGAATAACATCACAAATTATATAATTACTGCAAGAAACGTCGAGTTATCTATATAGAAAATGATATTTATTACATTATTATATACTGAACTAAGTATTCTTGTTGTAGAAGTTTGTGTAAATTAAAAAAAAATAGTGTGAGGAAAAGTGACTTAAATTATTAATAAAAAAAAAAGTATTAAAAAGATGAAAGACAGATAGTGAAAGAAACGGGTAAATATTCTCCTCCTCAACTAGCCTGCGGTTACTTCTACCGTATAGTTCAGTTTTCTAACGGCGCAAGCTGTGTGCTCTGTTTTACGACCATAAATGTCTGACCATATGATCGGTTTTATGAGAACATTAAAGCTGAAATTACATAAAATTACATTTTATGCCTACATCACTTCTTAAAACGTAAAAGCGTGATGTATATTTTACCTCTTTTATGCTGTAGACCTACGTGTGCCGTGAAGATGTTTTAAATCTAAATTAAGTTGTAAAACTTACATGAAAGCCTTATGTAATTTTACCGCTACTACAATTCAGCCTATACTGGGTGATCCTGTCGAGTATACTCATAATATTCAGTTTCTGCCGTATATCTGTGTTTCTTCTATGATCATGGAGAGTATGCCCAGCCACGTGCCTGAGAAATCTCACTTCAGCCGCTTGGATGCGACTAGCCTGGCCTTTAATAAAGACTGGCTTTATTCTATTCAACTGTGTATTCCTACTTGTTCATCGTACTTAAGTGCCCCGTAGCAAAAAGAAAATCGTTTAACGGCGCCGTTTAGTGACATAACAGATGATACGATCCCTTGGTCGACATTAAGCCTTGATGTTGGTGGTGGCGCTGAAAGCCGCAAACAGCAGTTAGCAGTTCAACAACAACCTACGATACTCTTGGAATGTAAAACAATTCTTATGAAACGAATGTCTGAAGCAGGTTAAGCGCGAATCGAAATCGTTGTAAAGTGCAAAAAATATACAATGAAAGATATGATAGTTACCTCATTACTGGGGTGAATCGGCGAATATCTGGCAAACTGTTGCGAGACTAAAGATGGCCTCCGATGGAGGGGCCGACCACCTGACGACCACCGTCAAACAGCCGGGTTATAGCTAATTTTAACAATGAATTAGACGACATTCAAGAGTTTGGAAAGTCATATGATAATCTTATAGGCTATAGGTGTATAATCAAAGGTTAAACTAATCGAACACGAAATGTAAACGAAGAATGCCGAAGGAAATATTGTCCTTGGGGAATCCGGTCGTACGACGAAAGTAAATTGGAAGTTCAAACACAATGCTTGAATATCAGGCGGATTTATTTGTAAGCTCACCAATTGCTGAGTATAGGCCTACTTAAAACGAAACCGTAAAAACGAACTAGCATAATGTAGGAGTAGGCCTACACAATAAGCATTCTTCGGCATGTTACAAACCCATCCGAATCACCGTCATATTATTCAACATTAACAGGCGATTTGGTTTTTGTTGCAACTGTGGCTGTAAACAAGTCGGAGTTTACTATAATATCGCGTTTGCAGTCCTGGTAATAGACTAGGTGTTTAAGCGTCAATAAAGTAGAAACAAGCGAATGTGTGTTTACGTTTAATGCTAAATAAAGTTTACATGAAGCAATATAAATCTACGCGAAACTTTACATAAAACATAAGCATTCTATGGTTCATAAGCTAGTCGTTGTGTTTCGTAACTGAACCCTGAAGTTTTCAGTAACCGTCAACTGTGTGGCCGCGTGTAGTCGGATGAGCTACTCTGCAGTGACATCATATCACTAAAGTTGCACACACTATAGCAGTTATATTAACTTATCGAATTTTTACAGTGTTTCAACAAAAGCCGAGGGTCGTTTGAAAAGTTTGCGCAGCGACATCTACAGCTCAGTGGTAGAACTAACATCTTTCGTGTGCTGCAAGACCTATGCTTCGCGTGAACACCTGTTAATTTCCATATATATCTGTCAATTTATTTCTTACCAGCTGTTTGAAATTTTTCTGTCACTCGTGTTTTTAAAACGCACAGAATCAAACATCTTGTTGTGATTAATTCTCTGTTAAAAAACGTTTTAGCGCCTATGGAAAATCAAAACGAAATTGTAAATGTGTTAGGAGATGCTGCGCCTTCAGAAACAACGATAAGTGGGGCACACTCGAGTTTAAACGTGGTCGTACAAGCACTGAAGACGATCCCAGAAGTGTTATGTCTAAAAACTGCAACATAAAAGAACATTATTAAAAAAATGTCATAGGATGTTGGAAGACCGCATATTGAGGAGTGGATGATGTTGCTGAAATCATAGGCATCTCATATGAGCGTGTGCATCATACTTTAACTCAAGAATTTGGTGTGAAAAAGCGTTGTGCAAGATGGCTGCTGCATCTGGAGTTGTTGCATTTTTTGGGCGTCCAGTACGACCACGTTTTCAATGCTCGTACGACCACGTTTAAACTCGAGTGCCTACTTACAAACCGTTGGTTTTAAAGTCGCAGCATCTTCTGACACATTTACAATTTCGTTTCGTTACAATTTCGTTACAGTTTCGTACAATTTTTAACAAAGAATCACACCCGATGTTTGATTTTGTTCGTTTCTCAAAACACGCACGACATGTCAATTTTGAACAGCTTCTAAACAATGAATAAATTGATAGATAGATTTGGAAATCAACAGGAGTTCACACAAAGTACAGATATTGCAGCACACGAAAAATTTAGTTTTACCGCTAAGCTACAGTTGTCGCACCGCGAACTTTTCAACCGACCCTTGTATACTGACGATAATAATGTTGTAGTGTTATAACAACAGTAGATTATGTTATAGCACTATAGGATTCTTGTGTGCAATAGTAGCATTGCAATATGGTAGTGACAATAATGTAATGTAAGAATAAATAATTATTAACGTAGATGGCATAAATATATGTCAGGAGAATACTGTCAAATTGTTTTTGTTAGGAGCATTAGCCAAGTTTGATATGAGCAATGTAAAGTAATAATGGTTAATGTAGTGGTTACACTTTAAAGTAGAAAAATAAAATAATTACTATAATTACTACAGTTAGGCAGTAAAATTACGTAAACAATAATAGTAATGTGAATTACCACTTAAATGTTTTGCTGTATACAGATGATGTGTTTATGTTATGTTACAAAATAATCTGCAGACTTACATATCTGTGATCTGTGTACAAACTACATAAACTGGGACGACAATACTACAAACTAAAGATCTTCTTCTGCACTACAAGGATTAGGCATTTGCCTGTTCCGTCCTCACAAACGTACGACCACCGTTTTCGTGGCCTTTCTATATCTCTTTTCCCCTCTTGGGTTGTAGTTAAGTATTTAAGTATTTTTTTGGGGTATTCTCCCATTTCCCATTCTATTTACGTGTTGTTTCCATATTTCCTCATATTCAGTTATTTTTTCATTTATTGCATATACATTTAGTTCATTTTACACGTCTTCATTTCTTACTAAATCTCTTCTTGTGCAGGCTTTAACCCGTCTCAAAAATCTCATTTCTGCTGCCTGTATTTTGCTGTCTCCGTTTTTGGTATTTATCCAACTTTCACTCCCATACATAAGTTCAGATACAGCCATCGTTTTATAAAATTTTATCCTTGTATTTTTTTTGTGTTTTGTTATTTAATGTTTTATTTATTGTGCCACATATTTCCTGGAACTTATTTATTTTATTTTCCATGTCATTGTCATAATTGTAGCTTGTGTCGCAGCCCAAGTATGTAAAATTTTATACTTGTTCGATTGGCTAATTGTTGACAATTATTTTCGACCTAACGGGATTGATTCAGTCGGTGCACTGCCAGTTGCAATTTATCTTTACTCTCTTCTATTATTATTTTATCGTCAGCAAATAGTAACGTACTCGGGTAAGTATGTCGGTCTAGCTGGACTCCAGTATATTCCTTTGATTGCCATTTTTTAAGTACATCGTCAATATATGCAACCTAAAGATATCTATCAAAAAAAAAACAAAAGTTATGGCTTACTATGGAAAATTTCCAGTACGCTCAAAGATAATTATTGAAGATAAATTATTGGAACAGACCTCAAATTATAACTATTTAGGTTGTGTTAGCATTTAGTTCTGACGTTGGCAAAGGTATACAAAATAAAATCAATGGATTTCAACACATATGTAGAACTATAAGTAGAACACTGAAAAATAAAACGAGAAATGAGACAAAATATGACAGTGAATCCTGGATTACAAAACAAAGAGATAAAAGCAACATACAATCAGCAGGGTTAAGATTTTAAGAATGGTTAAAGGATGCACAAGGAGGGATCATATAAGAATTGAAGATGTACGAGAAGAATTAAATATATATAATCTAAATGAAAAAAAAAACTGTAGAATACAGGGGAAAATGGAGACAGCATTTATGTCGCATGGATGAAGATAGAATGCCAGTAAATGTGAACAAGTACAAGCCTTCTGGAAGAAGGGATGTACGAAGATCAAGGAAGGAATAGATCTGATAATGTGAAGTCGGAGCAGGCACATTTCCTAATCCCTGAAGTATAGAAGAAGTAGAAGAATAATAGTAAATAAGGTAGAAGTAATTTTGTATTAATTATGTAACTGTGTAGTGATTGATTAAGTAAACGCATGTTTCACATACTGTCAGCTGTAAGTCGCTGTCAGACTCTGCTTACAACGTGTGATGTTTACAACCGTCTCACACCCACCTCCTAAATGTAGTAAATATTTATCGGTGTAAGGCCTGATGCATACGTGCGGTGCCGCTGGGTGCACGTTGTCACAACGCAAAACGCAGGTTCGATGCACACACGCGTGACTAGCAGTCGGCAGCCAGATTTTGCTATATACAGCCATGGACTTATATCATAGAAAACGTGTAATGTTCCCTTATTTAGTATACAGACGTTTTAGTTGGAATCGGAGACGGTTTTACTGTACCCATTTACTGATTCAACACTTATTAGAGGTAGACTTCGTATAAGTTTTGATGATTTAAAAGAAAATTCGTATAATTTGTTCAACTACTTTCGAATTAATTCATTTGATGAGCTTGAAGGGAAAATAAGCGACAAGATAAAAGCCCGGGATACGTGGATGAGACTGTCTGTACCTTCACAGGAAGTGTTAGCTATAAACTCTTTAAGACAGCTAAGGATAATTTTTTAATAATAATAATAATGGCTCCCATGTGTACCACCGAAATAGCTTAGGAGTCAGGCAGGGTGGGCTGCCTTATGTGAGCCGTACGGCATACAAGGAAGGCAGTGTGGCCAGCACTACGCTTCAGCCGCCCATTATTATCCCCAGGATGTTATTCCAGATACTCATTTTGACATTTTGTCATTTTTTGACAGGCTGAGTCGACCTGGGGGCTGAAAAACGGACCTTGATTTTTATGGTGCGTGCCCGGGAATCGAACCCGGGACCTCTAGATTTTTTTATTTCACAAATAAACAGCTGTATGTCCAAAAGACCTTCAGAATTTGACTCAGCCATAACTACAACTGAGTCAGAGCATCGAACGTGTGCACAGCTCAATAGACAACAATGTACTGAGAGCCGGAGTAGGTTGTGCGGCGCCGCTGCGGTAAGGAGGGGAACTGCGGCGAAGAATGGACGCACAGTGGACGAGCGGTGCCTCAGGTATGTGTGCAGTGACTCGTATGCTTTCCAGTACTCCACGCCGCAATTGCGGGCACGCAGCTGCACCGTACGTAAAAAACCGGATGTGTGCATCGAGCCTAAGGTCCGTTCAAGTCAGATAGACTCGTGCGCTTTCTGCTCTCGAACGGGACGGCAGAATTTTGTACATGAGTGTATCACAGCTGTAGAGCAGGGTGTCGGTCTTCATCAAGTGTAAATAAAATGACTGTTTTATTGAGAATATGTCTGTGAAACCATGTAGTGCTAGAAAATTTTCATGCACGTGTAACAGGCTTCCAGCACTAATAACTCCCTCTTTACAAAAAAGCACGTGATTTTCGTCAGACCTCGGTAATATAGAACGAACATTTAGTACACGAATGGTGTAAAACAAAGAAAAATACATTGCCTTTGTGCTCATTTAAAAAAAAAAAAAAAAATGCACGGGATAATTTGGATGTTTTCTGATTTAAATAACTTTTCTATCTGTAAACAAGACACGAACTTTCACAAAATCACACTGTGTCCCACCTCTCGATTAAACAATTTAGTCTAATCAGGACTGTATATCCACCAAGTAAACAGTTCAAAATCAACAAAGAATTAGTTCGACAAACGGACAGATTGTCGTTATTTGTTACTGAATTGATGCTTTCTGCTATTTAAATGAAAATTACCTTTGATTTTGGGGTAACAATGAATCTGCTGAGTCACTAAGACACGGGAATTAAGGGGCATGAAGGTATTGAAGAATTAATGAGGAATCACAATGAAATCTTACACAGCCATACATCCACCTTAAAACCCCTATAGCGCTTTACGAGTTATCATAAAATATTCAAAATGACTTGATTAATTATATTGCATAAGAGCTCAGTTCTTCGTTAGCGAATGAATAGAGATAAGCACCTGAGTTAAAATGCGCATACATTAGCAAATGTGACGCTCCGCCACTGATTAGGAGCGTGTAATGTCAAAGACTTAATACCGCAGTACGTATAGGAAATGGTATACACCTGTGGAGGCCATGTGTACTGATAGGCCCGTGTCTGTAAGCACGATATGTCCTTGTGTTCTCTGATCCCAGTACCGATTCGGATCGAAACAGTCTTCTGTTACGTGGATATGCGTCTCAAGTGAAGGATTTAAGATCTGTGTAATGTTTCCTTATCTTGCCGGTCATCGGTAATGTCAACCGGGGTATGCGCGCGCAACTCGCTCTACATATCCTATCCTAAGTGTGACCGACTGACAGTGTCTTCACCGGAATCCTACACAACAGATTCTACGACACTGTTTGCACACGCAAAATATCTTCTTCATCATCGCTTATTGTATTGTTATTGTATTCGCTTTAAGATATCTTTCCGTTTTGAAATTTCTTTTTCACGGATTTTTTGGCTTTGGTTGCAATTATCACTTTTTCTACAAGCCTTCCTATTCCGGACTCGATTTGTTGGCCCTTCAACAGCAAAAAATTTGATACAAACTGATGAAATTAATATAATAAATTAAGGCCTTTCGTGTAAGGTGGACACACCAAATTTAATGCTGGAGGACACCATTAAATGTGGCCATACCACTTAAGCTCAGATAGACTGGGAGTCCTTTAATCTAGTTCTAAACCCACAACCTCAGTTTGTGATCTCACTTTGTGAATATTTATATTTTGTAAACTCCTGATATATATAATTTGAGGTCAATATTTATTATCTTGTAAGACGCTCAACCTTTTTGCATACTGATATTAATAGGGGGTAAAATGTCATAATAATTCAAAAAAATCCAAGTTGTCAGATTATTGCTCATTACAGGTTTTAGTAAAAATGCTTATTATACTTGAATTGTATGATACACAAACAGAATGTGATGGCTTCCAGTTAATTGTTACAGAAAACGAAACATAGGGATTGAAAATGATCCACATTGAGGTGAATCCAGTACATCGTCATGATGTGGAAACAAAAATATTACTGCCACGGTAATATTCCTGGATGTTAATATTGTGAGGTATAAATAAATCGACACTAAAGTAGTAGTATCTAAAAATGAAACTTTCACTTTTGAACTTACTGTTTTTTCTTATCGTCGAACGCGTTGAGGCGTCGTATTCGCCTTCTTCAGCTTAGAGACAGACTGCCAAGTAACGGTTGTTGTATGGAAGGTGTAGTGGGAAGGCGCGTCGAGGAAGGGAATTGGCGCGGGGATTCAAATTAATGTTTGTTTTTTGTATAATTGTGTCAAAAAGTGTACGTGATTTATGTTGTAATTGGTCGTTAAGTATGTTGTTTGGTTGTGTTGTGTGGTGTTTGTATATTTCGTATTGTTCAGTTGTGTTGAGTTTTCGACCTTTGGGTAAGTAATGTAAAATTTCAAGATTAGTGTCTATGTTGGTGTAACTGTGGTTTTGTGTGTGTATGTGTGTGGCAAACGCGGAGTGTATATTGTTGTTGGTTAAAGCTTTTAAGTGTTCAGAATAACGGGATGGAAAAGATCTTCCCGTCTGGCCTATGTAGAAACTATTGCAGTTATTACAATTTAATTTGTAAACACCTGTTTTGTTATATTTGTCTATGTCTGTGTTTGTATTATTGATGTGTTTTTTGATGGTATTGGTTGTTCTGTATGCTATTTTGTATTTGTGTTTTCTGAATGTGTTGGCGATTTTGTGTGTGTAGGAGTTGTGGTATGTGAGTGTGATGTATTTATTGTGCTGTGTGTTGATGGTATTTTGTGTTTTGTTGTTTTTGTTTTTGATGCGTTTGTGTAGTGTGTTTATTAAATTAGGGTTGTAACCGTTTTTGATTGCTATGTATTTTATTGTGTTGAGTTCGTCGGTGTAATCTTGTGTATTTAAGGGTATTTTAGTTAGTCTATGGAGCATATGGTTGAAGGCCGCATGTTTATGTTGTGTTGGGTGGTTTAATGTGTTGTGTATAACCATGTCAGTTGTGGTTGGTTTCCTGTATATTTTGTACGTGTGTGTATTGTTAGTTTTGTTGATTGTTAGGTCTAGAAAATTTATACTAATGTTTTGTTCAATTTCCAGTGTAAATTTTAATTTGTGGTGTATAGTGTTTATGTATTTGTGGAAGTTTTCAACTTGTCTTGTGTTGCCTTTGAATAAAAGTAATATATCATCTACATACCTGTGCCAGTATATAATTTTGTTGGTGTATTTGTTGTTGTTTATTATGTGGTTCTGTTTTATGTTGTGTATATATATTTCTGCTAGTATTCCTGATATGGGGGATCCCATCGGGAGACCTTCTGTTTGTGTGTATATCTTGTTATTCTTCGTATTGTTTAAATTAGCAGCCATCCTTACTATTTCTTTTATGAATTTGCTAACTGCTATAATTTTTATTGTTCGACTAAGCTTTTCGTCATCACTGACATCTTCAGGTCTTAAACAACGTCTATCAACTATACGTTGTAGGCTTTTATACTTTAGGCCCCTCCCCTTATGTCATCGCCC
Organism: Magicicada septendecula; assembly: GCA_034769895.1. NCBI lineage: Eukaryota > Metazoa > Arthropoda > Insecta > Hemiptera > Cicadidae > Magicicada > Magicicada septendecula. The sequence continues at coordinate 464,423,964 of CM068374.1, read as the reverse complement.
CTCCTATTGGTTCTAGCTGCTACCGCTCTTCACGGGAACTTTGTCTACATTTTTCCGTTAGGCATTTTTCTAACGTCCGTCAAATTGTTTTAAGAATCTCCCGTTAATTTCTTCATTCTTGACTTATAATTTTTTTTGTAACCTTTTACATTTCGTCATTTTTAGTGTGTTATTCTTATTATTTTAATTTATTTTTGTTTATTGTTTAATATATAATAAAATATTTCTTCATTTGTAAAATCCACTTTTATATTCATTAATTTACTTTTATCTTCTTTTTTAACTTTAAATATTTCTAGTTCTTCTATTAATTTTCTTCTTTGCGGATTGTTTTCTATTTTGATTATTTCCATATTTTCATTTGGATTTATGAATTTATGGCCTGATTCATTGAAATGTCTTGCATATAGTGAGTTCGTTACTGTAACGCCTTCTCCTTTTGCGTGTTCATTCATTCTAATTTTAAATTTTCTTCCAGTTTCGCCCAGATATATCTTATTACATTCCCCACATTTTAATTTGTATACGCCGCTTTTTTCTGTTAATGGAATTTCTTCTGTTTTAGCATTTTTTATATATTCGAATACATTTTTCGTTTTCTTTATTCCTATCTGTATTTCATATTTTTCGAAACATTTTTGTAACATTTTTGTTTGATATCCTATGTATGTTATTGCTCCTTTATATTTCTTTTCTTCATTTGTTTTTTCTTTTTTGTTCTTTTCTATTTCTTTATTTTCCTCTATTTTCTTAACTATTCTATTAATTAATTTAGGGTTGTAATTATTATTTTTTGCTATTTGTTGTATTTTCTTTAATTCTTTTTGTTTGAGTTCTTCATTTTCTAGATAATTTATAGCTCTATAGCAAAATGAATTTAATGCTGCCATTTTGTAATTGACTGGATGATATGATTCTTGTGGAATTATTAAATCTGAGTATGTTTCTTTCCTATATATATATCGAATTTGAATTTGTTATCTTCAATTTTTATATTAATATCCAGGAAATTAATTTCTAATCCTCCAATTTCTTCTTGAAATTTTATCGTTTTTTCTGTGTTATTTAGTTCTTCCGTAAATTTTTTAAATTCATTTACTTCACCTTCCCAAACTATTAGTATGTCATCTACATACCTGATCCATTTTTTAATTCTTCTTTCTTTATCTATATCTTTTAAAATTTTGATTTCAAAGCTATTCATGAATATCTCTGCCATTAATGGTGAAAGCGGTGATCCCATTGGTAATCCATTTTCTTGTATGTAAAATTTGTTATTAAATCTGAAGTAGTTCTGGCTTAGGTATAATTCTAATCCTTCTATTATTTCGTTTTTCCATTCTACATTACTTAATTTGTTTTTCTTTATTATTTCTACTGTTTTTGCTATTGGTATGTTGGTGTACATATCTTTTATATCTAATGACATTAATTTTGTCTTATTTGTTATGGTAATTTCTTTTAATCTTTCTATTACCTTTTTACTATTTTCTATGCTGTGGATTTCTTCTTTTTCATATGCCATTTTGATTCTTTTATTTATTTCTTTTGATATTTTGTATGTTGGCGAATTTATAAATGATACTATAGGTCTTAATGGCATTTCTTTTTTACGTAACTTAATTTGACATCTAAATTTTGGAGCTTCAGGATTATGTTCTATTTTTAATCAAAATGGCATACATCGTCACAGTACATCGTCATGATGTGGAAACAAAAATATTACTGCCACGGTAATATTCCTGGATGTTAATATTGTGAGGTATAAATAAATCGACACTAAAGTAGTAGTATCTAAAAATGAAACTTTTACTTTTGAACTTACTGTTTTTTCTTATCGTCGAACGCGTTGAGGCGTCGTATTCGCCTTCTTCAGCTTAGAGACAGACTGCCAAGTAACGATTGTTGTATGGAAGGTGTAGTGGGAAGGCGCGTCGAGGAAGGGAATTGGCGCGGGGATTCAAATTAATGTTTGTTTTTTGTATAATTGTGTCAAAAAGTGTACGTGATTTATGTTGTAATTGGTCGTTAAGTATGTTGTTTGGTTGTGTTGTGTGGTGTTTGTATATTTCGTATTGTTCAGTTGTGTTGAGTTTTCGACCTTTGGGTAAGTAATGTAAAATTTCAAGATTAGTGTCTATGTTGGTGTAACTGTGGTTTTGTGTGTGTATGTGTGTGGCAAACGCGGAGTGTATATTGTTGTTGGTTAAAGCTTTTAAGTGTTCAGAATAACGGGATGGAAAAGATCTTCCCGTCTGGCCTATGTAGAAACTATTGCAGTTATTACAATTTAATTTGTAAACACCTGTTTTGTTATATTTGTCTATGTCTGTGTTTGTATTATTGATGTGTTTTTTGATGGTATTGGTTGTTCTGTATGCTATTTTGTATTTGTGTTTTCTGAATGTGTTGGCGATTTTGTGTGTGTAGGAGTTGTGGTATGTGAGTGTGATGTATTTATTGTGCTGTGTGTTGATGGTATTTTGTGTTTTGTTGTTTTTGTTTTTGATGCGTTTGTGTAGTGTGTTTATTAAATTAGGGTTGTAACCGTTTTTGATTGCTATGTATTTTATTGTGTTGAGTTCGTCGGTGTAATCTTGTGTATTTAAGGGTATTTTAGTTAGTCTATGGAGCATATGGTTGAAGGCCGCATGTTTATGTTGTGTTGGGTGGTTTAATGTGTTGTGTATAACCATGTCAGTTGTGGTTGGTTTCCTGTATATTTTGTACGTGTGTGTATTGTTAGTTTTGTTGATTGTTAGGTCTAGAAAATTTATACTAATGTTTTGTTCAATTTCCAGTGTAAATTTTAATTTGTGGTGTATAGTGTTTATGTATTTGTGGAAGTTTTCAACTTGTCTTGTGTTGCCTTTGAATAAAAGTAATATATCATCTACATACCTGTGCCAGTATATAATTTTGTTGGTGTATTTGTTGTTGTTTATTATGTGGTTCTGTTTTATGTTGTGTATATATATTTCTGCTAGTATTCCTGATATGGGGGATCCCATCGGGAGACCTTCTGTTTGTGTGTATATCTTGTTATTCTTCGTATTGTTTAAATTAGCAGCCATCCTTACTATTTCTTTTATGAATTTGCTAACTGCTATAATTTTTATTGTTCGACTAAGCTTTTCGTCATCACTGACATCTTCAGGTCTTAAACAACGTCTATCAACTATACGTTGTAGGCTTTTATACTTTAGGCCCCTCCCCTTATGTCATCGCCCCTCCTATTGGTTCTAGCTGCTACCGCTCTTCACGGGAACTTTGTCTACATTTTTCCGTTAGGCATTTTTCTAACGTCCGTCAAATTGTTTTAAGAATCTCCCGTTAATTTCTTCATTCTTGACTTATAATTTTTTTTGTAACCTTTTACATTTCGTCATTTTTAGTGTGTTATTCTTATTATTTTAATTTATTTTTGTTTATTGTTTAATATATAATAAAATATTTCTTCATTTGTAAAATCCACTTTTATATTCATTAATTTACTTTTATCTTCTTTTTTAACTTTAAATATTTCTAGTTCTTCTATTAATTTTCTTCTTTGCGGATTGTTTTCTATTTTGATTATTTCCATATTTTCATTTTGATTTATGAATTTATGGCCTGATTCATTGAAATGTCTTGCATATAGTGAGTTCGTTACTGTAACGCCTTCTCCTTTTGCGTGTTCATTCATTCTAATTTTAAATTTTCTTCCAGTTTCGCCCAGATATATCTTATTACATTCCCCACATTTTAATTTGTATACGCCGCTTTTTTCTGTTAATGGAATTTCTTCTGTTTTAGCATTTTTTATATATTCGAATACATTTTTCGTTTTCTTTATTCCTATCTGTATTTCATATTTTTCGAAACATTTTTGTAACATTTTTGTTTGATATCCTATGTATGTTATTGCTCCTTTATATTTCTTTTCTTCATTTGTTTTTTCTTTTTTGTTCTTTTCTATTTCTTTATTTTCCTCTATTTTCTTAACTATTCTATTAATTAATTTAGGGTTGTAATTATTATTTTTTGCTATTTGTTGTATTTTCTTTAATTCTTTTTGTTTGAGTTCTTCATTTTCTAGATAATTTATAGCTCTATAGCAAAATGAATTTAATGCTGCCATTTTGTAATTGACTGGATGATATGATTCTTGTGGAATTATTAAATCTGAGTATGTTTCTTTCCTATATATATATCGAATTTGAATTTGTTATCTTCAATTTTTATATTAATATCCAGGAAATTAATTTCTAATCCTCCAATTTCTTCTTGAAATTTTATCGTTTTTTCTGTGTTATTTAGTTCTTCCGTAAATTTTTTAAATTCATTTACTTCACCTTCCCAAACTATTAGTATGTCATCTACATACCTGATCCATTTTTTAATTCTTCTTTCTTTATCTATATCTTTTAAAATTTTGATTTCAAAGCTATTCATGAATATCTCTGCCATTAATGGTGAAAGCGGTGATCCCATTGGTAATCCATTTTCTTGTATGTAAAATTTGTTATTAAATCTGAAGTAGTTCTGGCTTAGGTATAATTCTAATCCTTCTATTATTTCGTTTTTCCATTCTACATTACTTAATTTGTTTTTCTTTATTATTTCTACTGTTTTTGCTATTGGTATGTTGGTGTACATATCTTTTATATCTAATGACATTAATTTTGTCTTATTTGTTATGGTAATTTCTTTTAATCTTTCTATTACCTTTTTACTATTTTCTATGCTGTGGATTTCTTCTTTTTCATATGCCATTTTGATTCTTTTATTTATTTCTTTTGATATTTTGTATGTTGGCGAATTTATAAATGATACTATAGGTCTTAATGGCATTTCTTTTTTATGTAACTTAATTTGACATCTAAATTTTGGAGCTTCAGGATTATGTTCTATTTTTAATCAAAATGGCATACATCGTCACAGTACATCGTCATGATGTGGAAACAAAAATATTACTGCCACGGTAATATTCCTGGATGTTAATATTGTGAGGTATAAATAAATCGACACTAAAGTAGTAGTATCTAAAAATGAAACTTTTACTTTTGAACTTACTGTTTTTTCTTATCGTCGAACGCGTTGAGGCGTCGTATTCGCCTTCTTCAGCTTAGAGACAGACTGCCAAGTAACGGTTGTTGTATGGAAGGTGTAGTGGGAAGGCGCGTCGAGGAAGGGAATTGGCGCGGGGATTCAAATTAATGTTTGTTTTTTGTATAATTGTGTCAAAAAGTGTACGTGATTTATGTTGTAATTGGTCGTTAAGTATGTTGTTTGGTTGTGTTGTGTGGTGTTTGTATATTTCGTATTGTTCAGTTGTGTTGAGTTTTCGACCTTTGGGTAAGTAATGTAAAATTTCAAGATTAGTGTCTATGTTGGTGTAACTGTGGTTTTGTGTGTGTATGTGTGTGGCAAACGCGGAGTGTATATTGTTGTTGGTTAAAGCTTTTAAGTGTTCAGAATAACGGGATGGAAAAGATCTTCCCGTCTGGCCTATGTAGAAACTATTGCAGTTATTACAATTTAATTTGTAAACACCTGTTTTGTTATATTTGTCTATGTCTGTGTTTGTATTATTGATGTGTTTTTTGATGGTATTGGTTGTTCTGTATGCTATTTTGTATTTGTGTTTTCTGAATGTGTTGGCGATTTTGTGTGTGTAGGAGTTGTGGTATGTGAGTGTGATGTATTTATTGTGCTGTGTGTTGATGGTATTTTGTGTTTTGTTGTTTTTGTTTTTGATGCGTTTGTGTAGTGTGTTTATTAAATTAGGGTTGTAACCGTTTTTGATTGCTATGTATTTTATTGTGTTGAGTTCGTCGGTGTAATCTTGTGTATTTAAGGGTATTTTAGTTAGTCTATGGAGCATATGGTTGAAGGCCGCATGTTTATGTTGTGTTGGGTGGTTTAATGTGTTGTGTATAACCATGTCAGTTGTGGTTGGTTTCCTGTATATTTTGTACGTGTGTGTATTGTTAGTTTTGTTGATTGTTAGGTCTAGAAAATTTATACTAATGTTTTGTTCAATTTCCAGTGTAAATTTTAATTTGTGGTGTATAGTGTTTATGTATTTGTGGAAGTTTTCAACTTGTCTTGTGTTGCCTTTGAATAAAAGTAATATATCATCTACATACCTGTGCCAGTATATAATTTTGTTGGTGTATTTGTTGTTGTTTATTATGTGGTTCTGTTTTATGTTGTGTATATATATTTCTGCTAGTATTCCTGATATGGGGGATCCCATCGGGAGACCTTCTGTTTGTGTGTATATCTTGTTATTCTTCGTATTGTTTAAATTAGCAGCCATCCTTACTATTTCTTTTATGAATTTGCTAACTGCTATAATTTTTATTGTTCGACTAAGCTTTTCGTCATCACTGACATCTTCAGGTCTTAAACAACGTCTATCAACTATACGTTGTAGGCTTTTATACTTTAGGCCCCTCCCCTTATGTCATCGCCCCTCCTATTGGTTCTAGCTGCTACCGCTCTTCACGGGAACTTTGTCTACATTTTTCCGTTAGGCATTTTTCTAACGTCCGTCAAATTGTTTTAAGAATCTCCCGTTAATTTCTTCATTCTTGACTTATAATTTTTTTTGTAACCTTTTACATTTCGTCATTTTTAGTGTGTTATTCTTATTATTTTAATTTATTTTTGTTTATTGTTTAATATATAATAAAATATTTCTTCATTTGTAAAATCCACTTTTATATTCATTAATTTACTTTTATCTTCTTTTTTAACTTTAAATATTTCTAGTTCTTCTATTAATTTTCTTCTTTGCGGATTGTTTTCTATTTTGATTATTTCCATATTTTCATTTTGATTTATGAATTTATGGCCTGATTCATTGAAATGTCTTGCATATAGTGAGTTCGTTACTGTAACGCCTTCTCCTTTTGCGTGTTCATTCATTCTAATTTTAAATTTTCTTCCAGTTTCGCCCAGATATATCTTATTACATTCCCCACATTTTAATTTGTATACGCCGCTTTTTTCTGTTAATGGAATTTCTTCTGTTTTAGCATTTTTTATATATTCGAATACATTTTTCGTTTTCTTTATTCCTATCTGTATTTCATATTTTTCGAAACATTTTTGTAACATTTTTGTTTGATATCCTATGTATGTTATTGCTCCTTTATATTTCTTTTCTTCATTTGTTTTTTCTTTTTTGTTCTTTTCTATTTCTTTATTTTCCTCTATTTTCTTAACTATTCTATTAATTAATTTAGGGTTGTAATTATTATTTTTTGCTATTTGTTGTATTTTCTTTAATTCTTTTTGTTTGAGTTCTTCATTTTCTAGATAATTTATAGCTCTATAGCAAAATGAATTTAATGCTGCCATTTTGTAATTGACTGGATGATATGATTCTTGTGGAATTATTAAATCTGAGTATGTTTCTTTCCTATATATATATCGAATTTGAATTTGTTATCTTCAATTTTTATATTAATATCCAGGAAATTAATTTCTAATCCTCCAATTTCTTCTTGAAATTTTATCGTTTTTTCTGTGTTATTTAGTTCTTCCGTAAATTTTTTAAATTCATTTACTTCACCTTCCCAAACTATTAGTATGTCATCTACATACCTGATCCATTTTTTAATTCTTCTTTCTTTATCTATATCTTTTAAAATTTTGATTTCAAAGCTATTCATGAATATCTCTGCCATTAATGGTGAAAGCGGTGATCCCATTGGTAATCCATTTTCTTGTATGTAAAATTTGTTATTAAATCTGAAGTAGTTCTGGCTTAGGTATAATTCTAATCCTTCTATTATTTCGTTTTTCCATTCTACATTACTTAATTTGTTTTTCTTTATTATTTCTACTGTTTTTGCTATTGGTATGTTGGTGTACATATCTTTTATATCTAATGACATTAATTTTGTCTTATTTGTTATGGTAATTTCTTTTAATCTTTCTATTACCTTTTTACTATTTTCTATGCTGTGGATTTCTTCTTTTTCATATGCCATTTTGATTCTTTTATTTATTTCTTTTGATATTTTGTATGTTGGCGAATTTATAAATGATACTATAGGTCTTAATGGCATTTCTTTTTTATGTAACTTAATTTGACATCTAAATTTTGGAGCTTCAGGATTATGTTCTATTTTTAATCAAAATGGCATACATCGTCACAGTACATCGTCATGATGTGGAAACAAAAATATTACTGCCACGGTAATATTCCTGGATGTTAATATTGTGAGGTATAAATAAATCGACACTAAAGTAGTAGTATCTAAAAATGAAACTTTTACTTTTGAACTTACTGTTTTTTCTTATCGTCGAACGCGTTGAGGCGTCGTATTCGCCTTCTTCAGCTTAGAGACAGACTGCCAAGTAACGGTTGTTGTATGGAAGGTGTAGTGGGAAGGCGCGTCGAGGAAGGGAATTGGCGCGGGGATTCAAATTAATGTTTGTTTTTTGTATAATTGTGTCAAAAAGTGTACGTGATTTATGTTGTAATTGGTCGTTAAGTATGTTGTTTGGTTGTGTTGTGTGGTGTTTGTATATTTCGTATTGTTCAGTTGTGTTGAGTTTTCGACCTTTGGGTAAGTAATGTAAAATTTCAAGATTAGTGTCTATGTTGGTGTAACTGTGGTTTTGTGTGTGTATGTGTGTGGCAAACGCGGAGTGTATATTGTTGTTGGTTAAAGCTTTTAAGTGTTCAGAATAACGGGATGGAAAAGATCTTCCCGTCTGGCCTATGTAGAAACTATTGCAGTTATTACAATTTAATTTGTAAACACCTGTTTTGTTATATTTGTCTATGTCTGTGTTTGTATTATTGATGTGTTTTTTGATGGTATTGGTTGTTCTGTATGCTATTTTGTATTTGTGTTTTCTGAATGTGTTGGCGATTTTGTGTGTGTAGGAGTTGTGGTATGTGAGTGTGATGTATTTATTGTGCTGTGTGTTGATGGTATTTTGTGTTTTGTTGTTTTTGTTTTTGATGCGTTTGTGTAGTGTGTTTATTAAATTAGGGTTGTAACCGTTTTTGATTGCTATGTATTTTATTGTGTTGAGTTCGTCGGTGTAATCTTGTGTATTTAAGGGTATTTTAGTTAGTCTATGGAGCATATGGTTGAAGGCCGCATGTTTATGTTGTGTTGGGTGGTTTAATGTGTTGTGTATAACCATGTCAGTTGTGGTTGGTTTCCTGTATATTTTGTACGTGTGTGTATTGTTAGTTTTGTTGATTGTTAGGTCTAGAAAATTTATACTAATGTTTTGTTCAATTTCCAGTGTAAATTTTAATTTGTGGTGTATAGTGTTTATGTATTTGTGGAAGTTTTCAACTTGTCTTGTGTTGCCTTTGAATAAAAGTAATATATCATCTACATACCTGTGCCAGTATATAATTTTGTTGGTGTATTTGTTGTTGTTTATTATGTGGTTCTGTTTTATGTTGTGTATATATATTTCTGCTAGTATTCCTGATATGGGGGATCCCATCGGGAGACCTTCTGTTTGTGTGTATATCTTGTTATTCTTCGTATTGTTTAAATTAGCAGCCATCCTTACTATTTCTTTTATGAATTTGCTAACTGCTATAATTTTTATTGTTCGACTAAGCTTTTCGTCATCACTGACATCTTCAGGTCTTAAACAACGTCTATCAACTATACGTTGTAGGCTTTTATACTTTAGGCCCCTCCCCTTATGTCATCGCCCCTCCTATTGGTTCTAGCTGCTACCGCTCTTCACGGGAACTTTGTCTACATTTTTCCGTTAGGCATTTTTCTAACGTCCGTCAAATTGTTTTAAGAATCTCCCGTTAATTTCTTCATTCTTGACTTATAATTTTTTTTGTAACCTTTTACATTTCGTCATTTTTAGTGTGTTATTCTTATTATTTTAATTTATTTTTGTTTATTGTTTAATATATAATAAAATATTTCTTCATTTGTAAAATCCACTTTTATATTCATTAATTTACTTTTATCTTCTTTTTTAACTTTAAATATTTCTAGTTCTTCTATTAATTTTCTTCTTTGCGGATTGTTTTCTATTTTGAATATTTTCCATATTTTCATTTTGATTTATGAATTTATGGCCTGATTCATTGAAATGTCTTGCATATAGTGAGTTCGTTACTGTAACGCCTTCTCCTTTTGCGTGTTCATTCATTCTAATTTTAAATTTTCTTCCAGTTTCGCCCAGATATATCTTATTACATTCCCCACATTTTAATTTGTATACGCCGCTTTTTTCTGTTAATGGAATTTCTTCTGTTTTAGCATTTTTTATATATTCGAATACATTTTTCGTTTTCTTTATTCCTATCTGTATTTCATATTTTTCGAAACATTTTTGTAACATTTTTGTTTGATATCCTATGTATGTTATTGCTCCTTTATATTTCTTTTCTTCATTTGTTTTTTCTTTTTTGTTCTTTTCTATTTCTTTATTTTCCTCTATTTTCTTAACTATTCTATTAATTAATTTAGGGTTGTAATTATTATTTTTTGCTATTTGTTGTATTTTCTTTAATTCTTTTTGTTTGAGTTCTTCATTTTCTAGATAATTTATAGCTCTATAGCAAAATGAATTTAATGCTGCCATTTTGTAATTGACTGGATGATATGATTCTTGTGGAATTATTAAATCTGAGTATGTTTCTTTCCTATATATATATCGAATTTGAATTTGTTATCTTCAATTTTTATATTAATATCCAGGAAATTAATTTCTAATCCTCCAATTTCTTCTTGAAATTTTATCGTTTTTTCTGTGTTATTTAGTTCTTCCGTAAATTTTTTAAATTCATTTACTTCACCTTCCCAAACTATTAGTATGTCATCTACATACCTGATCCATTTTTTAATTCTTCTTTCTTTATCTATATCTTTTAAAATTTTGATTTCAAAGCTATTCATGAATATCTCTGCCATTAATGGTGAAAGCGGTGATCCCATTGGTAATCCATTTTCTTGTATGTAAAATTTGTTATTAAATCTGAAGTAGTTCTGGCTTAGGTATAATTCTAATCCTTCTATTATTTCGTTTTTCCATTCTACATTACTTAATTTGTTTTTCTTTATTATTTCTACTGTTTTTGCTATTGGTATGTTGGTGTACATATCTTTTATATCTAATGACATTAATTTTGTCTTATTTGTTATGGTAATTTCTTTTAATCTTTCTATTACCTTTTTACTATTTTCTATGCTGTGGATTTCTTCTTTTTCATATGCCATTTTGATTCTTTTATTTATTTCTTTTGATATTTTGTATGTTGGCGAATTTATAAATGATACTATAGGTCTTAATGGCATTTCTTTTTTATGTAACTTAATTTGACATCTAAATTTTGGAGCTTCAGGATTATGTTCTATTTTTAATCAAAATGGCATACATCGTCACAGTACATCGTCATGATGTGGAAACAAAAATATTACTGCCACGGTAATATTCCTGGATGTTAATATTGTGAGGTATAAATAAATCGACACTAAAGTAGTAGTATCTAAAAATGAAACTTTTACTTTTGAACTTACTGTTTTTTCTTATCGTCGAACGCGTTGAGGCGTCGTATTCGCCTTCTTCAGCTTAGAGACAGACTGCCAAGTAACGGTTGTTGTATGGAAGGTGTAGTGGGAAGGCGCGTCGAGGAAGGGAATTGGCGCGGGGATTCAAATTAATGTTTGTTTTTTGTATAATTGTGTCAAAAAGTGTACGTGATTTATGTTGTAATTGGTCGTTAAGTATGTTGTTTGGTTGTGTTGTGTGGTGTTTGTATATTTCGTATTGTTCAGTTGTGTTGAGTTTTCGACCTTTGGGTAAGTAATGTAAAATTTCAAGATTAGTGTCTATGTTGGTGTAACTGTGGTTTTGTGTGTGTATGTGTGTGGCAAACGCGGAGTGTATATTGTTGTTGGTTAAAGCTTTTAAGTGTTCAGAATAACGGGATGGAAAAGATCTTCCCGTCTGGCCTATGTAGAAACTATTGCAGTTATTACAATTTAATTTGTAAACACCTGTTTTGTTATATTTGTCTATGTCTGTGTTTGTATTATTGATGTGTTTTTTGATGGTATTGGTTGTTCTGTATGCTATTTTGTATTTGTGTTTTCTGAATGTGTTGGCGATTTTGTGTGTGTAGGAGTTGTGGTATGTGAGTGTGATGTATTTATTGTGCTGTGTGTTGATGGTATTTTGTGTTTTGTTGTTTTTGTTTTTGATGCGTTTGTGTAGTGTGTTTATTAAATTAGGGTTGTAACCGTTTTTGATTGCTATGTATTTTATTGTGTTGAGTTCGTCGGTGTAATCTTGTGTATTTAAGGGTATTTTAGTTAGTCTATGGAGCATATGGTTGAAGGCCGCATGTTTATGTTGTGTTGGGTGGTTTAATGTGTTGTGTATAACCATGTCAGTTGTGGTTGGTTTCCTGTATATTTTGTACGTGTGTGTATTGTTAGTTTTGTTGATTGTTAGGTCTAGAAAATTTATACTAATGTTTTGTTCAATTTCCAGTGTAAATTTTAATTTGTGGTGTATAGTGTTTATGTATTTGTGGAAGTTTTCAACTTGTCTTGTGTTGCCTTTGAATAAAAGTAATATATCATCTACATACCTGTGCCAGTATATAATTTTGTTGGTGTATTTGTTGTTGTTTATTATGTGGTTCTGTTTTATGTTGTGTATATATATTTCTGCTAGTATTCCTGATATGGGGGATCCCATCGGGAGACCTTCTGTTTGTGTGTATATCTTGTTATTCTTCGTATTGTTTAAATTAGCAGCCATCCTTACTATTTCTTTTATGAATTTGCTAACTGCTATAATTTTTATTGTTCGACTAAGCTTTTCGTCATCACTGACATCTTCAGGTCTTAAACAACGTCTATCAACTATACGTTGTAGGCTTTTATACTTTAGGCCCCTCCCCTTATGTCATCGCCCCTCCTATTGGTTCTAGCTGCTACCGCTCTTCACGGGAACTTTGTCTACATTTTTCCGTTAGGCATTTTTCTAACGTCCGTCAAATTGTTTTAAGAATCTCCCGTTAATTTCTTCATTCTTGACTTATAATTTTTTTTGTAACCTTTTACATTTCGTCATTTTTAGTGTGTTATTCTTATTATTTTAATTTATTTTTGTTTATTGTTTAATATATAATAAAATATTTCTTCATTTGTAAAATCCACTTTTATATTCATTAATTTACTTTTATCTTCTTTTTTAACTTTAAATATTTCTAGTTCTTCTATTAATTTTCTTCTTTGCGGATTGTTTTCTATTTTGAATATTTTCCATATTTTCATTTTGATTTATGAATTTATGGCCTGATTCATTGAAATGTCTTGCATATAGTGAGTTCGTTACTGTAACGCCTTCTCCTTTTGCGTGTTCATTCATTCTAATTTTAAATTTTCTTCCAGTTTCGCCCAGATATATCTTATTACATTCCCCACATTTTAATTTGTATACGCCGCTTTTTTCTGTTAATGGAATTTCTTCTGTTTTAGCATTTTTTATATATTCGAATACATTTTTCGTTTTCTTTATTCCTATCTGTATTTCATATTTTTCGAAACATTTTTGTAACATTTTTGTTTGATATCCTATGTATGTTATTGCTCCTTTATATTTCTTTTCTTCATTTGTTTTTTCTTTTTTGTTCTTTTCTATTTCTTTATTTTCCTCTATTTTCTTAACTATTCTATTAATTAATTTAGGGTTGTAATTATTATTTTTTGCTATTTGTTGTATTTTCTTTAATTCTTTTTGTTTGAGTTCTTCATTTTCTAGATAATTTATAGCTCTATAGCAAAATGAATTTAATGCTGCCATTTTGTAATTGACTGGATGATATGATTCTTGTGGAATTATTAAATCTGAGTATGTTTCTTTCCTATATATATATCGAATTTGAATTTGTTATCTTCAATTTTTATATTAATATCCAGGAAATTAATTTCTAATCCTCCAATTTCTTCTTGAAATTTTATCGTTTTTTCTGTGTTATTTAGTTCTTCCGTAAATTTTTTAAATTCATTTACTTCACCTTCCCAAACTATTAGTATGTCATCTACATACCTGATCCATTTTTTAATTCTTCTTTCTTTATCTATATCTTTTAAAATTTTGATTTCAAAGCTATTCATGAATATCTCTGCCATTAATGGTGAAAGCGGTGATCCCATTGGTAATCCATTTTCTTGTATGTAAAATTTGTTATTAAATCTGAAGTAGTTCTGGCTTAGGTATAATTCTAATCCTTCTATTATTTCGTTTTTCCATTCTACATTACTTAATTTGTTTTTCTTTATTATTTCTACTGTTTTTGCTATTGGTATGTTGGTGTACATATCTTTTATATCTAATGACATTAATTTTGTCTTATTTGTTATGGTAATTTCTTTTAATCTTTCTATTACCTTTTTACTATTTTCTATGCTGTGGATTTCTTCTTTTTCATATGCCATTTTGATTCTTTTATTTATTTCTTTTGATATTTTGTATGTTGGCGAATTTATAAATGATACTATAGGTCTTAATGGCATTTCTTTTTTATGTAACTTAATTTGACATCTAAATTTTGGAGCTTCAGGATTATGTTCTATTTTTAATCAAAATGGCATACATCGTCACAGTACATCGTCATGATGTGGAAACAAAAATATTACTGCCACGGTAATATTCCTGGATGTTAATATTGTGAGGTATAAATAAATCGACACTAAAGTAGTAGTATCTAAAAATGAAACTTTTACTTTTGAACTTACTGTTTTTTCTTATCGTCGAACGCGTTGAGGCGTCGTATTCGCCTTCTTCAGCTTAGAGACAGACTGCCAAGTAACGGTTGTTGTATGGAAGGTGTAGTGGGAAGGCGCGTCGAGGAAGGGAATTGGCGCGGGGATTCAAATTAATGTTTGTTTTTTGTATAATTGTGTCAAAAAGTGTACGTGATTTATGTTGTAATTGGTCGTTAAGTATGTTGTTTGGTTGTGTTGTGTGGTGTTTGTATATTTCGTATTGTTCAGTTGTGTTGAGTTTTCGACCTTTGGGTAAGTAATGTAAAATTTCAAGATTAGTGTCTATGTTGGTGTAACTGTGGTTTTGTGTGTGTATGTGTGTGGCAAACGCGGAGTGTATATTGTTGTTGGTTAAAGCTTTTAAGTGTTCAGAATAACGGGATGGAAAAGATCTTCCCGTCTGGCCTATGTAGAAACTATTGCAGTTATTACAATTTAATTTGTAAACACCTGTTTTGTTATATTTGTCTATGTCTGTGTTTGTATTATTGATGTGTTTTTTGATGGTATTGGTTGTTCTGTATGCTATTTTGTATTTGTGTTTTCTGAATGTGTTGGCGATTTTGTGTGTGTAGGAGTTGTGGTATGTGAGTGTGATGTATTTATTGTGCTGTGTGTTGATGGTATTTTGTGTTTTGTTGTTTTTGTTTTTGATGCGTTTGTGTAGTGTGTTTATTAAATTAGGGTTGTAACCGTTTTTGATTGCTATGTATTTTATTGTGTTGAGTTCGTCGGTGTAATCTTGTGTATTTAAGGGTATTTTAGTTAGTCTATGGAGCATATGGTTGAAGGCCGCATGTTTATGTTGTGTTGGGTGGTTTAATGTGTTGTGTATAACCATGTCAGTTGTGGTTGGTTTCCTGTATATTTTGTACGTGTGTGTATTGTTAGTTTTGTTGATTGTTAGGTCTAGAAAATTTATACTAATGTTTTGTTCAATTTCCAGTGTAAATTTTAATTTGTGGTGTATAGTGTTTATGTATTTGTGGAAGTTTTCAACTTGTCTTGTGTTGCCTTTGAATAAAAGTAATATATCATCTACATACCTGTGCCAGTATATAATTTTGTTGGTGTATTTGTTGTTGTTTATTATGTGGTTCTGTTTTATGTTGTGTATATATATTTCTGCTAGTATTCCTGATATGGGGGATCCCATCGGGAGACCTTCTGTTTGTGTGTATATCTTGTTATTCTTCGTATTGTTTAAATTAGCAGCCATCCTTACTATTTCTTTTATGAATTTGCTAACTGCTATAATTTTTATTGTTCGACTAAGCTTTTCGTCATCACTGACATCTTCAGGTCTTAAACAACGTCTATCAACTATACGTTGTAGGCTTTTATACTTTAGGCCCCTCCCCTTATGTCATCGCCCCTCCTATTGGTTCTAGCTGCTACCGCTCTTCACGGGAACTTTGTCTACATTTTTCCGTTAGGCATTTTTCTAACGTC
This sequence comes from Magicicada septendecula, assembly GCA_034769895.1. Lineage (NCBI taxonomy): Eukaryota > Metazoa > Arthropoda > Insecta > Hemiptera > Cicadidae > Magicicada > Magicicada septendecula. Next base: position 464,407,735 of record CM068374.1, on the reverse strand, counting down.
CGTCAAATTGTTTTAAGAATCTCCCGTTAATTTCTTCATTCTTGACTTATAATTTTTTTTGTAACCTTTTACATTTCGTCATTTTTAGTGTGTTATTCTTATTATTTTAATTTATTTTTGTTTATTGTTTAATATATAATAAAATATTTCTTCATTTGTAAAATCCACTTTTATATTCATTAATTTACTTTTATCTTCTTTTTTAACTTTAAATATTTCTAGTTCTTCTATTAATTTTCTTCTTTGCGGATTGTTTTCTATTTTGATTATTTCCATATTTTCATTTTGATTTATGAATTTATGGCCTGATTCATTGAAATGTCTTGCATATAGTGAGTTCGTTACTGTAACGCCTTCTCCTTTTGCGTGTTCATTCATTCTAATTTTAAATTTTCTTCCAGTTTCGCCCAGATATATCTTATTACATTCCCCACATTTTAATTTGTATACGCCGCTTTTTTCTGTTAATGGAATTTCTTCTGTTTTAGCATTTTTTATATATTCGAATACATTTTTCGTTTTCTTTATTCCTATCTGTATTTCATATTTTTCGAAACATTTTTGTAACATTTTTGTTTGATATCCTATGTATGTTATTGCTCCTTTATATTTCTTTTCTTCATTTGTTTTTTCTTTTTTGTTCTTTTCTATTTCTTTATTTTCCTCTATTTTCTTAACTATTCTATTAATTAATTTAGGGTTGTAATTATTATTTTTTGCTATTTGTTGTATTTTCTTTAATTCTTTTTGTTTGAGTTCTTCATTTTCTAGATAATTTATAGCTCTATAGCAAAATGAATTTAATGCTGCCATTTTGTAATTGACTGGATGATATGATTCTTGTGGAATTATTAAATCTGAGTATGTTTCTTTCCTATATATATATCGAATTTGAATTTGTTATCTTCAATTTTTATATTAATATCCAGGAAATTAATTTCTAATCCTCCAATTTCTTCTTGAAATTTTATCGTTTTTTCTGTGTTATTTAGTTCTTCCGTAAATTTTTTAAATTCATTTACTTCACCTTCCCAAACTATTAGTATGTCATCTACATACCTGATCCATTTTTTAATTCTTCTTTCTTTATCTATATCTTTTAAAATTTTGATTTCAAAGCTATTCATGAATATCTCTGCCATTAATGGTGAAAGCGGTGATCCCATTGGTAATCCATTTTCTTGTATGTAAAATTTGTTATTAAATCTGAAGTAGTTCTGGCTTAGGTATAATTCTAATCCTTCTATTATTTCGTTTTTCCATTCTACATTACTTAATTTGTTTTTCTTTATTATTTCTACTGTTTTTGCTATTGGTATGTTGGTGTACATATCTTTTATATCTAATGACATTAATTTTGTCTTATTTGTTATGGTAATTTCTTTTAATCTTTCTATTACCTTTTTACTATTTTCTATGCTGTGGATTTCTTCTTTTTCATATGCCATTTTGATTCTTTTATTTATTTCTTTTGATATTTTGTATGTTGGCGAATTTATAAATGATACTATAGGTCTTAATGGCATTTCTTTTTTATGTAACTTAATTTGACATCTAAATTTTGGAGCTTCAGGATTATGTTCTATTTTTAATCAAAATGGCATACATCGTCACAGTACATCGTCATGATGTGGAAACAAAAATATTACTGCCACGGTAATATTCCTGGATGTTAATATTGTGAGGTATAAATAAATCGACACTAAAGTAGTAGTATCTAAAAATGAAACTTTTACTTTTGAACTTACTGTTTTTTCTTATCGTCGAACGCGTTGAGGCGTCGTATTCGCCTTCTTCAGCTTAGAGACAGACTGCCAAGTAACGGTTGTTGTATGGAAGGTGTAGTGGGAAGGCGCGTCGAGGAAGGGAATTGGCGCGGGGATTCAAATTAATGTTTGTTTTTTGTATAATTGTGTCAAAAAGTGTACGTGATTTATGTTGTAATTGGTCGTTAAGTATGTTGTTTGGTTGTGTTGTGTGGTGTTTGTATATTTCGTATTGTTCAGTTGTGTTGAGTTTTCGACCTTTGGGTAAGTAATGTAAAATTTCAAGATTAGTGTCTATGTTGGTGTAACTGTGGTTTTGTGTGTGTATGTGTGTGGCAAACGCGGAGTGTATATTGTTGTTGGTTAAAGCTTTTAAGTGTTCAGAATAACGGGATGGAAAAGATCTTCCCGTCTGGCCTATGTAGAAACTATTGCAGTTATTACAATTTAATTTGTAAACACCTGTTTTGTTATATTTGTCTATGTCTGTGTTTGTATTATTGATGTGTTTTTTGATGGTATTGGTTGTTCTGTATGCTATTTTGTATTTGTGTTTTCTGAATGTGTTGGCGATTTTGTGTGTGTAGGAGTTGTGGTATGTGAGTGTGATGTATTTATTGTGCTGTGTGTTGATGGTATTTTGTGTTTTGTTGTTTTTGTTTTTGATGCGTTTGTGTAGTGTGTTTATTAAATTAGGGTTGTAACCGTTTTTGATTGCTATGTATTTTATTGTGTTGAGTTCGTCGGTGTAATCTTGTGTATTTAAGGGTATTTTAGTTAGTCTATGGAGCATATGGTTGAAGGCCGCATGTTTATGTTGTGTTGGGTGGTTTAATGTGTTGTGTATAACCATGTCAGTTGTGGTTGGTTTCCTGTATATTTTGTACGTGTGTGTATTGTTAGTTTTGTTGATTGTTAGGTCTAGAAAATTTATACTAATGTTTTGTTCAATTTCCAGTGTAAATTTTAATTTGTGGTGTATAGTGTTTATGTATTTGTGGAAGTTTTCAACTTGTCTTGTGTTGCCTTTGAATAAAAGTAATATATCATCTACATACCTGTGCCAGTATATAATTTTGTTGGTGTATTTGTTGTTGTTTATTATGTGGTTCTGTTTTATGTTGTGTATATATATTTCTGCTAGTATTCCTGATATGGGGGATCCCATCGGGAGACCTTCTGTTTGTGTGTATATCTTGTTATTCTTCGTATTGTTTAAATTAGCAGCCATCCTTACTATTTCTTTTATGAATTTGCTAACTGCTATAATTTTTATTGTTCGACTAAGCTTTTCGTCATCACTGACATCTTCAGGTCTTAAACAACGTCTATCAACTATACGTTGTAGGCTTTTATACTTTAGGCCCCTCCCCTTATGTCATCGCCCCTCCTATTGGTTCTAGCTGCTACCGCTCTTCACGGGAACTTTGTCTACATTTTTCCGTTAGGCATTTTTCTAACGTCCGTCAAATTGTTTTAAGAATCTCCCGTTAATTTCTTCATTCTTGACTTATAATTTTTTTTGTAACCTTTTACATTTCGTCATTTTTAGTGTGTTATTCTTATTATTTTAATTTATTTTTGTTTATTGTTTAATATATAATAAAATATTTCTTCATTTGTAAAATCCACTTTTATATTCATTAATTTACTTTTATCTTCTTTTTTAACTTTAAATATTTCTAGTTCTTCTATTAATTTTCTTCTTTGCGGATTGTTTTCTATTTTGAATATTTTCCATATTTTCATTTTGATTTATGAATTTATGGCCTGATTCATTGAAATGTCTTGCATATAGTGAGTTCGTTACTGTAACGCCTTCTCCTTTTGCGTGTTCATTCATTCTAATTTTAAATTTTCTTCCAGTTTCGCCCAGATATATCTTATTACATTCCCCACATTTTAATTTGTATACGCCGCTTTTTTCTGTTAATGGAATTTCTTCTGTTTTAGCATTTTTTATATATTCGAATACATTTTTCGTTTTCTTTATTCCTATCTGTATTTCATATTTTTCGAAACATTTTTGTAACATTTTTGTTTGATATCCTATGTATGTTATTGCTCCTTTATATTTCTTTTCTTCATTTGTTTTTTCTTTTTTGTTCTTTTCTATTTCTTTATTTTCCTCTATTTTCTTAACTATTCTATTAATTAATTTAGGGTTGTAATTATTATTTTTTGCTATTTGTTGTATTTTCTTTAATTCTTTTTGTTTGAGTTCTTCATTTTCTAGATAATTTATAGCTCTATAGCAAAATGAATTTAATGCTGCCATTTTGTAATTGACTGGATGATATGATTCTTGTGGAATTATTAAATCTGAGTATGTTTCTTTCCTATATATATATCGAATTTGAATTTGTTATCTTCAATTTTTATATTAATATCCAGGAAATTAATTTCTAATCCTCCAATTTCTTCTTGAAATTTTATCGTTTTTTCTGTGTTATTTAGTTCTTCCGTAAATTTTTTAAATTCATTTACTTCACCTTCCCAAACTATTAGTATGTCATCTACATACCTGATCCATTTTTTAATTCTTCTTTCTTTATCTATATCTTTTAAAATTTTGATTTCAAAGCTATTCATGAATATCTCTGCCATTAATGGTGAAAGCGGTGATCCCATTGGTAATCCATTTTCTTGTATGTAAAATTTGTTATTAAATCTGAAGTAGTTCTGGCTTAGGTATAATTCTAATCCTTCTATTATTTCGTTTTTCCATTCTACATTACTTAATTTGTTTTTCTTTATTATTTCTACTGTTTTTGCTATTGGTATGTTGGTGTACATATCTTTTATATCTAATGACATTAATTTTGTCTTATTTGTTATGGTAATTTCTTTTAATCTTTCTATTACCTTTTTACTATTTTCTATGCTGTGGATTTCTTCTTTTTCATATGCCATTTTGATTCTTTTATTTATTTCTTTTGATATTTTGTATGTTGGCGAATTTATAAATGATACTATAGGTCTTAATGGCATTTCTTTTTTATGTAACTTAATTTGACATCTAAATTTTGGAGCTTCAGGATTATGTTCTATTTTTAATCAAAATGGCATACATCGTCACAGTACATCGTCATGATGTGGAAACAAAAATATTACTGCCACGGTAATATTCCTGGATGTTAATATTGTGAGGTATAAATAAATCGACACTAAAGTAGTAGTATCTAAAAATGAAACTTTTACTTTTGAACTTACTGTTTTTTCTTATCGTCGAACGCGTTGAGGCGTCGTATTCGCCTTCTTCAGCTTAGAGACAGACTGCCAAGTAACGGTTGTTGTATGGAAGGTGTAGTGGGAAGGCGCGTCGAGGAAGGGAATTGGCGCGGGGATTCAAATTAATGTTTGTTTTTTGTATAATTGTGTCAAAAAGTGTACGTGATTTATGTTGTAATTGGTCGTTAAGTATGTTGTTTGGTTGTGTTGTGTGGTGTTTGTATATTTCGTATTGTTCAGTTGTGTTGAGTTTTCGACCTTTGGGTAAGTAATGTAAAATTTCAAGATTAGTGTCTATGTTGGTGTAACTGTGGTTTTGTGTGTGTATGTGTGTGGCAAACGCGGAGTGTATATTGTTGTTGGTTAAAGCTTTTAAGTGTTCAGAATAACGGGATGGAAAAGATCTTCCCGTCTGGCCTATGTAGAAACTATTGCAGTTATTACAATTTAATTTGTAAACACCTGTTTTGTTATATTTGTCTATGTCTGTGTTTGTATTATTGATGTGTTTTTTGATGGTATTGGTTGTTCTGTATGCTATTTTGTATTTGTGTTTTCTGAATGTGTTGGCGATTTTGTGTGTGTAGGAGTTGTGGTATGTGAGTGTGATGTATTTATTGTGCTGTGTGTTGATGGTATTTTGTGTTTTGTTGTTTTTGTTTTTGATGCGTTTGTGTAGTGTGTTTATTAAATTAGGGTTGTAACCGTTTTTGATTGCTATGTATTTTATTGTGTTGAGTTCGTCGGTGTAATCTTGTGTATTTAAGGGTATTTTAGTTAGTCTATGGAGCATATGGTTGAAGGCCGCATGTTTATGTTGTGTTGGGTGGTTTAATGTGTTGTGTATAACCATGTCAGTTGTGGTTGGTTTCCTGTATATTTTGTACGTGTGTGTATTGTTAGTTTTGTTGATTGTTAGGTCTAGAAAATTTATACTAATGTTTTGTTCAATTTCCAGTGTAAATTTTAATTTGTGGTGTATAGTGTTTATGTATTTGTGGAAGTTTTCAACTTGTCTTGTGTTGCCTTTGAATAAAAGTAATATATCATCTACATACCTGTGCCAGTATATAATTTTGTTGGTGTATTTGTTGTTGTTTATTATGTGGTTCTGTTTTATTTTGTGTATATATATTTCTGCTAGTATTCCTGATATGGGGGATCCCATCGGGAGACCTTCTGTTTGTGTGTATATCTTGTTATTCTTCGTATTGTTTAAATTAGCAGCCATCCTTACTATTTCTTTTATGAATTTGCTAACTGCTATAATTTTTATTGTTCGACTAAGCTTTTCGTCATCACTGACATCTTCAGGTCTTAAACAACGTCTATCAACTATACGTTGTAGGCTTTTATACTTTAGGCCCCTCCCCTTATGTCATCGCCCCTCCTATTGGTTCTAGCTGCTACCGCTCTTCACGGGAACTTTGTCTACATTTTTCCGTTAGGCATTTTTCTAACGACCGTCAAATTGTTTTAAGAATCTCCCGTTAATTTATTCATTCTTGACTTATAATTTTTTTGTAACCTTTTACATTTCGTCATTTTTAGTGTGTTATTCTTATTATATTAATTTATTTTTGTTTATTGTTTAATATATAATAAAATATTTCTTCATTTGTAAAATCCACTTTTATATTCATTAATTTACTTTTATCTTCTTTTTTAACTTTAAATATTTCTAGTTCTTCTATTAATTTTCTTCTTTGCGGATTGTTTTCTATTTTGATTATTTCCATATTTTCATTTGGATTTATGAATTTATGGCCTGATTCATTGAAATGTCTTGCATATAGTGAGTTCGTTACTGTAACGCCTTCTCCTTTTGCGTGTTCATTCATTCTAATTTTAAATTTTCTTCCAGTTTCGCCCAGATATATCTTATTACATTCCCCACATTTTAATTTGTATACGCCGCTTTTTTCTGTTAATGGAATTTCTTCTGTTTTAGCATTTTTTATATATTCGAATACATTTTTCGTTTTCTTTATTCCTATCTGTATTTCATATTTCTCGAAACATTTTTGTAACATTTTTGTTTGATATCCTATGTATGTTATTGCTCCTTTATATTTCTTTTCTTCATTTGTTTTTTCTTTTTTGTTCTTTTCTATTTCTTTATTTTCCTCTATTTTCTTGAAACCCCTACTTCATTTTGAGTAGTTAAAACAAAAGAATATTTCCTTTTGTAAAGAGGGGTTACAAGTTAATTAAAACTAGGCTACGGCCTAGAGAAGCTAAAAATTGCGCTGGATCCAGTAAGACGGGACTTGCAATAAAAACTCAAGAATTAAATAATTAACAATGGTTTTATTATTCTATCTCATAATATTAATAACAAAAAAACAACAGTGATTTAGAATTCCCCTATTAAATGGTTAACAAAAAAGTATACCCTCTCAACAAGGCCACCTGAATAATATAAACTGAATCCAAGAAAATAATTGCTATGTCACCATCAATGAATTGAAAATGTAAAATAAACATTAACCTCAAAATGAAACTCCCATTAAACTATTTCTTAAAATATAAAATTTATATTTTATGTTTCTTTTAAAATGCAGTATATAAATTTATGAAGGTAAATAATTTCATTCACAGTTACTATTAATAATTCAAATAATTATTCATCCAATTTAAATGAACTTTAAAGGTGACACTTACTATACTTGTTAAATAAAATAATTAATTTAAAGAAATGATCAGCCACGATTATTGAGATAGAATACTCGTCTACTGGTGTATATACATTCTAATAATAAAATCCCTATATCCCACCAAAAGTACAGCAATGCATAATATTTATATATATATATATATATATATATCCCCCAAAATGTACACAGAAATATACAGACATAACACGTTCCACAAGACAAATTACATATACAATAGTATACAAATACATAAAGGTCTCTTGCCACGCCCTTTTTTTTATATTAGCCTTCTGGTGTATATAAATTCTAAACTTCTGTATTATAGGAATCCCAATTAGGATTAAAGATTTATTTCTATGAATGTACCCGCATGGTGTGGGTTAATTGCACGTCATGTGTATCATAAAGTATTGCATACAAATGTCCCCAGGACAGTAAAATTTAAAACCAAGTGCCTAAGTGGCTCAGTGCTGAAATACTTAATTAAGGTGAGAAATAATTAATTAAGGTGAGAAATAAAATTATTTAAAATAATTAACGCCCCCCAGTTACCATGATTAATATAAAGAATTTATATAGACTAAAATAGGGCCAGTTAATGTAAAGAAAAAAAATTGCACCATATTAGCACCTTATATAAAAAAATACATTTGTGTGTGTGTGTCAGAGACGGACATGTTTCTTCAATTTATAACCAGTCTCAACAAACTTGTTTCAACAACCTTGTTTCGACAAACAAGTTGAAAAGTGTTTCGACAGGCACAGCTTGGTTGAAACTAATTTAAAATAACACCTACCTCCCCAGTAATCTTTTTATACAAATGGCCTAACCTGATTTTAAAAATAAGAGAAAATATGTTTTTAATGCAGAGTAAATTAAACTTGAGAAAATAATGATAACAAAACTGACTTTAAATCTGTAGCGGAAGTACTATAAAGAAATGAGTGGAAATCTAAGTTGGATGCTGTGTGGTACACATGTCAGTCTCTGAACTGACAATTTACTATACAGGTATTGAAATTTACAATTAATACTTAGTGTTCACACTAAACTGTCCCATCAATTGGGGATCCAAATGAAGGTATACTGGTACCATGTTGATTCTACGTGTGAATATAAAATGGATATTTTTCACCTGCTTTGTGTGCCCAGAAGGATGATCTTATTTATAGCGTGGCGATCTCATGATTGGCATGTTGTTGCGGCCTGGTCTCTTCGGTGTCGAGTGTGGAGCTTTAAGATGGCATTTCGTTCATTGGCAGTAGGAGTTGTCTCTGTTCAGTGAACCCGCAGTCGTTAAGAAACTATCTCATATTGAAAAGAAGTCGACGCTAGATATTTACACTAAACCCTCCACCGAAGAGATCTTCACGATGTCGTGAGTTAGGCTTCCATTTCGAGACAAACTATAACAAAAGTTTTCGTTCGTTGTCCGTTTGTGAGAAAATTCTCACCAGGCTGCAGCACTGTTGTTTAAAAACTCAGCCGAGCTGCTGGAAAAACTCGGTAGATGGAAACACCGGTCAAACGGTGAAAACTCGAGAACGGTAGCCTCTCCTATCCGCGGGTAGAGAGCAGCACTCCTAATTACATTAAATTTCGTACTGTCTTTACCGTCAAAAAAAATGCCAATACATTTACTAAACTCGCGCTGAATCATTTGACTCAGCACACCCTCACCCCTAAAGGGCAACATAGTTGCCCCAACGTTAAAGGCCAGGAGGGTACCCTGCAGTGTACCTCTCCCCAAAAGATACCGGTGGACGTCGTGGTTGGGTTGGCTCAGCTGAGCTTGCTCTCAGGAGAACAGAAATCAAAAAGGAAAATGAAAGAGACGAAAGAAGATATGTATTATGTAAGTGTGCGGGTGCTGAATGCTGACCTGATCAGAGTCCGCATACAGCACAAGAGAGAGAGACAGGAAAAGACAAAAGAAAGATTCCTAGCTAGCTAGATCTTCCGATCTCCTGAGGCTCGCCCACTGACTGAGGCCCAACTTGATACCTACTCAGGACAACAACTACCCCCCCCTTTTCTTACTGGATTGGAAATCTCAACGCCAATGCAACCATCCTCATGCGACCCTCTCCGCCAGACCAACCCCACAGGACCGCCCCAATACGTCACACTCTCTGGTGACCACCACCCACTCCTCCTGCTGCCACTCACACACGCGTCCGAAGACCAAAACAAGGCAACTAATAGCTTGGCATGTGAGCGCCCATAACTTTATTGTCCACATATGGACTGACCAGCCATACGCTAAAACAAGGCATCACATATCCTTGACATATCTAACTGGTCGTTAAAAAAAACATCCCTATACTAGGGCGGACGGCCCCTATTAGCCGGACAGAGAAAACCGCATCGAGGGCACGCGAACATCAATCCCTTCACTTGGTCTTCAATACTGCAGAACTAAACGAGGGGGTTATACTTCAGCACAGCAACTTCGAACAACCTACACTTAATCAAAAATAGCTACAACGGAAATCAACTAGGGAATGCGGCATGGCCAGGACTCTACAAAAAATCAACGACAAACTACAACAAAGAAAATGAAAACGACAATATACTTACTACCCACGTAGTCACCACTCTTCCAACTAACTTCTCTCTAACTCCTCTCGGATATTTTTTTTTTTTTTTTTTTCTAATTTTTTTTTTGCTTTTTCCTTTCTAATTTTTATTTGTTTTTTGGCTTTTACTTTGTTTTCTGAGGGGAGGGGTAGGAAAATTGGGAAGATGATAAGGGCAAGGATCATTGAAAGTTCAACAGCTAGGACTAAGGTAAAGGACATGGTTCCCTCCGGTAATAAGGATAGGTGGAGAAAACCAAGGCTCGCGGAGGCAGGGGCGCAACCCTGAAGTAGATGTACACCACTGGGACTGTGGGGAACATCCACCCGCTACCAATTAACCGCTTTGTCTCACCTTTTTATGACGAACTTTAGGACGCCGTTCCTTATGACGAACTTTAGGACGCCGTTCCTTGTGGACATCCCTCTCTGAGAAACTATCTTGTGTAGAGCAATTCTGATTTATTTCATGTAAATTATAATCAAGGTAACTTACCTTTCTACGTTTACCCCGATTTGGATTATCCTCAACCTCTAACTCCTCTGCTTCTATCTTCTTCTCTTCTACAATTGCTTCTGGTTCTATTTCTTCCACCTCTTCCTTTTCTTCCTCTACATAATCCAAATCATCATCACGACACTGCACATCTTCATCTTCTAGTTGCTCACCTGGTCCCCCTGGAACTTCTTTCCATTCCTCGGAATCCTCGACAATACTTACAGAAAGCGTCTGCACATCTTCACACACTACATCATTCTCACCTACAAACTCTACAACGCTGCCACCCAGTTTCTCCCCAAATTCTACCTCATCTACTTCTACCACACTTGCAGACTGGACATCCCCTAGTCCATCCGCGACCTCAGAAACACTTGCAGCCTCCCTAACACTTACACTTATACTCCCCTGCGTAGCATGTGCAGACCACTCTTCTGCCTCCTCCTTCGATTCCTCTTCTTCACCACTCTCAGCAACTATAACTTCCTCAACAGTACTCAACCTGGAATCCAGCTGTCCAGGTCCATGTGCAATGTCTAAATTAACTTCTACTGACGATGGTAAAGCTCCCCCATCAAGTGACTTATCATCTTCCGGCGTAGGCGATGATGATGTTATCGGCTCTGGATCCACCTTGGGCAGAAATGGATTTACCGGAACAATTACTGCGACCTTTGGTCGGACCGTATTTGTAGCAACACAACACCGGGCCATCTCCGCGAAATTCTCTGGACGATGCCCAAACCTTCCCAAACGGTAACCGTCTTGGGAATTCAGTCCTCCTATAATTATGTCTAGGACTTCGGTGTCGGTCAACCCCAATCTTAATACCCGGGCAGCTTTTCGTATGTCCTGCACGTAGTCCCCCAACGGCTCTCCGTCGGCCTGATAACGATAGAACCAATCCAGCCTAAGCTTGGAACGTCGTGGAGGATACATGAAGTAATCCAACACTTCCGCATGAAAAGTGTCGACCGTGCCGCCCTGACGCCAAGTGTTGGTGACCTTCTGTTGCAACGTACCCTGGCAATACGGGTATATAAGGCACAAGACCTCCCCATCGGATATACCCGGATAGGCGGCCAACTGCAGGACAAGGTCCAAGAAAACCAGCAGCTGGTCCTCCTTAAATCCATCTATCACCGAAAATTTCTGGAGAACTGGGGTGAGAGGGTGGGGCAATTTCTGTTCCTCCCGGTGGTCGGGGGAATACAATGGCTGAAAGCATAGCGCCGCCAGAATTACACAATTCGCAAAACACTATCAACAAAACACAACACCCTACAAATACCTAACACCTATAAACATAATGCCAATAATAAGATTAGAATAAGAAAAACTCACGTACTATTCTTCCAAAGAGTAGACTGCGGGTCCACCTAACGATGCGAGAACTAGCCCACTACCTGAACAGCTCACACTCGATTACACCAGACAAAAGGAACGCGACACACACACAACACACACAACACGAAAAACAAAATACCGACCAACGAAAATTTATTTTAACCATTTCTTAGGTTACCTCCGGCTACCATTTATCGGCAGAAACCGACTGCCGATCGGGCCATACCGCCTAATCACAAAAAACCGCAACACCTCCCCAAACATGGGTAAGGTAAACTCAAACTAACTAAGCGCCGACTGCGATAAGTCTTGCCCAGGGATTTCCCCTTCTAAAATTTCCTACCACGTGGCACTATTCACTATGCAAGGCGGGCAAGTACATATACATATGTTTCAAACCTTAAAACTAACAAAATATTTTCAACCTTGGGATATAGGGCCTTGAAAATTTTTCTAAGTTCTATTTAAGAACTAAACATTGTGAAAATTTTAAAATATTTCCTAAGTTTGCAAGCCCCGTCACACCCACAGGACCCTTGTCGTAACCACGCTCTGCTACCAAATGAAACCCCTACTTCATTTTGAGTAGTTAAAACAAAAGAATATTTCCTTTTGTAAAGAGGGGTTACAAGTTAATTAAAACTAGGCTACGGCCTAGAGAAGCTAAAAATTGCGCTGGATCCAGTAAGACGGGACTTGCAATAAAAACTCAAGAATTAAATAATTAACAATGGTTTTATTATTCTATCTCATAATATTAATAACAAAAAAACAACAGTGATTTAGAATTCCCCTATTAAATGGTTAACAAAAAAGTATACCCTCTCAACAAGGCCACCTGAATAATATAAACTGAATCCAAGAAAATAATTGCTATGTCACCATCAATGAATTGAAAATGTAAAATAAACATTAACCTCAAAATGAAACTCCCATTAAACTATTTCTTAAAATATAAAATTTATATTTTATGTTTCTTTTAAAATGCAGTATATAAATTTATGAAGGCAAATAATTTCATTCACAGTTACTATTAATAATTCAAATAATTATTCATCCAATTTAAATGAACTTTAAAGGTGACACTTACTATACTTGTTAAATAAAATAATTAATTTAAAGAAATGATCAGCCACGATTATTGAGATAGAATACTCGTCTACTGGTGTATATACATTCTAATAATAAAATCCCTATATCCCACCAAAAGTACAGCAATGCATAATATTTATATATATATATATATCCCCCAAAATGTACACAGAAATATACAGACATAACACGTTCCACAAGACAAATTACATATACAATAGTATACAAATACATAAAGGTCTCTTGCCACGCCCTTTTTTTTATATTAGCCTTCTGGTGTATATAAATTCTAAACTTCTGTATTATAGGAATCCCAATTAGGATTAAAGATTTATTTCTATGAATGTACCCGCATGGTGTGGGTTAATTGCACGTCATGTGTATCATAAAGTATTGCATACAAATGTCCCCAGGACAGTAAAATTTAAAACCAAGTGCCTAAGTGGCTCAGTGCTGAAATACTTAATTAAGGTGAGAAATAATTAATTAAGGTGAGAAATAAAATTATTTAAAATAATTAACGCCCCCCAGTTACCATGATTAATATAAAGAATTTATATAGACTAAAATAGGGCCAGTTAATGTAAAGAAAAAAAATTGCACCATATTAGCACCTTATATAAAAAAATACATTTGTGTGTGTGTGTCAGAGACGGACATGTTTCTTCAATTTATAACCAGTCTCAACAAACTTGTTTCAACAACCTTGTTTCGACAAACAAGTTGAAAAGTGTTTCGACAGGCACAGCTTGGTTGAAACTAATTTAAAATAACACCTACCTCCCCAGTAATCTTTTTATACAAATGGCCTAACCTGATTTTAAAAATAAGAGAAAATATGTTTTTAATGCAGAGTAAATTAAACTTGAGAAAATAATGATAACAAAATTGACTTTAAATCTGTAGCGGAAGTACTATAAAGAAATGAGTGGAAATCTAAGTTGGATGCTGTGTGGTACACATGTCAGTCTCTGAACTGACAATTTACTATACAGGTATTGAAATTTACAATTAATACTTAGTGTTCACACTAAACTGTCCCATCAATTGGGGATCCAAATGAAGGTATACTGGTACCATGTTGATTCTACGTGTGAATATAAAATGGATATTTTTCACCTGCTTTGTGTGCCCAGAAGGATGATCTTATTTATAGCGTGGCGATCTCATGATTGGCATGTTGTTGCGGCCTGGTCTCTTCGGTGTCGAGTGTGGAGCTTTAAGATGGCATCTCGTTCATTGGCAGTAGGAGTTGTCTCTGTTCAGTGAACCCGCAGTCATTAAGAAACTATCTCATATTGAAAAGAAGTCGACGCTAGATATTTACACTAAACCCTCCACCGAAGAGATCTTCACGATGTCGTGAGTTAGGCTTCCATTTCGAGACAAACTATAACAAAAGTTTTCGTTCGTTGTCCATTTGTGAGAAAATTCTCACCAGGCTGCAGCACTGTTGTTTAAAAACTCAGCCGAGCTGCTGGAAAAACTCGGTAGATGGAAACACCGGTCAAACGGTGAAAACTCGAGAACGGTAGCCTCTCCTATCCGCGGGTAGAGAGCAGCACTCCTAATTACATTAAATTTCGTACTGTCTTTACCGTAAAAAAAAATGCCAATACATTTACTAAACTCGCGCTGAATCATTTGACTCAGCACATTCTTAACTATTCTATTAATTAATTTAGGGTTGTAATTATTATTTTTTGCTATTTGTTGTATTTTCTTTAATTCTTTTTGTTTGAGTTCTTCATTTCTAGATAATTTATAGCTCTATAGCAAAATGAATTTAATGCTGCCATTTTATAATTGACTGGATGATATAATTCTTGTGGAATTATTAAATCTGAGTATGTTTCTTTCCTATATATATATATATCGAATTTGAATTTGTTATCTTCAATTTTTATATTAATATCCAGGAAATTAATTTCTAATCCTCCAATTTCTTCTTGAAATTTTATCGTTTTTTCTATGTTATTTAGTTCTTCCGTAAATTTTTTAAATTCATTTACTTCACCTTCCCAAACTATTAGTATGTCATCTACATACCTGATCCATTTTTTAATTCTTCTTTCTTTATCTATATCTTTTAAAATTTTGATTTCAAAGCTATTCATGAATATCTCTGCCATTAATGGTGAAAGCGGTGATCCCATTGGTAATCCATTTTCTTGTATGTAAAATTTGTTATTAAATCTGAAGTAGTTCTGGCTTAGGTATAATTCTAATCCTTCTATTATTTCGTTTTTCCATTCTACATTACTTAATTTGTTTTTCTTTATTATTTCTACTGTTTTTGCTATTGGTATGTTGGTGTACATATCTTTTATATCTAATGACATTAATTTTGTCTTATTTGTTATGGTAATTTCTTTTAATCTTTCTATTACCTTTTTACTATTTTCTATGCTGTGGATTTCTTCTTTTTCATATGCCATTTTGATTCTTTTATTTATTTCTTTTGATATTTTGTATGTTGGCGAATTTATAAATGATACTATAGGTCTTAATGGCATTTCTTTTTTATGTAACTTAATTTGACATCTAAATTTTGGAGCTTCAGGATTATGTTCTATTTTTAATCAAAATGGCATACATCGTCACAGTACATCGTCATGATGTGGAAACAAAAATATTACTGCCACGGTAATATTCCTGGATGTTAATATTGTGAGGTATAAATAAATCGACACTAAAGTAGTAGTATCTAAAAATGAAACTTTTACTTTTGAACTTACTGTTTTTTCTTATCGTCGAACGCGTTGAGGCGTCGTATTCGCCTTCTTCAGCTTAGAGACAGACTGCCAAGTAACGGTTGTTGTATGGAAGGTGTAGTGGGAAGGCGCGTCGAGGAAGGGAATTGGCGCGGGGATTCAAATTAATGTTTGTTTTTTGTATAATTGTGTCAAAAAGTGTACGTGATTTATGTTGTAATTGGTCGTTAAGTATGTTGTTTGGTTGTGTTGTGTGGTGTTTGTATATTTCGTATTGTTCAGTTGTGTTGAGTTTTCGACCTTTGGGTAAGTAATGTAAAATTTCAAGATTAGTGTCTATGTTGGTGTAACTGTGGTTTTGTGTGTGTATGTGTGTGGCAAACGCGGAGTGTATATTGTTGTTGGTTAAAGCTTTTAAGTGTTCAGAATAACGGGATGGAAAAGATCTTCCCGTCTGGCCTATGTAGAAACTATTGCAGTTATTACAATTTAATTTGTAAACACCTGTTTTGTTATATTTGTCTATGTCTGTGTTTGTATTATTGATGTGTTTTTTGATGGTATTGGTTGTTCTGTATGCTATTTTGTATTTGTGTTTTCTGAATGTGTTGGCGATTTTGTGTGTGTAGGAGTTGTGGTATGTGAGTGTGATGTATTTATTGTGCTGTGTGTTGATGGTATTTTGTGTTTTGTTGTTTTTGTTTTTGATGCGTTTGTGTAGTGTGTTTATTAAATTAGGGTTGTAACCGTTTTTGATTGCTATGTATTTTATTGTGTTGAGTTCGTCGGTGTAATCTTGTGTATTTAAGGGTATTTTAGTTAGTCTATGGAGCATATGGTTGAAGGCCGCATGTTTATGTTGTGTTGGGTGGTTTAATGTGTTGTGTATAACCATGTCAGTTGTGGTTGGTTTCCTGTATATTTTGTACGTGTGTGTATTGTTAGTTTTGTTGATTGTTAGGTCTAGAAAATTTATACTAATGTTTTGTTCAATTTCCAGTGTAAATTTTAATTTGTGGTGTATAGTGTTTATGTATTTGTGGAAGTTTTCAACTTGTCTTGTGTTGCCTTTGAATAAAAGTAATATATCATCTACATACCTGTGCCAGTATATAATTTTGTTGGTGTATTTGTTGTTGTTTATTATGTGGTTCTGTTTTATGTTGTGTATATATATTTCTGCTAGTATTCCTGATATGGGGGATCCCATCGGGAGACCTTCTGTTTGTGTGTATATCTTGTTATTCTTCGTATTGTTTAAATTAGCAGCCATCCTTACTATTTCTTTTATGAATTTGCTAACTGCTATAATTTTTATTGTTCGACTAAGCTTTTCGTCATCACTGACATCTTCAGGTCTTAAACAACGTCTATCAACTATACGTTGTAGGCTTTTATACTTTAGGCCCCTCCCCTTATGTCATCGCCCCTCCTATTGGTTCTAGCTGCTACCGCTCTTCACGGGAACTTTGTCTACATTTTTCCGTTAGGCATTTTTCTAACGACCGTCAAATTGTTTTAAGAATCTCCCGTTAATTTCTTCATTCTTGACTTATAATTTTTTTTGTAACCTTTTACATTTCGTCATTTTTAGTGTGTTATTCTTATTATTTTAATTTATTTTTGTTTATTGTTTAATATATAATAAAATATTTCTTCATTTGTAAAATCCACTTTTATATTCATTAATTTACTTTTATCTTCTTTTTTAACTTTAAATATTTCTAGTTCTTCTATTAATTTTCTTCTTTGCGGATTGTTTTCTATTTTGATTATTTCCATATTTTCATTTTGATTTATGAATTTATGGCCTGATTCATTGAAATGTCTTGCATATAGTGAGTTCGTTACTGTAACGCCTTCTCCTTTTGCGTGTTCATTCATTCTAATTTTAAATTTTCTTCCAGTTTCGCCCAGATATATCTTATTACATTCCCCACATTTTAATTTGTATACGCCGCTTTTTTCTGTTAATGGAATTTCTTCTGTTTTAGCATTTTTTATATATTCGAATACATTTTTCGTTTTCTTTATTCCTATCTGTATTTCATATTTTTCGAAACATTTTTGTAACATTTTTGTTTGATATCCTATGTATGTTATTGCTCCTTTATATTTCTTTTCTTCATTTGTTTTTTCTTTTTTGTTCTTTTCTATTTCTTTATTTTCCTCTATTTTCTTAACTATTCTATTAATTAATTTAGGGTTGTAATTATTATTTTTTGCTATTTGTTGTATTTTCTTTAATTCTTTTTGTTTGAGTTCTTCATTTTCTAGATAATTTATAGCTCTATAGCAAAATGAATTTAATGCTGCCATTTTGTAATTGACTGGATGATATGATTCTTGTGGAATTATTAAATCTGAGTATGTTTCTTTCCTATATATATATCGAATTTGAATTTGTTATCTTCAATTTTTATATTAATATCCAGGAAATTAATTTCTAATCCTCCAATTTCTTCTTGAAATTTTATCGTTTTTTCTGTGTTATTTAGTTCTTCCGTAAATTTTTTAAATTCATTTACTTCACCTTCCCAAACTATTAGTATGTCATCTACATACCTGATCCATTTTTTAATTCTTCTTTCTTTATCTATATCTTTTAAAATTTTGATTTCAAAGCTATTCATGAATATCTCTGCCATTAATGGTGAAAGCGGTGATCCCATTGGTAATCCATTTTCTTGTATGTAAAATTTGTTATTAAATCTGAAGTAGTTCTGGCTTAGGTATAATTCTAATCCTTCTATTATTTCGTTTTTCCATTCTACATTACTTAATTTGTTTTTCTTTATTATTTCTACTGTTTTTGCTATTGGTATGTTGGTGTACATATCTTTTATATCTAATGACATTAATTTTGTCTTATTTGTTATGGTAATTTCTTTTAATCTTTCTATTACCTTTTTACTATTTTCTATGCTGTGGATTTCTTCTTTTTCATATGCCATTTTGATTCTTTTATTTATTTCTTTTGATATTTTGTATGTTGGCGAATTTATAAATGATACTATAGGTCTTAATGGCATTTCTTTTTTATGTAACTTAATTTGACATCTAAATTTTGGAGCTTCAGGATTATGTTCTATTTTTAATCAAAATGGCATACATCGTCACAGTACATCGTCATGATGTGGAAACAAAAATATTACTGCCACGGTAATATTCCTGGATGTTAATATTGTGAGGTATAAATAAATCGACACTAAAGTAGTAGTATCTAAAAATGAAACTTTTACTTTTGAACTTACTGTTTTTTCTTATCGTCGAACGCGTTGAGGCGTCGTATTCGCCTTCTTCAGCTTAGAGACAGACTGCCAAGTAACGGTTGTTGTATGGAAGGTGTAGTGGGAAGGCGCGTCGAGGAAGGGAATTGGCGCGGGGATTCAAATTAATGTTTGTTTTTTGTATAATTGTGTCAAAAAGTGTACGTGATTTATGTTGTAATTGGTCGTTAAGTATGTTGTTTGGTTGTGTTGTGTGGTGTTTGTATATTTCGTATTGTTCAGTTGTGTTGAGTTTTCGACCTTTGGGTAAGTAATGTAAAATTTCAAGATTAGTGTCTATGTTGGTGTAACTGTAGTTTTGTGTGTGTATGTGTGTGGCAAACGCGGAGTGTATATTGTTGTTGGTTAAAGCTTTTAAGTGTTCAGAATAACGGGATGGAAAAGATCTTCCCGTCTGGCCTATGTAGAAACTATTGCAGTTATTACAATTTAATTTGTAAACACCTGTTTTGTTATATTTGTCTATGTCTGTGTTTGTATTATTGATGTGTTTTTTGATGGTATTGGTTGTTCTGTATGCTATTTTGTATTTGTGTTTTCTGAATGTGTTGGCGATTTTGTGTGTGTAGGAGTTGTGGTATGTGAGTGTGATGTATTTATTGTGCTGTGTGTTGATGGTATTTTGTGTTTTGTTGTTTTTGTTTTTGATGCGTTTGTGTAGTGTGTTTATTAAATTAGGGTTGTAACCGTTTTTGATTGCTATGTATTTTATTGTGTTGAGTTCGTCGGTGTAATCTTGTGTATTTAAGGGTATTTTAGTTAGTCTATGGAGCATATGGTTGAAGGCCGCATGTTTATGTTGTGTTGGGTGGTTTAATGTGTTGTGTATAACCATGTCAGTTGTGGTTGGTTTCCTGTATATTTTGTACGTGTGTGTATTGTTAGTTTTGTTGATTGTTAGGTCTAGAAAATTTATACTAATGTTTTGTTCAATTTCCAGTGTAAATTTTAATTTGTGGTGTATAGTGTTTATGTATTTGTGGAAGTTTTCAACTTGTCTTGTGTTGCCTTTGAATAAAAGTAATATATCATCTACATACCTGTGCCAGTATATAATTTTGTTGGTGTATTTGTTGTTGTTTATTATGTGGTTCTGTTTTATTTTGTGTATATATATTTCTGCTAGTATTCCTGATATGGGGGATCCCATCGGGAGACCTTCTGTTTGTGTGTATATCTTGTTATTCTTCGTATTGTTTAAATTAGCAGCCATCCTTACTATTTCTTTTATGAATTTGCTAACTGCTATAATTTTTATTGTTCGACTAAGCTTTTCGTCATCACTGACATCTTCAGGTCTTAAACAACGTCTATCAACTATACGTTGTAGGCTTTTATACTTTAGGCCCCTCCCCTTATGTCATCGCCCCTCCTATTGGTTCTAGCTGCTACCGCTCTTCACGGGAACTTTGTCTACATTTTTCCGTTAGGCATTTTTCTAACGACCGTCAAATTGTTTTAAGAATCTCCCGTTAATTTCTTCATTCTTGACTTATAATTTTTTTGTAACCTTTTACATTTCGTCATTTTTAGTGTGTTATTCTTATTATTTTAATTTATTTTTGTTTATTGTTTAATATATAATAAAATATTTCTTCATTTGTAAAATCCACTTTTATATTCATTAATTTACTTTTATCTTCTTTTTTAACTTTAAATATTTCTAGTTCTTCTATTAATTTTCTTCTTTGCGGATTGTTTTCTATTTTGATTATTTCCATATTTTCATTTTGATTTATGAATTTATGGCCTGATTCATTGAAATGTCTTGCATATAGTGAGTTCGTTACTGTAACGCCTTCTCCTTTTGCGTGTTCATTCATTCTAATTTTAAATTTTCTTCCAGTTTCGCCCAGATATATCTTATTACATTCCCCACATTTTAATTTGTATACGCCGCTTTTTTCTGTTAATGGAATTTCTTCTGTTTTAGCATTTTTTATATATTCGAATACATTTTTCGTTTTCTTTATTCCTATCTGTATTTCATATTTCTCGAAACATTTTTGTAACATTTTTGTTTGATATCCTATGTATGTTATTGCTCCTTTATATTTCTTTTCTTCATTTGTTTTTTCTTTTTTGTTCTTTTCTATTTCTTTATTTTCCTCTATTTTCTTGAAACCCCTACTTCATTTTGAGTAGTTAAAACAAAAGAATATTTCCTTTTGTAAAGAGGGGTTACAAGTTAATTAAAACTAGGCTACGGCCTAGAGAAGCTAAAAATTGCGCTGGAACCAGTAAGACGGGACTTGCAATAAAAACTCAAGAATTAAATAATTAACAATGGTTTTATTATTCTATCTCATAATATTAATAACAAAAAAACAACAGTGATTTAGAATTCCCCTATTAAATGGTTAACAAAAAAGTATACCCTCTCAACAAGGCCACCTGAATAATATAAACTGAATCCAAGAAAATAATTGCTATGTCACCATCAATGAATTGAAAATGTAAAATAAACATTAACCTCAAAATGAAACTCCCATTAAACTATTTCTTAAAATATAAAATTTATATTTTATGTTTCTTTTAAAATGCAGTATATAAATTTATGAAGGTAAATAATTTCATTCACAGTTACTATTAATAATTCAAATAATTATTCATCCAATTTAAATGAACTTTAAAGGTGACACTTACTATACTTGTTAAATAAAATAATTAATTTAAAGAAATGATCAGCCACGATTATTGAGATAGAATACTCGTCTACTGGTGTATATACATTCTAATAATAAAATCCCTATATCCCACCAAAAGTACAGCAATGCATAATATTTATATATATATATATATCCCCCAAAATGTACACAGAAATATACAGACATAACACGTTCCACAAGACAAATTACATATACAATAGTATACAAATACATAAAGGTCTCTTGCCACGCCCTTTTTTTTATATTAGCCTTCTGGTGTATATAAATTCTAAACTTCTGTATTATAGGAATCCCAATTAGGATTAAAGATTTATTTCTATGAATGTACCCGCATGGTGTGGGTTAATTGCACGTCATGTGTATCATAAAGTATTGCATACAAATGTCCCCAGGACAGTAAAATTTAAAACCAAGTGCCTAAGTGGCTCAGTGCTGAAATACTTAATTAAGGTGAGAAATAATTAATTAAGGTGAGAAATAAAATTATTTAAAATAATTAACGCCCCCCAGTTACCATGATTAATATAAAGAATTTATATAGACTAAAATAGGGCCAGTTAATGTAAAGAAAAAAAATTGCACCATATTAGCACCTTATATAAAAAAATACATTTGTGTGTGTGTGTCAGAGACGGACATGTTTCTTCAATTTATAACCAGTCTCAACAAACTTGTTTCAACAACCTTGTTTCGACAAACAAGTTGAAAAGTGTTTCGACAGGCACAGCTTGGTTGAAACTAATTTAAAATAACACCTACCTCCCCAGTAATCTTTTTATACAAATGGCCTAACCTGATTTTAAAAATAAGAGAAAATATGTTTTTAATGCAGAGTAAATTAAACTTGAGAAAATAATGATAACAAAACTGACTTTAAATCTGTAGCGGAAGTACTATAAAGAAATGAGTGGAAATCTAAGTTGGATGCTGTGTGGTACACATGTCAGTCTCTGAACTGACAATTTACTATACAGGTATTGAAATTTACAATTAATACTTAGTGTTCACACTAAACTGTCCCATCAATTGGGGATCCAAATGAAGGTATACTGGTACCATGTTGATTCTACGTGTGAATATAAAATGGATATTTTTCACCTGCTTTGTGTGCCCAGAAGGATGATCTTATTTATAGCGTGGCGATCTCATGATTGGCATGTTGTTGCGGCCTGGTCTCTTCGGTGTCGAGTGTGGAGCTTTAAGATGGCATTTCGTTCATTGGCAGTAGGAGTTGTCTCTGTTCAGTGAACCCGCAGTCGTTAAGAAACTATCTCATATTGAAAAGAAGTCGACGCTAGATATTTACACTAAACCCTCCACCGAAGAGATCTTCACGATGTCGTGAGTTAGGCTTCCATTTCGAGACAAACTATAACAAAAGTTTTCGTTCGTTGTCCGTTTGTGAGAAAATTCTCACCAGGCTGCAGCACTGTTGTTTAAAAACTCAGCCGAGCTGCTGGAAAAACTCGGTAGATGGAAACACCGGTCAAACGGTGAAAACTCGAGAACGGTAGCCTCTCCTATCCGCGGGTAGAGAGCAGCACTCCTAATTACATTAAATTTCGTACTGTCTTTACCGTAAAAAAAAATGCCAATACATTTACTAAACTCGCGCTGAATCATTTGACTCAGCACACCCTCACCCCAAAAGGGCAACATAGTTGCCCCAACGTTAAAGGCCAGGAGGGTACCCTGCAGTGTACCTCTCCCCAAAAGATACCGGTGGACGTCGTGGTTGGGTTGGCTCAGCTGAGCTTGCTCTCAGGAGAACAGAAATCAAAAAGGAAAATGAAAGAGACGAAAGAAGATATGTATTATGTAAGTGTGCGGGTGCTGAATGCTGACCTGATCAGAGTCCGCATACAGCACAAGAGAGAGAGACAGGAAAAGACAAAAGAAAGATTCCTAGCTAGCTAGATCTTCCGATCTCCTGAGGCTCGCCCACTGACTGAGGCCCAACTTGATACCTACTCAGGACAACAACTACCCCCCCCTTTTCTTACTGGATTGGAAATCTCAACGCCAATGCAACCATCCTCATGCGACCCTCTCCGCCAGACCAACCCCACAGGACCGCCCCAATACGTCACACTCTCTGGTGACCACCACCCACTCCTCCTGCTGCCACTCACACACGCGTCCGAAGACCAAAACAAGGCAACTAATAGCTTGGCATGTGAGCGCCCATAACTTTATTGTCCACATATGGACTGACCAGCCATACGCTAAAACAAGGCATCACATATCCTTGACATATCTAACTGGTCGTTAAAAAAAACATCCCTATACTAGGGCGGACGGCCCCTATTAGCCGGACAGAGAAAACCGCATCGAGGGCACGCGAACATCAATCCCTTCACTTGGTCTTCAATACTGCAGAACTAAACGAGGGGGTTATACTTCAGCACAGCAACTTCGAACAACCTACACTTAATCAAAAATAGCTACAACGGAAATCAACTAGGGAATGCGGCATGGCCAGGACTCTACAAAAAATCAACGACAAACTACAACAAAGAAAATGAAAACGACAATATACTTACTACCCACGTAGTCACCACTCTTCCAACTAACTTCTCTCTAACTCCTCTCGGATATTTTTTTTTTTTTTTTTTTTCTAATTTTTTTTTTGCTTTTTCCTTTCTAATTTTTATTTGTTTTTTGGCTTTTACTTTGTTTTCTGAGGGGAGGGGTAGGAAAATTGGGAAGATGATAAGGGCAAGGATCATTGAAAGTTCAACAGCTAGGACTAAGGTAAAGGACATGGTTCCCTCCGGTAATAAGGATAGGTGGAGAAAACCAAGGCTCGCGGAGGCAGGGGCGCAACCCTGAAGTAGATGTACACCACTGGGACTGTGGGGAACATCCACCCGCTACCAATTAACCGCTTTGTCTCACCTTTTTATGACGAACTTTAGGACGCCGTTCCTTATGACGAACTTTAGGACGCCGTTCCTTGTGGACATCCCTCTCTGAGAAACTATCTTGTGTAGAGCAATTCTGATTTATTTCATGTAAATTATAATCAAGGTAACTTACCTTTCTACGTTTACCCCGATTTGGATTATCCTCAACCTCTAACTCCTCTGCTTCTATCTTCTTCTCTTCTACAATTGCTTCTGGTTCTATTTCTTCCACCTCTTCCTTTTCTTCCTCTACATAATCCAAATCATCATCACGACACTGCACATCTTCATCTTCTAGTTGCTCACCTGGTCCCCCTGGAACTTCTTTCCATTCCTCGGAATCCTCGACAATACTTACAGAAAGCGTCTGCACATCTTCACACACTACATCATTCTCACCTACAAACTCTACAACGCTGCCACCCAGTTTCTCCCCAAATTCTACCTCATCTACTTCTACCACACTTGCAGACTGGACATCCCCTAGTCCATCCGCGACCTCAGAAACACTTGCAGCCTCCCTAACACTTACACTTATACTCCCCTGCGTAGCATGTGCAGACCACTCTTCTGCCTCCTCCTTCGATTCCTCTTCTTCACCACTCTCAGCAACTATAACTTCCTCAACAGTACTCAACCTGGAATCCAGCTGTCCAGGTCCATGTGCAATGTCTAAATTAACTTCTACTGACGATGGTAAAGCTCCCCCATCAAGTGACTTATCATCTTCCGGCGTAGGCGATGATGATGTTATCGGCTCTGGATCCACCTTGGGCAGAAATGGATTTACCGGAACAATTACTGCGACCTTTGGTCGGACCGTATTTGTAGCAACACAACACCGGGCCATCTCCGCGAAATTCTCTGGACGATGCCCAAACCTTCCCAAACGGTAACCGTCTTGGGAATTCAGTCCTCCTATAATTATGTCTAGGACTTCGGTGTCGGTCAACCCCAATCTTAATACCCGGGCAGCTTTTCGTATGTCCTGCACGTAGTCCCCCAACGGCTCTCCGTCGGCCTGATAACGATAGAACCAATCCAGCCTAAGCTTGGAACGTCGTGGAGGATACATGAAGTAATCCAACACTTCCGCATGAAAAGTGTCGACCGTGCCGCCCTGACGCCAAGTGTTGGTGACCTTCTGTTGCAACGTACCCTGGCAATACGGGTATATAAGGCACAAGACCTCCCCATCGGATATACCCGGATAGGCGGCCAACTGCAGGACAAGGTCCAAGAAAACCAGCAGCTGGTCCTCCTTAAATCCATCTATCACCGAAAATTTCTGGAGAACTGGGGTGAGAGGGTGGGGCAATTTCTGTTCCTCCCGGTGGTCGGGGGAATACAATGGCTGAAAGCATAGCGCCGCCAGAATTACACAATTCGCAAAACACTATCAACAAAACACAACACCCTACAAATACCTAACACCTATAAACATAATGCCAATAATAAGATTAGAATAAGAAAAACTCACGTACTATTCTTCCAAAGAGTAGACTGCGGGTCCACCTAACGATGCGAGAACTAGCCCACTACCTGAACAGCTCACACTCGATTACACCAGACAAAAGGAACGCGACACACACACAACACACACAACACGAAAAACAAAATACCGACCAACGAAAATTTATTTTAACCATTTCTTAGGTTACCTCCGGCTACCATTTATCGGCAGAAACCGACTGCCGATCGGGCCATACCGCCTAATCACAAAAAACCGCAACACCTCCCCAAACATGGGTAAGGTAAACTCAAACTAACTAAGCGCCGACTGCGATAAGTCTTGCCCAGGGATTTCCCCTTCTAAAATTTCCTACCACGTGGCACTATTCACTATGCAAGGCGGGCAAGTACATATACATATGTTTCAAACCTTAAAACTAACAAAATATTTTCAACCTTGGGATATAGGGCCTTGAAAATTTTTCTAAGTTCTATTTAAGAACTAAACATTGTGAAAATTTTAAAATATTTCCTAAGTTTGCAAGCCCCGTCACACCCACAGGACCCTTGTCGTAACCACGCTCTGCTACCAAATGAAACCCCTACTTCATTTTGAGTAGTTAAAACAAAAGAATATTTCCTTTTGTAAAGAGGGGTTACAAGTTAATTAAAACTAGGCTACGGCCTAGAGAAGCTAAAAATTGCGCTGGATCCAGTAAGACGGGACTTGCAATAAAAACTCAAGAATTAAATAATTAACAATGGTTTTATTATTCTATCTCATAATATTAATAACAAAAAAACAACAGTGATTTAGAATTCCCCTATTAAATGGTTAACAAAAAAATATACCCTCTCAACAAGGCCACCTGAATAATATAAACTGAATCCAAGAAAATAATTGCTATGTCACCATCAATGAATTGAAAATGTAAAATAAACATTAACCTCAAAATGAAACTCCCATTAAACTATTTCTTAAAATATAAAATTTATATTTTATGTTTCTTTTAAAATGCAGTATATAAATTTATGAAGGTAAATAATTTCATTCACAGTTACTATTAATAATTCAAATAATTATTCATCCAATTTAAATGAACTTTAAAGGTGACACTTACTATACTTGTTAAATAAAATAATTAATTTAAAGAAATGATCAGCCACGATTATTGAGATAGAATACTCGTCTACTGGTGTATATACATTCTAATAATAAAATCCCTATATCCCACCAAAAGTACAGCAATGCATAATATTTATATATATATATATATATCCCCCAAAATGTACACAGAAATATACAGACATAACACGTTCCACAAGACAAATTACATATACAATAGTATACAAATACATAAAGGTCTCTTGCCACGCCCTTTTTTTTATATTAGCCTTCTGGTGTATATAAATTCTAAACTTCTGTATTATAGGAATCCCAATTAGGATTAAAGATTTATTTCTATGAATGTACCCGCATGGTGTGGGTTAATTGCACGTCATGTGTATCATAAAGTATTGCATACAAATGTCCCCAGGACAGTAAAATTTAAAACCAAGTGCCTAAGTGGCTCAGTGCTGAAATACTTAATTAAGGTGAGAAATAATTAATTAAGGTGAGAAATAAAATTATTTAAAATAATTAACGCCCCCCAGTTACCATGATTAATATAAAGAATTTATATAGACTAAAATAGGGCCAGTTAATGTAAAGAAAAAAAATTGCACCATATTAGCACCTTATATAAAAAAATACATTTGTGTGTGTGTGTCAGAGACGGACATGTTTCTTCAATTTATAACCAGTCTCAACAAACTTGTTTCAACAACCTTGTTTCGACAAACAAGTTGAAAAGTGTTTCGACAGGCACAGCTTGGTTGAAACTAATTTAAAATAACACCTACCTCCCCAGTAATCTTTTTATACAAATGGCCTAACCTGATTTTAAAAATAAGAGAAAATATGTTTTTAATGCAGAGTAAATTAAACTTGAGAAAATAATGATAACAAAATTGACTTTAAATCTGTAGCGGAAGTACTATAAAGAAATGAGTGGAAATCTAAGTTGGATGCTGTGTGGTACACATGTCAGTCTCTGAACTGACAATTTACTATACAGGTATTGAAATTTACAATTAATACTTAGTGTTCACACTAAACTGTCCCATCAATTGGGGATCCAAATGAAGGTATACTGGTACCATGTTGATTCTACGTGTGAATATAAAATGGATATTTTTCACCTGCTTTGTGTGCCCAGAAGGATGATCTTATTTATAGCGTGGCGATCTCATGATTGGCATGTTGTTGCGGCCTGGTCTCTTCGGTGTCGAGTGTGGAGCTTTAAGATGGCATTTCGTTCATTGGCAGTAGGAGTTGTCTCTGTTCAGTGAACCCGCAGTCATTAAGAAACTATCTCATATTGAAAAGAAGTCGACGCTAGATATTTACACTAAACCCTCCACCGAAGAGATCTTCACGATGTCGTGAGTTAGGCTTCCATTTCGAGACAAACTATAACAAAAGTTTTCGTTCGTTGTCCATTTGTGAGAAAATTCTCACCAGGCTGCAGCACTGTTGTTTAAAAACTCAGCCGAGCTGCTGGAAAAACTCGGTAGATGGAAACACCGGTCAAACGGTGAAAACTCGAGAACGGTAGCCTCTCCTATCCGCGGGTAGAGAGCAGCACTCCTAATTACATTAAATTTCGTACTGTCTTTACCGTAAAAAAAAATGCCAATACATTTACTAAACTCGCGCTGAATCATTTGACTCAGCACATTCTTAACTATTCTATTAATTAATTTAGGGTTGTAATTATTATTTTTTGCTATTTGTTGTATTTTCTTTAATTCTTTTTGTTTGAGTTCTTCATTTTCTAGATAATTTATAGCTCTATAGCAAAATGAATTTAATGCTGCCATTTTATAATTGACTGGATGATATAATTCTTGTGGAATTATTAAATCTGAGTATGTTTCTTTCCTATATATATATATATCGAATTTGAATTTGTTATCTTCAATTTTTATATTAATATCCAGGAAATTAATTTCTAATCCTCCAATTTCTTCTTGAAATTTTATCGTTTTTTCTATGTTATTTAGTTCTTCCGTAAATTTTTTAAATTCATTTACTTCACCTTCCCAAACTATTAGTATGTCATCTACATACCTGATCCATTTTTTAATTCTTCTTTCTTTATCTATATCTTTTAAAATTTTGATTTCAAAGCTATTCATGAATATCTCTGCCATTAATGGTGAAAGCGGTGATCCCATTGGTAATCCATTTTCTTGTATGTAAAATTTGTTATTAAATCTGAAGTAGTTCTGGCTTAGGTATAATTCTAATCCTTCTATTATTTCGTTTTTCCATTCTACATTACTTAATTTGTTTTTCTTTATTATTTCTACTGTTTTTGCTATTGGTATGTTGGTGTACATATCTTTTATATCTAATGACATTAATTTTGTCTTATTTGTTATGGTAATTTCTTTTAATCTTTCTATTACCTTTTTACTATTTTCTATGCTGTGGATTTCTTCTTTTTCATATGCCATTTTGATTCTTTTATTTATTTCTTTTGATATTTTGTATGTTGGCGAATTTATAAATGATACTATAGGTCTTAATGGCATTTCTTTTTTATGTAACTTAATTTGACATCTAAATTTTGGAGCTTCAGGATTATGTTCTATTTTTAATCAAAATGGCATACATCGTCACAGTACATCGTCATGATGTGGAAACAAAAATATTACTGCCACGGTAATATTCCTGGATGTTAATATTGTGAGGTATAAATAAATCGACACTAAAGTAGTAGTATCTAAAAATGAAACTTTTACTTTTGAACTTACTGTTTTTTCTTATCGTCGAACGCGTTGAGGCGTCGTATTCGCCTTCTTCAGCTTAGAGACAGACTGCCAAGTAACGGTTGTTGTATGGAAGGTGTAGTGGGAAGGCGCGTCGAGGAAGGGAATTGGCGCGGGGATTCAAATTAATGTTTGTTTTTTGTATAATTGTGTCAAAAAGTGTACGTGATTTATGTTGTAATTGGTCGTTAAGTATGTTGTTTGGTTGTGTTGTGTGGTGTTTGTATATTTCGTATTGTTCAGTTGTGTTGAGTTTTCGACCTTTGGGTAAGTAATGTAAAATTTCAAGATTAGTGTCTATGTTGGTGTAACTGTGGTTTTGTGTGTGTATGTGTGTGGCAAACGCGGAGTGTATATTGTTGTTGGTTAAAGCTTTTAAGTGTTCAGAATAACGGGATGGAAAAGATCTTCCCGTCTGGCCTATGTAGAAACTATTGCAGTTATTACAATTTAATTTGTAAACACCTGTTTTGTTATATTTGTCTATGTCTGTGTTTGTATTATTGATGTGTTTTTTGATGGTATTGGTTGTTCTGTATGCTATTTTGTATTTGTGTTTTCTGAATGTGTTGGCGATTTTGTGTGTGTAGGAGTTGTGGTATGTGAGTGTGATGTATTTATTGTGCTGTGTGTTGATGGTATTTTGTGTTTTGTTGTTTTTGTTTTTGATGCGTTTGTGTAGTGTGTTTATTAAATTAGGGTTGTAACCGTTTTTGATTGCTATGTATTTTATTGTGTTGAGTTCGTCGGTGTAATCTTGTGTATTTAAGGGTATTTTAGTTAGTCTATGGAGCATATGGTTGAAGGCCGCATGTTTATGTTGTGTTGGGTGGTTTAATGTGTTGTGTATAACCATGTCAGTTGTGGTTGGTTTCCTGTATATTTTGTACGTGTGTGTATTGTTAGTTTTGTTGATTGTTAGGTCTAGAAAATTTATACTAATGTTTTGTTCAATTTCCAGTGTAAATTTTAATTTGTGGTGTATAGTGTTTATGTATTTGTGGAAGTTTTCAACTTGTCTTGTGTTGCCTTTGAATAAAAGTAATATATCATCTACATACCTGTGCCAGTATATAATTTTGTTGGTGTATTTGTTGTTGTTTATTATGTGGTTCTGTTTTATTTTGTGTATATATATTTCTGCTAGTATTCCTGATATGGGGGATCCCATCGGGAGACCTTCTGTTTGTGTGTATATCTTGTTATTCTTCGTATTGTTTAAATTAGCAGCCATCCTTACTATTTCTTTTATGAATTTGCTAACTGCTATAATTTTTATTGTTCGACTAAGCTTTTCGTCATCACTGACATCTTCAGGTCTTAAACAACGTCTATCAACTATACGTTGTAGGCTTTTATACTTTAGGCCCCTCCCCTTATGTCATCGCCCCTCCTATTGGTTCTAGCTGCTACCGCTCTTCACGGGAACTTTGTCTACATTTTTCCGTTAGGCATTTTTCTAACGTCCGTCAAATTGTTTTAAGAATCTCCCGTTAATTTCTTCATTCTTGACTTATAATTTTTTTTGTAACCTTTTACATTTCGTCATTTTTAGTGTGTTATTCTTATTATTTTAATTTATTTTTGTTTATTGTTTAATATATAATAAAATATTTCTTCATTTGTAAAATCCACTTTTATATTCATTAATTTACTTTTATCTTCTTTTTTAACTTTAAATATTTCTAGTTCTTCTATTAATTTTCTTCTTTGCGGATTGTTTTCTATTTTGATTATTTCCATATTTTCATTTGGATTTATGAATTTATGGCTTGATTCATTGAAATGTCTTGCATATAGTGAGTTCGTTACTGTAACGCCTTCTCCTTTTGCGTGTTCATTCATTCTAATTTTAAATTTTCTTCCAGTTTCGCCCAGATATATCTTATTACATTCCCCACATTTTAATTTGTATACGCCGCTTTTTTCTGTTAATGGAATTTCTTCTGTTTTAGCATTTTTTATATATTCGAATACATTTTTCGTTTTCTTTATTCCTATCTGTATTTCATATTTTTCGAAACATTTTTGTAACATTTTTGTTTGATATCCTATGTATGTTATTGCTCCTTTATATTTCTTTTCTTCATTTGTTTTTTCTTTTTTGTTCTTTTCTATTTCTTTATTTTCCTCTATTTTCTTAACTATTCTATTAATTAATTTAGGGTTGTAATTATTATTTTTTGCTATTTGTTGTATTTTCTTTAATTCTTTTTGTTTGAGTTCTTCATTTTCTAGATAATTTATAGCTCTATAGCAAAATGAATTTAATTCTGCCATTTTGTAATTGACTGGATGATATGATTCTTGTGGAATTATTAAATCTGAGTATGTTTCTTTCCTATATATATATCGAATTTGAATTTGTTATCTTCAATTTTTATATTAATATCCAGGAAATTAATTTCTAATCCTCCAATTTCTTCTTGAAATTTTATCGTTTTTTCTGTGTTATTTAGTTCTTCCGTAAATTTTTTAAATTCATTTACTTCACCTTCCCAAACTATTAGTATGTCATCTACATACCTGATCCATTTTTTAATTCTTCTTTCTTTATCTATATCTTTTAAAATTTTGATTTCAAAGCTATTCATGAATATCTCTGCCATTAATGGTGAAAGCGGTGATCCCATTGGTAATCCATTTTCTTGTATGTAAAATTTGTTATTAAATCTGAAGTAGTTCTGGCTTAGGTATAATTCTAATCCTTCTATTATTTCGTTTTTCCATTCTACATTACTTAATTTGTTTTTCTTTATTATTTCTACTGTTTTTGCTATTGGTATGTTGGTGTACATATCTTTTATATCTAATGACATTAATTTTGTCTTATTTGTTATGGTAATTTCTTTTAATCTTTCTATTACCTTTTTACTATTTTCTATGCTGTGGATTTCTTCTTTTTCATATGCCATTTTGATTCTTTTATTTATTTCTTTTGATATTTTGTATGTTGGCGAATTTATAAATGATACTATAGGTCTTAATGGCATTTCTTTTTTATGTAACTTAATTTGACATCTAAATTTTGGAGCTTCAGGATTATGTTCTATTTTTAATCAAAATGGCATACATCGTCACAGTACATCGTCATGATGTGGAAACAAAAATATTACTGCCACGGTAATATTCCTGGATGTTAATATTGTGAGGTATAAATAAATCGACACTAAAGTAGTAGTATCTAAAAATGAAACTTTTACTTTTGAACTTACTGTTTTTTCTTATCGTCGAACGCGTTGAGGCGTCGTATTCGCCTTCTTCAGCTTAGAGACAGACTGCCAAGTAACGGTTGTTGTATGGAAGGTGTAGTGGGAAGGCGCGTCGAGGAAGGGAATTGGCGCGGGGATTCAAATTAATGTTTGTTTTTTGTATAATTGTGTCAAAAAGTGTACGTGATTTATGTTGTAATTGGTCGTTAAGTATGTTGTTTGGTTGTGTTGTGTGGTGTTTGTATATTTCGTATTGTTCAGTTGTGTTGAGTTTTCGACCTTTGGGTAAGTAATGTAAAATTTCAAGATTAGTGTCTATGTTGGTGTAACTGTGGTTTTGTGTGTGTATGTGTGTGGCAAACGCGGAGTGTATATTGTTGTTGGTTAAAGCTTTTAAGTGTTCAGAATAACGGGATGGAAAAGATCTTCCCGTCTGGCCTATGTAGAAACTATTGCAGTTATTACAATTTAATTTGTAAACACCTGTTTTGTTATATTTGTCTATGTCTGTGTTTGTATTATTGATGTGTTTTTTGATGGTATTGGTTGTTCTGTATGCTATTTTGTATTTGTGTTTTCTGAATGTGTTGGCGATTTTGTGTGTGTAGGAGTTGTGGTATGTGAGTGTGATGTATTTATTGTGCTGTGTGTTGATGGTATTTTGTGTTTTGTTGTTTTTGTTTTTGATGCGTTTGTGTAGTGTGTTTATTAAATTAGGGTTGTAACCGTTTTTGATTGCTATGTATTTTATTGTGTTGAGTTCGTCGGTGTAATCTTGTGTATTTAAGGGTATTTTAGTTAGTCTATGGAGCATATGGTTGAAGGCCGCATGTTTATGTTGTGTTGGGTGGTTTAATGTGTTGTGTATAACCATGTCAGTTGTGGTTGGTTTCCTGTATATTTTGTACGTGTGTGTATTGTTAGTTTTGTTGATTGTTAGGTCTAGAAAATTTATACTAATGTTTTGTTCAATTTCCAGTGTAAATTTTAATTTGTGGTGTATAGTGTTTATGTATTTGTGGAAGTTTTCAACTTGTCTTGTGTTGCCTTTGAATAAAAGTAATATATCATCTACATACCTGTGCCAGTATATAATTTTGTTGGTGTATTTGTTGTTGTTTATTATGTGGTTCTGTTTTATGTTGTGTATATATATTTCTGCTAGTATTCCTGATATGGGGGATCCCATCGGGAGACCTTCTGTTTGTGTGTATATCTTGTTATTCTTCGTATTGTTTAAATTAGCAGCCATCCTTACTATTTCTTTTATGAATTTGCTAACTGCTATAATTTTTATTGTTCGACTAAGCTTTTCGTCATCACTGACATCTTCAGGTCTTAAACAACGTCTATCAACTATACGTTGTAGGCTTTTATACTTTAGGCCCCTCCCCTTATGTCATCGCCCCTCCTATTGGTTCTAGCTGCTACCGCTCTTCACGGGAACTTTGTCTACATTTTTCCGTTAGGCATTTTTCTAACGACCGTCAAATTGTTTTAAGAATCTCCCGTTAATTTCTTCATTCTTGACTTATAATTTTTTTGTAACCTTTTACATTTCGTCATTTTTAGTGTGTTATTCTTATTATTTTAATTTATTTTTGTTTATTGTTTAATATATAATAAAATATTTCTTCATTTGTAAAATCCACTTTTATATTCATTAATTTACTTTTATCTTCTTTTTTAACTTTAAATATTTCTAGTTCTTCTA
This sequence comes from Magicicada septendecula, assembly GCA_034769895.1. Lineage (NCBI taxonomy): Eukaryota > Metazoa > Arthropoda > Insecta > Hemiptera > Cicadidae > Magicicada > Magicicada septendecula. The sequence goes on along the minus strand of CM068374.1, from coordinate 464,372,727 downwards.
TTAATTTTCTTCTTTGCGGATTGTTTTCTATTTTGATTATTTCCATATTTTCATTTGGATTTATGAATTTATGGCCTGATTCATTGAAATGTCTTGCATATAGTGAGTTCGTTACTGTAACGCCTTCTCCTTTTGCGTGTTCATTCATTCTAATTTTAAATTTTCTTCCAGTTTCGCCCAGATATATCTTATTACATTCCCCACATTTTAATTTGTATACGCCGCTTTTTTCTGTTAATGGAATTTCTTCTGTTTTAGCATTTTTTATATATTCGAATACATTTTTCGTTTTCTTTATTCCTATCTGTATTTCATATTTCTCGAAACATTTTTGTAACATTTTTGTTTGATATCCTATGTATGTTATTGCTCCTTTATATTTCTTTTCTTCATTTGTTTTTTCTTTTTTGTTCTTTTCTATTTCTTTATTTTCCTCTATTTTCTTGAAACCCCTACTTCATTTTGAGTAGTTAAAACAAAAGAATATTTCCTTTTGTAAAGAGGGGTTACAAGTTAATTAAAACTAGGCTACGGCCTAGAGAAGCTAAAAATTGCGCTGGATCCAGTAAGACGGGACTTGCAATAAAAACTCAAGAATTAAATAATTAACAATGGTTTTATTATTCTATCTCATAATATTAATAACAAAAAAACAACAGTGGTTTAGAATTCCCCTATTAAATGGTTAACAAAAAAGTATACCCTCTCAACAAGGCCACCTGAATAATATAAACTGAATCCAAGAAAATAATTGCTATGTCACCATCAATGAATTGAAAATGTAAAATAAACATTAACCTCAAAATGAAACTCCCATTAAACTATTTCTTAAAATATAAAATTTATATTTTATGTTTCTTTTAAAATGCAGTATCTAATTTATGAAGGTAAATAATTTCATTCACAGTTACTATTTTTAATTCAAATAATTATTCATCCAATTTAAATGAACTTTAAAGGTGACACTTACTATACTTGTTAAATAAAATAATTAATTTAAAGAAATGATCAGCCACGATTATTGAGATAGAATACTCGTCTACTGGTGTATATACATTCTAATAATAAAATCCCTATATCCCACCAAAAGTACAGCAATGCATAATATTTATATATATATATATATCCCCCAAAATGTACACAGAAATATACAGACATAACACGTTCCACAAGACAAATTACATATACAATAGTATACAAATACATAAAGGTCTCTTGCCACGCCCTTTTTTTTATATTAGCCTTCTGGTGTATATAAATTCTAAACTTCTGTATTATAGGAATCCCAATTAGGATTAAAGATTTATTTCTATGAATGTACCCGCATGGTGTGGGTTAATTGCACGTCATGTGTATCATAAAGTATTGCATACAAATGTCCCCAGGACAGTAAAATTTAAAACCAAGTGCCTAAGTGGCTCAGTGCTGAAATACTTAATTAAGGTGAGAAATAATTAATTAAGGTGAGAAATAAAATTATTTAAAATAATTAACGCCCCCCAGTTACCATGATTAATATAAAGAATTTATATAGACTAAAATAGGGCCAGTTAATGTAAAGAAAAAAAATTGCACCATATTAGCACCTTATATAAAAAAATACATTTGTGTGTGTGTGTCAGAGACGGACATGTTTCTTCAATTTATAACCAGTCTCAACAAACTTGTTTCAACAACCTTGTTTCGACAAACAAGTTGAAAAGTGTTTCGACAGGCACAGCTTGGTTGAAACTAATTTAAAATAACACCTACCTCCCCAGTAATCTTTTTATACAAATGGCCTAACCTGATTTTAAAAATAAGAGAAAATATGTTTTTAATGCAGAGTAAATTAAACTTGAGAAAATAATGATAACAAAACTGACTTTAAATCTGTAGCGGAAGTACTATAAAGAAATGAGTGGAAATCTAAGTTGGATGCTGTGTGGTACACATGTCAGTCTCTGAACTGACAATTTACTATACAGGTATTGAAATTTACAATTAATACTTAGTGTTCACACTAAACTGTCCCATCAATTGGGGATCCAAATGAAGGTATACTGGTACCATGTTGATTCTACGTGTGAATATAAAATGGATATTTTTCACCTGCTTTGTGTGCCCAGAAGGATGATCTTATTTATAGCGTGGCGATCTCATGATTGGCATGTTGTTGCGGCCTGGTCTCTTCGGTGTCGAGTGTGGAGCTTTAAGATGGCATTTCGTTCATTGGCAGTAGGAGTTGTCTCTGTTCAGTGAACCCGCAGTCATTAAGAAACTATCTCATATTGAAAAGAAGTCGACGCTAGATATTTACACTAAACCCTCCACCGAAGAGATCTTCACGATGTCGTGAGTTAGGCTTCCATTTCGAGACAAACTATAACAAAAGTTTTCGTTCGTTGTCCGTTTGTGAGAAAATTCTCACCAGGCTGCAGCACTGTTGTTTAAAAACTCAGCCGAGCTGCTGGAAAAACTCGGTAGATGGAAACACCGGTCAAACGGTGAAAACTCGAGAACGGTAGCCTCTCCTATCCGCGGGTAGAGAGCAGCACTCCTAATTACATTAAATTTCGTACTGTCTTTACCGTAAAAAAAAATGCCAATACATTTACTAAACTCGCGCTGAATCATTTGACTCAGCACACCCTCACCCCAAAAGGGCAACATAGTTGCCCCAACGTTAAAGGCCAGGAGGTCACCCTGCAGTGTACCTCTCCCCAAAAGATACCGGTGGACGTCGTGGTTGGGTTGGCTCAGCTGAGCTTGCTCTCAGGAGAACAGAAATCAAAAAGGAAAATGAAAGAGACGAAAGAAGATATGTATTATGTAAGTGTGCGGGTGCTGAATGCTGACCTGATCAGAGTCCGCATACAGCACAAGAGAGAGAGACAGGAAAAGACAAAAGAAAGATTCCTAGCTAGCTAGATCTTCCGATCTCCTGAGGCTCGCCCACTGACTGAGGCCCAACTTGATACCTACTCAGGACAACAACTACCCCCCCTTTTCTTACTGGATTGGAAATCTCAACGCCAATGCAACCATCCTCATGCGACCCTCTCCGCCAGACCAACCCCACAGGACCGCCCCAATACGTCACACTCTCTGGTGACCACCACCCACTCCTCCTGCTGCCACTCACACACGCGTCCGAAGACCAAAACAAGGCAACTAATACCTTGGCATGTGAGCGCCCATAACTTTATTGTCCACATATGGACTGACCAGCCATACGCTAAAACAAGGCATCACATATCCTTGACATATCTAACTGGTCGTTAAAAAAAACATCCCTATACTAGGGCGGACGGCCCCTATTAGCCGGACAGAGAAAACCGCATCGAGGGCACGCGAACATCAATCCCTTCACTTGGTCTTCAATACTGCAGAACTAAACGAGGGGGTTATACTTCAGCACAGCAACTTCGAACAACCTACACTTAATCAAAAATAGCTACAACGGAAATCAACTAGGGAATGCGGCATGGCCAGGACTCTACAAAAAATCAACGACAAACTACAACAAAGAAAATGAAAACGACAATATACTTACTACCCACGTAGTCACCACTCTTCCAACTAACTTCTCTCTAACTCCTCTCGGATATTTTTTTTTTTTTTTTTTTTCTAATTTTTTTTTTGCTTTTTCCTTTCTAATTTTTATTTGTTTTTTGGCTTTTACTTTGTTTTCTGAGGGGAGGGGTAGGAAAATTGGGAAGATGATAAGGGCAAGGATCATTGAAAGTTCAACAGCTAGGACTAAGGTAAAGGACATGGTTCCCTCCGGTAATAAGGATAGGTGGAGAAAACCAAGGCTCGCGGAGGCAGGGGCGCAACCCTGAAGTAGATGTACACCACTGGGACTGTGGGGAACATCCACCCGCTACCCATTAACCGCTTTGTCTCACCTTTTTATGACGAACTTTAGGACGCCGTTCCTTATGACGAACTTTAGGACGCCGTTCCTTGTGGACATCCCTCTCTGAGAAACTATCTTGTGTAGAGCAATTCTGATTTATTTCATGTAAATTATAATCAAGGTAACTTACCTTTCTACGTTTACCCCGATTTGGATTATCCTCAACCTCTAACTCCTCTGCTTCTATCTTCTTCTCTTCTACAATTGCTTCTGGTTCTATTTCTTCCACCTCTTCCTTTTCTTCCTCTACATAATCCAAATCATCATCACGACACTGCACATCTTCATCTTCTAGTTGCTCACCTGGTCCCCCTGGAACTTCTTTCCATTCCTCGGAATCCTCGACAATACTTACAGAAAGCGTCTGCACATCTTCACACACTACATCATTCTCACCTACAAACTCTACAACGCTGCCACCCAGTTTCTCCCCAAATTCTACCTCATCTACTTCTACCACACTTGCAGACTGGACATCCCCTAGTCCATCCGCGACCTCAGAAACACTTGCAGCCTCCCTAACACTTACACTTATACTCCCCTGCGTAGCATGTGCAGACCACTCTTCTGCCTCCTCCTTCGATTCCTCTTCTTCACCACTCTCAGCAACTATAACTTCCTCAACAGTACTCAACCTGGAATCCAGCTGTCCAGGTCCATGTGCAATGTCTAAATTAACTTCTACTGACGATGGTAAAGCTCCCCCATCAAGTGACTTATCATCTTCCGGCGTAGGCGATGATGATGTTATCGGCTCTGGATCCACCTTGGGCAGAAATGGATTTACCGGAACAATTACTGCGACCTTTGGTCGGACCGTATTTGTAGCAACACAACACCGGGCCATCTCCGCGAAATTCTCTGGACGATGCCCAAACCTTCCCAAACGGTAACCGTCTTGGGAATTCAGTCCTCCTATAATTATGTCTAGGACTTCGGTGTCGGTCAACCCCAATCTTAATACCCGGGCAGCTTTTCGTATGTCCTGCACGTAGTCCCCCAACGGCTCTCCGTCGGCCTGATAACGATAGAACCAATCCAGCCTAAGCTTGGAACGTCGTGGAGGATACATGAAGTAATCCAACACTTCCGCATGAAAAGTGTCGACCGTGCCGCCCTGACGCCAAGTGTTGGTGACCTTCTGTTGCAACGTACCCTGGCAATACGGGTATATAAGGCACAAGACCTCCCCATCGGATATACCCGGATAGGCGGCCAACTGCAGGACAAGGTCCAAGAAAACCAGCAGCTGGTCCTCCTTAAATCCATCTATCACCGAAAATTTCTGGAGAACTGGGGTGAGAGGGTGGGGCAATTTCTGTTCCTCCCGGTGGTCGGGGGAATACAATGGCTGAAAGCATAGCGCCGCCAGAATTACACAATTCGCAAAACACTATCAACAAAACACAACACCCTACAAATACCTAACACCTATAAACATAATGCCAATAATAAGATTAGAATAAGAAAAACTCACGTACTATTCTTCCAAAGAGTAGACTGCGGGTCCACCTAACGATGCGAGAACTAGCCCACTACCTGAACAGCTCACACTCGATTACACCAGACAAAAGGAACGCGACACACACACAACACGAAAAACAAAATACCGACCAACGAAAATTTATTTTAACCATTTCTTAGGTTACCTCCGGCTACCATTTATCGGCAGAAACCGACTGCCGATCGGGCCATACCGCCTAATCACAAAAAACCGCAACACCTCCCCAAACATGGGTAAGGTAAACTCAAACTAACTAAGCGCCGACTGCGATAAGTCTTGCCCAGGGATTTCCCCTTCTAAAATTTCCTACCACGTGGCACTATTCACTATGCAAGGCGGGCAAGTACATATACATATGTTTCAAACCTTAAAACTAACAAAATATTTTCAACCTTGGGATATAGGGCCTTGAAAATTTTTCTAAGTTCTATTTAAGAACTAAACATTGTGAAAATTTTAAAATATTTCCTAAGTTTGCAAGCCCCGTCACACCCACAGGACCCTTGTCGTAACCACGCTCTGCTACCAAATGAAACCCCTACTTCATTTTGAGTAGTTAAAACAAAAGAATATTTCCTTTTGTAAAGAGGGGTTACAAGTTAATTAAAACTAGGCTACGGCCTAGAGAAGCTAAAAATTGCGCTGGATCCAGTAAGACGGGACTTGCAATAAAAACTCAAGAATTAAATAATTAACAATGGTTTTATTATTCTATCTCATAATATTAATAACAAAAAAACAACAGTGATTTAGAATTCCCCTATTAAATGGTTAACAAAAAAGTATACCCTCTCAACAAGGCCACCTGAATAATATAAACTGAATCCAAGAAAATAATTGCTATGTCACCATCAATGAATTGAAAATGTAAAATAAACATTAACCTCAAAATGAAACTCCCATTAAACTATTTCTTAAAATATAAAATTTATATTTTATGTTTCTTTTAAAATGCAGTATATAAATTTATGAAGGTAAATAATTTCATTCACAGTTACTATTAATAATTCAAATAATTATTCATCCAATTTAAATGAACTTTAAAGGTGACACTTACTATACTTGTTAAATAAAATAATTAATTTAAAGAAATGATCAGCCACGATTATTGAGATAGAATACTCGTCTACTGGTGTATATACATTCTAATAATAAAATCCCTATATCCCACCAAAAGTACAGCAATGCATAATATTTATATATATATATATATCCCCCAAAATGTACACAGAAATATACAGACATAACACGTTCCACAAGACAAATTACATATACAATAGTATACAAATACATAAAGGTCTCTTGCCACGCCCTTTTTTTTATATTAGCCTTCTGGTGTATATAAATTCTAAACTTCTGTATTATAGGAATCCCAATTAGGATTAAAGATTTATTTCTATGAATGTACCCGCATGGTGTGGGTTAATTGCACGTCATGTGTATCATAAAGTATTGCATACAAATGTCCCCAGGACAGTAAAATTTAAAACCAAGTGCCTAAGTGGCTCAGTGCTGAAATACTTAATTAAGGTGAGAAATAATTAATTAAGGTGAGAAATAAAATTATTTAAAATAATTAACGCCCCCCAGTTACCATGATTAATATAAAGAATTTATATAGACTAAAATAGGGCCAGTTAATGTAAAGAAAAAAAATTGCACCATATTAGCACCTTATATAAAAAAATACATTTGTGTGTGTGTGTCAGAGACGGACATGTTTCTTCAATTTATAACCAGTCTCAACAAACTTGTTTCAACAACCTTGTTTCGACAAACAAGTTGAAAAGTGTTTCGACAGGCACAGCTTGGTTGAAACTAATTTAAAATAACACCTACCTCCCCAGTAATCTTTTTATACAAATGGCCTAACCTGATTTTAAAAATAAGAGAAAATATGTTTTTAATGCAGAGTAAATTAAACTTGAGAAAATAATGATAACAAAATTGACTTTAAATCTGTAGCGGAAGTACTATAAAGAAATGAGTGGAAATCTAAGTTGGATGCTGTGTGGTACACATGTCAGTCTCTGAACTGACAATTTACTATACAGGTATTGAAATTTACAATTAATACTTAGTGTTCACACTAAACTGTCCCATCAATTGGGGATCCAAATGAAGGTATACTGGTACCATGTTGATTCTACGTGTGAATATAAAATGGATATTTTTCACCTGCTTTGTGTGCCCAGAAGGATGATCTTATTTATAGCGTGGCGATCTCATGATTGGCATGTTGTTGCGGCCTGGTCTCTTCGGTGTCGAGTGTGGAGCTTTAAGATGGCATTTCGTTCATTGGCAGTAGGAGTTGTCTCTGTTCAGTGAACCCGCAGTCATTAAGAAACTATCTCATATTGAAAAGAAGTCGACGCTAGATATTTACACTAAACCCTCCACCGAAGAGATCTTCACGATGTCGTGAGTTAGGCTTCCATTTCGAGACAAACTATAACAAAAGTTTTCGTTCGTTGTCCATTTGTGAGAAAATTCTCACCAGGCTGCAGCACTGTTGTTTAAAAACTCAGCCGAGCTGCTGGAAAAACTCGGTAGATGGAAGCACCGGTCAAACGGTGAAAACTCGAGAACGGTAGCCTCTCCTATCCGCGGGTAGAGAGCAGCACTCCTAATTACATTAAATTTCGTACTGTCTTTACCGTAAAAAAAAATGCCAATACATTTACTAAACTCGCGCTGAATCATTTGACTCAGCACATTCTTAACTATTCTATTAATTAATTTAGGGTTGTAATTATTATTTTTTGCTATTTGTTGTATTTTCTTTAATTCTTTTTGTTTGAGTTCTTCATTTTCTAGATAATTTATAGCTCTATAGCAAAATGAATTTAATGCTGCCATTTTATAATTGACTGGATGATATAATTCTTGTGGAATTATTAAATCTGAGTATGTTTCTTTCCTATATATATATATATCGAATTTGAATTTGTTATCTTCAATTTTTATATTAATATCCAGGAAATTAATTTCTAATCCTCCAATTTCTTCTTGAAATTTTATCGTTTTTTCTATGTTATTTAGTTCTTCCGTAAATTTTTTAAATTCATTTACTTCACCTTCCCAAACTATTAGTATGTCATCTACATACCTGATCCATTTTTTAATTCTTCTTTCTTTATCTATATCTTTTAAAATTTTGATTTCAAAGCTATTCACGAATATCTCTGCCATTAATGGTGAAAGCGGTGATCCCATTGGTAATCCATTTTCTTGTATGTAAAATTTGTTATTAAATCTGAAGTAGTTCTGGCTTAGGTATAATTCTAATCCTTCTATTATTTCGTTTTTCCATTCTACATTACTTAATTTGTTTTTCTTTATTATTTCTACTGTTTTTGCTATTGGTATGTTGGTGTACATATCTTTTATATCTAATGACATTAATTTTGTCTTATTTGTTATGGTAATTTCTTTTAATCTTTCTATTACCTTTTTACTATTTTCTATGCTGTGGATTTCTTCTTTTTCATATGCCATTTTGATTCTTTTATTTATTTCTTTTGATATTTTGTATGTTGGCGAATTTATAAATGATACTATAGGTCTTAATGGCATTTCTTTTTTATGTAACTTAATTTGACATCTAAATTTTGGAGCTTCAGGATTATGTTCTATTTTTAATCAAAATGGCATACATCGTCACAGTACATCGTCATGATGTGGAAACAAAAATATTACTGCCACGGTAATATTCCTGGATGTTAATATTGTGAGGTATAAATAAATCGACACTAAAGTAGTAGTATCTAAAAATGAAACTTTTACTTTTGAACTTACTGTTTTTTCTTATCGTCGAACGCGTTGAGGCGTCGTATTCGCCTTCTTCAGCTTAGAGACAGACTGCCAAGTAACGGTTGTTGTATGGAAGGTGTAGTGGGAAGGCGCGTCGAGGAAGGGAATTGGCGCGGGGATTCAAATTAATGTTTGTTTTTTGTATAATTGTGTCAAAAAGTGTACGTGATTTATGTTGTAATTGGTCGTTAAGTATGTTGTTTGGTTGTGTTGTGTGGTGTTTGTATATTTCGTATTGTTCAGTTGTGTTGAGTTTTCGACCTTTGGGTAAGTAATGTAAAATTTCAAGATTAGTGTCTATGTTGGTGTAACTGTGGTTTTGTGTGTGTATGTGTGTGGCAAACGCGGAGTGTATATTGTTGTTGGTTAAAGCTTTTAAGTGTTCAGAATAACGGGATGGAAAAGATCTTCCCGTCTGGCCTATGTAGAAACTATTGCAGTTATTACAATTTAATTTGTAAACACCTGTTTTGTTATATTTGTCTATGTCTGTGTTTGTATTATTGATGTGTTTTTTGATGGTATTGGTTGTTCTGTATGCTATTTTGTATTTGTGTTTTCTGAATGTGTTGGCGATTTTGTGTGTGTAGGAGTTGTGGTATGTGAGTGTGATGTATTTATTGTGCTGTGTGTTGATGGTATTTTGTGTTTTGTTGTTTTTGTTTTTGATGCGTTTGTGTAGTGTGTTTATTAAATTAGGGTTGTAACCGTTTTTGATTGCTATGTATTTTATTGTGTTGAGTTCGTCGGTGTAATCTTGTGTATTTAAGGGTATTTTAGTTAGTCTATGGAGCATATGGTTGAAGGCCGCATGTTTATGTTGTGTTGGGTGGTTTAATGTGTTGTGTATAACCATGTCAGTTGTGGTTGGTTTCCTGTATATTTTGTACGTGTGTGTATTGTTAGTTTTGTTGATTGTTAGGTCTAGAAAATTTATACTAATGTTTTGTTCAATTTCCAGTGTAAATTTTAATTTGTGGTGTATAGTGTTTATGTATTTGTGGAAGTTTTCAACTTGTCTTGTGTTGCCTTTGAATAAAAGTAATATATCATCTACATACCTGTGCCAGTATATAATTTTGTTGGTGTATTTGTTGTTGTTTATTATGTGGTTCTGTTTTATGTTGTGTATATATATTTCTGCTAGTATTCCTGATATGGGGGATCCCATCGGGAGACCTTCTGTTTGTGTGTATATCTTGTTATTCTTCGTATTGTTTAAATTAGCAGCCATCCTTACTATTTCTTTTATGAATTTGCTAACTGCTATAATTTTTATTGTTCGACTAAGCTTTTCGTCATCACTGACATCTTCAGGTCTTAAACAACGTCTATCAACTATACGTTGTAGGCTTTTATACTTTAGGCCCCTCCCCTTATGTCATCGCCCCTCCTATTGGTTCTAGCTGCTACCGCTCTTCACGGGAACTTTGTCTACATTTTTCCGTTAGGCATTTTTCTAACGACCGTCAAATTGTTTTAAGAATCTCCCGTTAATTTCTTCATTCTTGACTTATATTTTTTTTTGTAACCTTTTACATTTTGTCATTTTTAGTGTGTTATTCTTATTATTTTAATTTATTTTTGTTTATTGTTTAATATATAATAAAATATTTCTTCATTTGTAAAATCCACTTTTATATTCATTAATTTACTTTTATCTTCTTTTTTAACTTTAAATATTTCTAGTTCTTCTATTAATTTTCTTCTTTGCGGATTGTTTTCTATTTTGATTATTTCCATATTTTCATTTTGATTTATGAATTTATGGCCTGATTCATTGAAATGTCTTGCATATAGTGAGTTCGTTACTGTAACGCCTTCTCCTTTTGCGTGTTCATTCATTCTAATTTTAAATTTTCTTCCAGTTTCGCCCAGATATATCTTATTACATTCCCCACATTTTAATTTGTATACGCCGCTTTTTTCTGTTAATGGAATTTCTTCTGTTTTAGCATTTTTTATATATTCGAATACATTTTTCGTTTTCTTTATTCCTATCTGTATTTCATATTTTTCGAAACATTTTTGTAACATTTTTGTTTGATATCCTATGTATGTTATTGCTCCTTTATATTTCTTTTCTTCATTTGTTTTTTCTTTTTTGTTCTTTTCTATTTCTTTATTTTCCTCTATTTTCTTAACTATTCTATTAATTAATTTAGGGTTGTAATTATTATTTTTTGCTATTTGTTGTATTTTCTTTAATTCTTTTTGTTTGAGTTCTTCATTTTCTAGATAATTTATAGCTCTATAGCAAAATGAATTTAATGCTGCCATTTTATAATTGACTGGATGATATGATTCTTGTGGAATTATTAAATCTGAGTATGTTTCTTTCCTATATATATATCGAATTTGAATTTGTTATCTTCAATTTTTATATTAATATCCAGGAAATTAATTTCTAATCCTCCAATTTCTTCTTGAAATTTTATCGTTTTTTCTATGTTATTTAGTTCTTCCGTAAATTTTTTAAATTCATTTACTTCACCTTCCCAAACTATTAGTATGTCATCTACATACCTGATCCATTTTTTAATTCTTCTTTCTTTATCTATATCTTTTAAAATTTTGATTTCAAAGCTATTCATGAATATCTCTGCCATTAATGGTGAAAGCGGTGATCCCATTGGTAATCCATTTTCTTGTATGTAAAATTTGTTATTAAATCTGAAGTAGTTCTGGCTTAGGTATAATTCTAATCTTTCTATTATTTCGTTTTTCCATTCTACATTACTTAATTTGTTTTTCTTTATTATTTCTACTGTTTTTGCTATTGGTATGTTGGTGTACATATCTTTTATATCTAATGACATTAATTTTGTCTTATTTGTTATGGTAATTTCTTTTAATCTTTCTATTACCTTTTTACTATTTTCTATGCTGTGGATTTCTTCTTTTTCATATGCCATTTTGATTAAAAATAGAACATAATCCTGAAGCTCCAAAATTTAGATGTCAAATTAAGTTACATAAAAAAGAAATGCCATTAAGACCTATAGTATCATTTATAAATTCGCCAACATACAAAATATCAAAAGAAATAAATAAAAGATTCAAAATGGCATATGAAAAAGAAGAAATCCACAGCATAGAAAATAGTAAAAAGGTAATAGAAAGATTAAAAGAAATTACCATAACAAATAAGACAAAATTAATGTCATTAGATATAAAAGATATGTACACCAACATACCAATAGCAAAAACAGTGAAATAATAAAGAAAAACAAATTAAGTAATGTAGAATGGAAAAACGAAATAATAGAAGGATTAGAATTATACCTAAGCCAGAACTACTTCAGATTTAATAACAAATTTTACATACAAGAAAATGGATTACCAATGGGATCACCGCTTTCACCATTAATGGCAGAGATATTCGTGAATAGCTTTGAAATCAAAATTTTAAAAGATATAGATAAAGAAAGAAGAATTAAAAAATGGATCAGGTATGTAGATGACATACTAATAGTTTGGGAAGGTGAAGTAAATGAATTTAAAAAATTTACGGAAGAACTAAATAACATAGAAAAAACGATAAAATTTCAAGAAGAAATTGGAGGATTAGAAATTAATTTCCTGGATATTAATATAAAAATTGAAGATAACAAATTCAAATTCGATATATATATAGGAAAGAAACATACTCAGATTTAATAATTCCACAAGAATCATATCATCCAGTCAATTATAAAATGGCAGCATTAAATTCATTTTGCTATAGAGCTATAAATTATCTAGAAAATGAAGAACTCAAACAAAAAGAATTAAAGAAAATACAACAAATAGCAAAAAATAATAATTACAACCCTAAATTAATTAATAGAATAGTTAAGAAAATAGAGGAAAATAAAGAAATAGAAAAGAACAAAAAAGAAAAAACAAATGAAGAAAAGAAATATAAAGGAGCAATAACATACATAGGATATCAAACAAAAATGTTACAAAAATGTTTCGAAAAATATGAAATACAGATAGGAATAAAGAAAACGAAAAATGTATTCGAATATATAAAAAATGCTAAAACAGAAGAAATTCCATTAACAGAAAAAAGCGGCGTATACAAATTAAAATGTGGGGAATGTAATAAGATATATCTGGGCGAAACTGGAAGAAAATTTAAAATTAGAATGAATGAACACGCAAAAGGAGAAGGCGTTACAGTAACGAACTCACTATATGCAAGACATTTCAATGAATCAGGCCATAAATTCATAAATCCAAATGAAAATATGGAAATAATCAAAATAGAAAACAATCCGCAAAGAAGAAAATTAATAGAAGAACTAGAAATATTTAAAGTTAAAAAAGAAGATAAAAGTAAATTAATGAATATAAAAGTGGATTTTACAAATGAAGAAATATTTTATTATATATTAAACAATAAACAAAAATAAATTAAAATAATAAGAATAACACACTAAAAATGACGAAATGTAAAAGGTTACAAAAAAATTATAAGTCAAGAATGAAGAAATTAACGGGAGATTCTTAAAACAATTTGACGGACGTTAGAAAAATGCCTAACGGAAAAATGTAGACAAAGTTCCCGTGAAGAGCGGTAGCAGCTAGAACCAATAGGAGGGGCGATGACATAAGGGGAGGGGCCTAAAGTATAAAAGCCTACAACGTACAGTTGATAGACGTTGTTTAAGACCTGAAGATGTCAGTGATGACGAAAAGCTTAGTCGAACAATAAAAATTATAGCAGTTTGCAAATTCATAAAAGAAATAGTATCTTGTTATTGTATAAAGTAATTTTGCCCAGTTATTATTTTGGTAAGTGTGATGATCTCTTGTATGTGTGTTTTAGGTGTGTTGTTTTGTCTGAGTAGTTGTTCTAGTGTTTGGACGGTTTCTTTGATGGGGACATTAGTGTATAGATTGGTTATATCAAAAGATGCCAGAGTTGAGTTGTGTGGGATGTGGATGTGTTCAGTTTTCCTGACTAGGTAGATGTTGTTTTTGATAGATGTGTTGTTACTGAGAATAATGTTTTCTCTGATTATTTTGTCTAGTTGTTTTGCGATTTTGTGGGAGGGAGCCTGTGTGTTGTTTAATAATGGTCTGATGGGAATGTTAGGTTTATGTATTTTTGGTAATGCATTTAGTTTAGGGGGGTTAGGGGCATTTAGTTTGTTTAAGGTATTTGGCGCTTTCTGGTTTAATTATATGTTTTGTGTTATTTATAAATTTGTTAATCTGTTTATGAAATTATAGTGTGGGGTCTTTATTTATTTCCGTTATATTATTTTCGTTGAAGAAATTTTCGATTTTAGTGTTTAATTGATGTTTGTCCATTATGACGCTTATGTTACCTTTGTCAGCTTTTAGGATTGTTATGTTGTGTTCAAGTAACTTTTGTTTTACATTGTTAAGTGTTTTTATTTCATTGTTGTGTCTTTTTGTTTGTATATGTGTGTGTTGGAGCGTTCGTTTTATGTCGTGACGTATCGGGTCCTGGTCATTAAAGTGCGTGTTTTGTACAGCTGTTTCTGCGTCTATGATTATGTCACGTATGTGTCTATTCTGATTTTTGTTGTTAGTTGTATTGTTATTCAAATTATGTTTCAGTCCTTTGTTTAATAAATCCATTTCATCTGTTGTGAAATTAATGTTTGTTGTATTAACTATGCGTGTGTGGAATTTGTGTGCCGGTTCGGGGATTGATTCAATTGTGCGTGTTGTGAGGTTATTTTTTTTTTGTGTCGATCTTGTATTGCCAATTTGAGTTTTTATATGTTGTCTTGTGTGTGTTGTATTACATTTTCAAGTTCTGTGTGGTGTAATATTTGTGTGAGTTTCATGTGTAAGTTATATGCCTGTCTGTTGAGTGTGTCTTTTTTATGGTATAAATAATTGATTATGTTATTTAGGTTTATTTGTTCTAATTTCCGTTTGGTTTGAAGTGCTGTATGTGTTTTTGTTTTATTGTAACTTGTGCGTATGTTGGTATGATGTTGTGTTTTCGGCAAGTTTTATTGAATGCTATGTGTAAGGAAGTTTTTGTTACTTGTTTTTTGGCGTTTCTGTACTTATTGATGAAATACACTTTATCTGCGGTATTATAGTTGTTTTGATTGTTCATCATCTTCTTTCACAGCACTACAATTTATCTAAAAATGAAACTTTTACTTGTGAACTTACTGTTTTTTCTTCTCGTCGAACGCGTTTCGGCGTCGTATTCGCCTTCTTCAGCTTAGAGACAGACTGCCAGTATTTAGTAACGGTTGTTGTATGGAAGGTGTAGTGGGGGTGGCGCGTGGAGGAAGGGGATTGGCGCGGGGATTCAAATTAATGTTTGTTTTTTGTATAATTGTGTCAAAAAATGTATGCGATTTATGTTGTAATTGGTCGTTAAGTATGTTGTTTGGTTGTGTTGTGTGGTGTTTGTATATTTCGTATTGTTCAGTTGTGTTGAGTTTTCGACCTTTGGGTAAGTAATGTAAAATTTCAAGATTAGTGTCTATGTTGGTTTAACTGTGGTTTTGTGTGTGTATGTGTGTGGCAAACGCGGAGTGTATATTGTTGTTGGTTAAAGCTTTTAAGTGTTCAGAGTAACGGGATGAAAAAGATCTTCCCGTCTGGCCTATGTAGAAACTATTGCAGTTATTACAATTTAATTTGTAAACACCTAGTCAGGAAAACTGAACACATCCACATCCCACAGAACTCAACTCTGGCATCTTTTGATATAACCAATCTATACACTAATATCCCCATCAAAGAAACCATCCAAACACTAGAACAACTACTCAGACAAAACAACACACCTGAAACACACATACAAGAGATCATCACACTTACCAAAATAATAACTGAGCAAAATTACTTTACATACAATAACAAGATATACACACAAACAGAAGGTCTCCCGATGGGATCCCCCATATCAGGAATACTAGCAGAAATATATATACATAGAACAGAACCACATAATAAAAAACAACAAATACACCAACAAAATTATATACTGGCACAGGTATGTAGATGATATATTACTTTTATTCAAAGGCAACACAAGACAAGTTGAAAACTTCCACAAATACATAAACATTAGTATTTAAAATATCCACAAATTAAAATTTACACTGGAAATTGAACAAAACATTAGTTTAAATATTCTAGACCTAACAATCAACAAAACTAACAATACACAAACGTACAAAATATACAGGAAACCAACCACAACTGACATGGTTATACACAACACATCAAACCACCCAACACAACATAAAAATGCGGCCTTCAACCATATGCTCTATAGACTAACTAAAATACCCTTAAATAAACAAGATTACACCGACGAATTCAACACAATAAAATACATAGCAATCAAAAACGGTTACAACCCTAATTTAATAAACACACTACACAAACGCATCAAAAACAAAAACAACAAAACACAAAATACCATCAACACACAACACAATAAATACATCACACTCACATACCACAACTCCTACACACACAAAATCGCCAACACATTCAGAAAACACAAATACAAAATAGCATACAGAACAACCAATACCATAAAAAAACACATCAATAATACAAACACAGACATAGACATATATAACAAAACAGGTGTTTACAAATTAAATTGTAATAACTGCAATAGTTTCTACATAGGCCAGACGGGAAGATCTTTTTCATCCCGTTACTCTGAACACTTAAAAGCTTTAACCAACAACAATATACACTCCGCGTTTGCCACACACATACACACACAAAACCACAGTTACACCAACATAGACACTAATCTTGAAATTTTACATTACTTACCCAAAGGTCGAAAACTCAACACAACTGAACAATACGAAATATACAAACACCACACAACACAACCAAACAACATACTTAACGACCAATTACAATATAAATCACATACACTTTTTGACACAATTATACAAAAAACAAACATTAATTTGAATCCCCGCGCCAATCCCCTTCCTCCACGTGCCACCCCGACTAACCTTCCATACAACAACCGTTACTAAATACTGGCAGTCTGTCTCTAAGCTGAAGAAGGCGAATACGACGCCGAAACGCGTTCGACGAGAAGAAAAAACAGTAAGTTCACAAGTAAAAGTTTCATTTTTAGATAAATTGTAGTGCTGTGAATGAAGATGATGAACAATCAAAACAACTAAAGTAGTATTACTTAGACCAGAAGCTGCAGAAATGTTACACAATGACCAGAAGCTGAAACTCTTTGAGATGAGAAGAGTAGGAGTGACATATTGGCTGAGGAAGGTACAAGTAGGGGTATGTAGGAAGCTAAAAGGACAGAAAATCGAGGAATACATAAATAATCAAGACACTGTGAGGTATATTAAAGCACCTCGCTTTTATGTACTGAGTTGACAGCCTACACATATAGACAAGATGAGAAATCAGATACAATGTTTATCGTAAAATAAAATGCCTAGGAAAAGAGATTGGAAATAAGGATGAGCTATTGAAGATAAGGTATTTGGGGATTTAAAGATTTTTAGAATGACAGGGTGTAATTGAAGGAAATGGTTTAAGGAAAGGAAAACGTGGAGAACTGTGATAATACGAATGAAATACAATTTTATTTATATTTATATATATATATATAGACGTATATATATATATATATATATATATATTTATACATTATAACAACACTAACATTGATATATAATTTAATTTGTGTAGCCCCAACTTCAGGGCCAATTTACATAACATTACAATTTATATAATGTATTTAATTCATGGGTGTAATCGTAATAAGAAGATGATACGTTATTTATGTTTGAAATTGTTCCATTATTTATTTTTTTATTAAACAAAATTTTTCATTTCGTATATAGAAATACTACTCATTATTATATCGTTTGTACGACTCCTTCGTACACAACTTATAGCTAACAATTTACATACACAGGTTATACATAAATCTTATTATCTAATATTAATTAATTAAATATTTATTTTGCTCTCTGCTTACTCATTGTGTGATCATCTTTTTGCAATTTCTGATTAATTTACTTTAATAATGAAGTCACTTGTATTCCAATTTCTTTAATATTAAGTAGTTTTAAAACTTTCTACTGCATATGCATTCTCCTTTATCAACAAAGACTTTATTCATTACGTTAACTCAAAAATCAAATATTTCTCTTGTCATTTATGTTACTCTCAATTACTAAATTTTATACAAGAGATATTATTCTAACTTTTACTCTGCTTTTACATTTAATTATGTACAATTTAGTTATTTTAATACTGGTTGAATGTCTTTCATTCTAACTTTAATTAGTGTCTTTCAAATGTCTGTAATTACAATGGTTTTTCATCACCTCGTTTGACGTGGTTAATCATCCGTACGTCCTCCTTTGGTCCTCAGTCCGTGTCCTCCTGGTCCTCTGGTCGGATTCCACTGCATGTGTTGTTTAATAGTCGTCACGCCTCACATCATATGCTGCAGGTGTGTCCATAGACCTCCTCGTATGTGCTCTGCTGCTCTGGTTGGACTTCCAGTTTGTCCTGTGACTCTTACTATAGATTTAAAATACCGTCCTCGACTGACATAGCCTCGTGTGGCAACGGTTGAATCGAGAAGAAGAAACTTTATTATAGACCTGGTATTTATAGTCAGGTCGTGCAAAAGCTCAGGCCTGAACAATTTTAACTTGTCAGATTTTGTCGAAGCGTCTTTTTCCCCACTCTGGTTCAATTCACTATTTTCGCCTATCTTCGCGAATTACGAAGTCTGTTTCACACCACTCGATGCTCAATCGATCACTAATTTTTATATGTTTACTATACGTAAATTACACTTCTTTATTGTAATTACAAAAGGAGCTATTCACTTTTTACGTATAGTAATTGCACTTTTCGTCACATTGGCACGGTCTTTTAACCCTTTGTTCACTTTTAATTTCTCTACACTTTGGAGTCTTTTGTTTTACCATATCGTACATATTTTTCTTATAATTAAAATAAAACATAAAAACTATTCTACTTAAAAAGGGTTGGTTACATTTCAGAAACGGACAGGCTTCACACACACACAAACAAAATACGCGAGTACACAACGCTAGCGACAACGATTGTACACAACGATTCATTACGAAGTCAACATTACGCTCGACATTATCAGTTGTTTCATTTCTTTTTGTTACATCTGATTGTTAGAATTACCAAATAATTACAGAAATTACATGGTGATGACGTTACTCAGAGGTCATCATTGTGTTTTCTGGAACAATTGGTTGTTCTTTTTTTATGTATAAGGCTCAAAGCCTATTAGGTCGTTCGTTGTTACAACAGATCTCTTCGTTTTTGCATTCACCATCCCAGGCTTCTCCAACCCTTAGGCATAGGCTATATTTTGCACTTAGGCCTACGTGTTACACTCTTGATGGGTCGTACGTTCTACTTGATCAAACCATTTAATTCTATATTCCCTCACCCACGTCATTCACTGGTCGGACAGCTAAAACTCATGACGGATATCCTCACTCTTTTTCTTATCTAACCTGGTATATTACCTGGCTACTGATCTAAGGCACCTCGTCTCTGCACTTTGCAGTCGACTTTCATGCGCATTCGTCATTGGCCATGTTTCACTACCATATAGACAACAAAAATTTGTAATAAATTAAAATAATTAAACTTAACTTTTTGGAAATGCTTTTTGATATTCATAACTAATGTTGTGCTTGCGTACTTATTTTTGTGTCAAACTTTATTAATGTTTTTATGTTCAGTTCTCAGTAATCCCATTCCTACTGCAGTCATTAGATTGAGATTTAAATTGAAATCTTAGAAGTATAAGGCGCATCTTCTATTTCCTACCGTTTTCTTATATAAAACAAACATCGTTGGTAAATGTCGGTATGGAGAACCATACATGACTTCCATGTTCTAAGATTTATATTTAAAATCATTTTCGAAATGAAATATGTCCATAGAAACTACTTCTTTCCACTTATTGCCTCAGCCTTAACCACAGTACTGTGGTCACTAACGTATATCACCTCACGTTATCGCTCTCGATTTTCACTGATAATGGCAGTCGACGGCACTGCCGAAACGTCTGGTTTTGCAGAAAACATTGGACTACGGCCAAACAGCCTGGGAAGGAATTTTAACAAAAAACTACTTCTTTGTTGCCGATAACGTAGTACACATATAAAAAATTATCCCCTCCCTCTTTTAACTGTAATTTTCATTCATAGAAAAATATCCCCACCCCGTTCAACTAGCCTCTTCATTTATAGATATTTCATCTACGTTTTTACAGTGGATTATTATGATCTTCTCATCAGGATACTTTATTTATCAAAATTAAGTACTTTACTCTTGTTAAAACATAAAATGTTGCAGGTAAACTACCCTTTCCCCGTAACCGATCTTCACCAAAATCAATAGGCCTTGAGTCCTCTACAATTCAAGCACATATAAAACATTATTTGATTCTGTTTGAATTTGCGGTTGTTATCGTTTGCCATAGAAAACTTTCTACACATAGACACACACACAGATACTTTTCGTAATTTTCTTCATGTTTTGAGGGTAGTGCAATCAGAATCAGCCGTTATCTCGAACACGATATCTCGCATACGTTTTGTATAACGTTGGACACAAATGTAATCGTTTTGGCCAAGAACCTGATGTCTTTTATATAAATTTACTGCCGTTCTTTCACGAAAGCACAATAAACAATGCTAAAAATAAAACCAAAATAAATATCGGTATGGAGAACCATACATGACTTCCATATTCTAAGATTTATATTTAAAATCATTTTCAGCCAAACAGCCAGGCTGTGTCTTACCTGCCTTTTTATTGCTGTATTAAATGAAAAATATTATATTACATTAAAATGCAAAAATTATAATTTTATTGCCTGGCAACAAAATTATTTTATTTTTAACAATTACCATTGTTTCAAAAAGTTTAAATAAATTTTCAAGTACTTTACTCTTGTTAAAACGTAAAAGGTTGCAGGTAAACTACCCCTTCCCCTTAACCGATCTTCACCAAAATCGAAAGTCATTGAGACCTCTACAATTCAGGGACGTATGCAAAAAATTATTTGATTCTGTTTGAATTTGCGGCTGTTATCGTTTGCCATAGAAAATACGCTTGATAAAAAAACGTTGCAGGTAAACTACCCCTTCCCCTTAACCGATCTTCACCAAAAACAATAGGTCTTGAGTACTCTACAAATCAGGGCTGTATGCAAAACATTATTTGATTCTGTTTGAATTTGCGGCTGTTATCGTTTGCCATAGAAAATAAAACGTAAAAGGTTGCAGGTAAACTACCCCTTCCCCTTAACCGATCTTCACCAAAAACAATAGGTCTTGAGTACTCTACAAATCAGGACTGTATGCAAAACATTATTTGATTCTGTTTGAATTTGCGGCTGTTATCGTTTGCCATATAAAATACCCTTGTTAAAAAAACGTTGCAGGTAAACTACCCCTTTCCCTCAACCGATCTTCACCAAAAACAATAGGTCTTGAGAAATCTACAATTCAGGACTGTATGCGAAACATTATTTGATTCTGTTTGAATTTGCGGCTGTTATCGTTTGCCAAAAAAAAAAAAAATTTCCCTTGATAAAAAAAACCGTTGCAGGTAAACTACCCCTTCCCCTCAACCGATCTTCACCAAAAACAATAGGTCGCGAGTACTCTACAAATCAGGGCTGTATGCAAAAAATTATTTGATTCTGTTTGAATTTGCGGCAGTTGTCGTTTGCCATAGAAAATACGCATGATAAAAAACGTTGCTGGTAAACTACCCCTTCCCCTCAACCGATCTTCACCAAAAACAATAGGTCTTGAGTACTCTACAAATCAGGGCTGTATGCAGAAAATTATTTGATTCTGTTTGAATTTGCGGCTGTTATCGTTTGCCATAGAAAATACCCTTGTTAAAAAAACGTTGTAGGTAAACTACCCCTTTCCCTTAACCGATCTTCACCAAAAACAAAAGGTATTGAGAACTCTACAATTTAGGGCTGTATGCAAATAATCTTTTCATTCTGTTTGAATTTGCGGCTGTTATCGTTTGCCATAGGAAATACCCTTGTTAAAACATAAAACGTTACAGGTAAACTACCCCTTTCCCTTAACCGATCTTCACCAAAAACAATAGGTCTTGAGAACTCTACAATTCAGGGCTGTATGCGAAACATTATTTGATTCTGTTTGAATTTGCGGCTGTTATCGTTTGCCAAACAAACAAAATTTCCCTTGCTAAAAAAAAACCGTTGCAGGTAAACTACCCCTTTCCCTCAACCGATCTTCACCAAAAACAATAGGTCGCGAGAACTCTGCAAAACCGGGCTGTATGCAAAAAATTATTTGATTCTGTTTGAATTTGCGGCAGTTATCGTTTGCCATAGAAAAAAAATCTACAGATAGACAGACAGACAGACAGATAGACACACAGACACACAGACACACAGACACTTTTCGGAAAACGACTTTTTTTCATGTTTTGAGTGTAGTAGAATCAGAATCTGCAATAATCTCGAACACGATTTTTTTTGCCATCACCATACTTCCATTCCTTAAGGAATATGGAAGTAAAAGGAGAAAGGGCGCGCATGAACTGGTTTTGTATGTTAAGTGTAATCAAATGTAAAAAGTACCGGTAGGAAAGATCAAGGTCTCGGCACTGATGCCTGTAATCAGCTGTTGTAAGTGGACTTGCGATCTCTGTTGCAGCCTTATTTATTGTTGTGTCCGTGCATTGCATTGTTGTTCATACACATTTTTTTAAAAAGTATTCCTTTATTACCTGGTTGCTTGTTCAGCCGATCCGAACAATAATCTGGCTGCAATATTTTAATATAAACGTCTTACAAAGGATGTCTTAATGTCGATGTTTTGTAACATTTAAACGACAAGAATTGTGTATTGTTAGTATTTATGTACCTTTACTTGGCCAGTGTGCTGACACCGATGTGAATGCCATGTCTCGTTGCGATTAAAGCAGCATATTTTCTCGGTTTCTCTCTCTGTTGGAACAACTGAACTGCGTGATTTTGTAAACTACTCGTAACTGACGAACTTATTTCTTTCTTTTTCGATTTTCTTTCTGTCCTCCATGTATCTACAAGACCCATTTTTTTTTTCAGAAAACAGTCGTTTGTTCTAATTTTGAATTAAATTCTTTGATCCTTATATAATGTCACCGCCACATAATGTTACACTTTGTATATAATCCTTTCGTATATTTTTGTTTCTTTTATCAGGAATTTTATTCAGTAAAATTTATTGTAACGTTTTGCTACTTCTTCGCCCCAGCCTAATCGTATAACATTCTTGCCGATTTTTTATTTAAAACGGAAAAAAATAAAAATAGCTCTATTTAGTATGATTAGTTTTTGTGATAGGTATTAATTGCTGACGACTCGCTTGTATTTTAAAATACAGAATCTGATTTACAAAAATCTGTTTATAAGCTTCCATCAGATTTAAAAAACAACAGAATACGAAAATCTCTACTATAAAACAAGGTAATGGCATTTCGCGGCAAGGAACCAATAAGAACAAAAATAATGATTAATGATCAAATTCTTGAACAGGTGAGACATTTTAATTATTTAGGCAATGATACTGTCTATGAGAGAAATTATGATATTCATGTTAAGTTAGGTAACTTTCAAACAATCTGTGGGACAGTCAACCGTGTGTTTTTAGTAATAAGGTACGTTGAGACACAAAATTAAATCAAATATATTGGAACTTACCGTCTGCGGCTTTTAGAAACAGCGTCTTTACAAAATTGACATGTTTCGGGACACTTGTCCCATCATCAGAATTTAAAACAATCGCGTATCATTTAAAGTTGATACACTTGTCAATCACTTAAAACATTAAAATCCAATATAAAACAAATAATATGATACTAAAATATTTACAGCGAGTGCGAAGGTTTACCGATGAACAACACGTGGCTTGGTACTAAACATTTGGAATTTATTCCTTTTAAACATGAATACTGCAAGTCGTGCAAACTTAGTACGAAAATTTCAAGAACAACACGTGGCTTGGTACTAAACATTTGGAATTTATTCCTTTTAAACATGAATACTGCAAGTCGTGCAAACTTAGTACGAAAATTTCAAAGAACAACACGTGGCTTGGTACTAAACATTTGGAATTTATTCCTTTTAAACACAAAATTAAAGCTTTAAGTTATAACAGTCCCTGTACTGTGATATGAATGTGAATTATGGACAACAACCAAGAAACAAGACAGCAAAATACAGGCCTCGGAAATGGCGTTCTAAAGATGAGTTAAAGGTATTCTAAACCCGATCATATAAAGGTTGAGGTCACAAGAGAAGAGTTACAAGTTTTCACGTTGAATGGAAAATTAAAAGATTACAAACAACGGTGGAAAAAACTCTTAGAAAGAATATGAGATTCCAGACTGGCCAAATAAGTCTGGAAATACAAACCTATAGGACACAGGTGTATGCGGGAAGACCCAGGGAGATCTTAGAGGGCGGAACAGGCAGCAACGTCCCTACGCCGTGTGGTGGACATGATGTTGATGTTAATGCGATTAATGCTAGTGAAAATAAAAAGTGTCACATTTTTGCTGTTGTTTATGACTACCTTTTGTGCACAGAAGTCTTCAGATTTCGTTGCCTGCTGTTAAATCAATAATTCAATCGAATTAACTGAATTCAAAGAAATGAGAAATGGCTATGAGCTTATTCTTAGCACTTTTCGTGTTATTGTCTCTAGCTTTAAGTTTTTAAGTAAACACTTAATCTAGTTTTTAAGTAAACAAAACTAGTTTTTTAAGTTTTTACTTAGTTTTAGTTTAGTAGTTTTAGATAAAACTAGGGTTTTTTTATGGAACGCGATTCACAGTACAACAGCATTCCAGTATATCTCCATTGCCGCATGAACGTTGCATTTTACACAACAGTAACAAATAGGTTCAGGTTTATTGGTTATTTAAGAAACGCGCCTATGTCTGTAGAGCTTGAAATTTGGGTAAATGTATACGAATGTAATATTTTTTTACAACGATTTCGAATTGTGAGTTGCATTATCCAAAACTCGGATAGAATATCGTGAAAGCGTCTACAGTAATTAAAATACTGCTAATATTTCAATGTTTTTTTTTTTTTTTATTGAAGAAAACATTGACGGGATTGTCAACCACTACAGACATAATTTTTAAGCAGCAAAAACACAATCAAGTATAACAAGTGTATAGTTATAACTTCCATCATCATCATCATCATCATCATCTTCAAGGATTAAACCAAGAATGGTTTGTTCCGGTCCCACATAGGCAAAGATTAGAGCTGGTCACTGCAGCGCTTCCTCGGACGTCTCACACCTCTCCGTCCCCTCGGCTTATAGCTCCTTAGTTGTCTGGGGATGCGGCAGTCGTCCATTCGGCAAAGATGTTCCCACCTATTTAGCCGATACTGGGCGATCCTGTCGAGTATAGTCATAATATTCAGTTACTGCCGTATATCTGAGTTTGTTCTATGATCATGGAGAGTACAAATAACTTCCATAAGTATGAAAATATGATAAAAGAACAATAACAATAGCACTCACGGGAAACGCGTTCTGTTCCAGTCTTAATATGATGCCGTTTAAGCAAATCGTTGAGGAGAAGAATGTGAAATTGACACGTCTAATGTTTTACTAGTAGGTTATAGCAACTACAGCGATGTCATGTGGATTGAAAACTTGCACAGCTAGAAGACAAGATAAAGTGGAAATCAGACGTGTGAAATATATTTTCCGTGTGACAGTAATAAGAAGATATACGTACAGCAAAAACTAGACATACGACGTCTGTAAATTAATTAATGAGACTATTTCAGTAAAACCTTTTGTTCACACTAAAACTATATATAGACTCTATCGCCTTCAAAACAGTTCCCTTGGGAAGCCAAACAGCGCTTTAGACGAGTTTTCCACTCTTCACAGTAGTGCTGTATCTCAGAAACTGGAATCTCCTTCAACTGGTCGGTTACATTTTTGTAACATTGTCTATTGTCCTTTGAGATGTTTTTTTCAATCGCGGGAAGAGAAAGTAGTCACAGGGACTCAAATCACGTGAATAAGATGGCTGAGGAAAAACAGGGATATTTTTCTTTGTCAAAAACTCATTAACCGAGAGTGCTGTGTGACAAGGTGAATTGTCATGATACAGCATCCAGGTGTTCAAGCTAAATTTCGTTTTCAAAAATTTGGTAAACTGTAGTGTGGTTAAAATTTAGTTGTTCTGCGATTATTCTGAAGGTTAATCGATGGTCAGACGTCACCAAGTCCCTAATTCCATCAACATTGTCGTCAGTTCTTGACATTGACGGTCTTCCAGAACGTGGATCACCCTTAATTGATTCCCGGACATCTGAAAATGCTTTAAACCGTCTGAAAACCTGTGCTCTTCTCGACAAAACTTCATCTCCATACACCTTCGTCAATTTTTTTTAAAGTTTCAGTAGCATTGTGCCCGAGTCTAACACAAAACTTGATTTCACTACGTTGTTCGTAATTGATGTCACTCATTTTTATAAGGCACAACAAAAATTCACTTCACGAAAAGCTTGTTTACGTTTCACGTAACAATAAATATTAATACTCAGTATCAATCAGCTGTTTATGTAACCATCTTTATTAGTGGAAAGCTTACAGTGTTGCCATATTGACTGCTACATTATTAGTCTCATTACTTAATATACAGACCTCGTATTTGCTGTTGACGTAATCAAAAAATTCAGAAGACTTGCATCTCCACTACAAAGTACAGGGTAGACCGTCAATTAGGGGGAACGCCACATAAAATAAATTGCCACATTAATAAAATATCCACACACACACACACACACACACTTTGGGAGCATGATTAATTATCCAAACATAGGGGATTCTTTGAAACAACGCACAGAATAAAACCTGGATTGAACGCCTATTGCGGATGTAAAGATTCGATAAGGTGCTACAAATAAACAATTGAAACTTTGTTAATGAACAATTTTAATCATAGATCACGGTCAATTGACCTGGAAACGTTCCGCAGTGACCAGAAGCTGAAAATATTTGAGAGAAGAATATTATGAATGACATATTGGCTGAGGAAGGTACAATAAGGGGTATGTTAGAAACTGAAAGGACAGGAAATCGAGGAATACGTAAATAATCAAGACACTGTGAGGTATATTAAAGCGCTGAGTTGGACGCATACACAGACAGACAACATGCCAAATCAAATTCAAAGTATATCGTAAAATGAAAGGCCTAGGAAATAAGGATGAGCTATGAAGATCATGTATTTGGGGAATTTAAAGATTTTTAGAATGACAGGGTGTAATAATTGATCGAGAAAAAGAAAGAGGTTAAGGAAATGAAAGCGCGGAGAACTGTGATGATAAGAATGAGATAATGTGGATCACCAGTCCTACTGACTTCATTGTTTAGGCGATACTGCATTGAGTACAGTTACCCGGAACGCCACAATTCCAGACATGTTAGAAAAAAAGTAAAGTTGTCACATGAATCATATGAATGGCGACTTAACAATGACTTGAATTTGACAGAAACGTCGTAATACCCAGTGCGTTGATGTGTCCTCTAAGTTTATAAGAGTTATCGGTTGGTTTTCCAAGATGGGTTCAGTAGAAAGGCTTTCACCTAATGTTCTGTCTCCTCAAAGCACATGTTTACATGTTACACTTTAATTACCTCTTTGAGTTTTAAATAATAAATACAGAAAGTAACATGAGTACATGTTAAACTCACGGAAGATTCTTGTCTACCTGTGGAATTAATCACGTAAGTCAGATGTTAAAATCAGTAAAAAATTCCAGTGAAAAGTATTAATATAGTTACGATGGTCTAACTGATCGTCGTATGGTACAGTGGAAAACAAAATACAAGCCCAGTTACGTCACTAATCACCAGCTTTAATTATCGCAATTAAACAGTTTGTAATCAACAAGATAGTCTCTTACAACAAATCAAATAAAAAATTGTTCACACGCAATAAAATATCAACTAATAAAAACACAATTGTATTACAGTTGTCCCGCACGATTATAAAACACATAACACTTCGCCAAAATACTCGAACCGCACTTAGATATATCGCAACTCAAATTGAACTGAACGTCGACGAGTACTTGTATTTATACCCCGCCGAAGATCCAGAAACATCCATACTACGCATTAACAATAAAGGAAAACATTAGAGCGTAATTCATTGCGGCCTTGACACAGTGATTTATTGCGGCCGCGCGACTTCTAATACAGTCTAGCTAACGCGTTGAGAATCACGTACGCATACACATTACAGCCCGATTCCTCTGGAACATTTGATAAACACGTAGATTGTTCTGTAATGTCGTAACAATATTAACAGCCAGCGCTTCGGCTGTATATGCCATATGGTGTATATGCCATATCGTGTATATGCCATATGGTGTATATGCCATATGGTGTATATGCCATATGGTGTATATGCCATATGGTGTATATGCCATATGGTGTATATGCCATATGGTGTATATGCCATATTAAATGGCACTTTTATCTTTTCTTAATTACAGATGGGTGCAGGAAAAGAATTTAAAATCTCTTCGAACGACTTGAAACCCGATGATTATGACACTTGGAACTCGTAGCTTGGAACCTTATCCACGTAATGAATTCCAAGAGTTCGAAAAGTTTATACCCCAGTGACTGACCTTCAGCGGCACAATATCATTGGATAAATCACTCTCAGGACATTATTTTCCATAACTACTTTGGACATGATATGACATGTTCTGGTTGTTAATAAACATAAAAAAATATAGATCGAAAATCTCGAAACCGGATATGCGAGAACTAATGAATTTATCCAGAAATAAACCATTTTAACGTAGGTCTTTAATTATACGAGAAATTCAATTTTCCGCAACAAGCTTACTTCGATCATTGCGGATATTTGATCATTTCGACAGTCCGCCGTTTTTAATCTCACCGATCGGCAAAACAAATCGAGGAGTAAATTGCAGGACAAGGTGAACAGAACGGAGAAGCTATATGTTTACTAAAACTGGAACAGACAGTGTGAAACACCTTAGCGATATAAACTGGCGGAGAGGTTGTGTTATAAACATCCAATAGGAAATAAGTTTATAACATCGTGCCGTACATGTTGCGACTAGACAGGTGAACACGGCAAAATTAGAACGTCGACACATAGGCTTATGCTGTTTGTATGAGCGTGACTTGAAAAGCAGTGTGTGTTCTTGTTTACTGATAACTCTCACTTTACATCAGTACACTTTAATTAGACTATACCTATTTGAGTTTTAAATGATGAATACAGAACGTAACAAGAATGCGTGTTAAACTCACGGATATAAGTTTCTTGTTTACCTATTGTAATACGACTATGGATCTTGTATTATCTAACTACCCAGCTGTGATGAACGTTGCTTAATAAGAAAAAAACGGATGCACGCACGTGACTGAGAGCAGTAAAACGAGAAGCGAAACTTGTAAGCGTTGTTTTCTTTTGCAGACGTCGATTCTGTGAAAGCGACTAGCCTAGAATTTAGTACACAATGTATACGAGGAATGTTCAATAGAAACACGTTTGATCTGCGCAGCCGTGACTTCAGCGCATGGCAACGAAATTCATTTGTTTATATTGTCTGTTGAAGTACTAGTGATGCGTGTGACAAAAATATTTGCAGTTTGCTCTTTTCTAAGCGTTGTGACTGGGTTGAAAAATGGCATCTATTATAGAAAATCCGTCCAAAGATAATCTGCGTGCCGTTATTCAGTTTTTGACCGCTGAGGGGCGGCAGCCAATGGAAATTTATACAAGAATGCAAGCTGTATATGATGACTATAGTTATTCTCATACGGCAGCGGTTGAATGGTGCAATACATTTTGACAAGGAAGAGAATCTACTAAAGATTTGGCCCGTACTGGAGCTGCATTTGTTGCAGCATCAGATGAAAATGTGAGAGAACTGGAAACTGCATTACGCGCAAATAAGTGCAACAAAGTTAGAGAACTTTCTTAAATGTTTAGCATCAGCGTGGGAACTGTTCATTCCATCATTCATAGTCTTGGCTATCACAAAGTTGCTGATCAGTGGACTCCACGACTGCTTACTGATGAGCAGAAAAATTTGCACTGGGCCTTATAATTACAGCATTTGATGCGCTGTCAACAACAAGGTAATGTTTAAATTAGCAGCCATCCTTACTATTTCTTTTATGAATTTGCTAACTGCTATAATTTTTTTTGTTTTTTTTTTGTTGTTTAAGACCTGAAGATGTCAGTAATGACGAAAAGCTTAGTCGAACAATAAAAAATTATAGCAGTTAGCAAATTCATAAAAGAAATAACAAGGTAATGCCTTTCTACACCAACTTGTTGCCGGTGATG
The DNA here is from genome assembly GCA_034769895.1 of Magicicada septendecula. NCBI lineage: Eukaryota > Metazoa > Arthropoda > Insecta > Hemiptera > Cicadidae > Magicicada > Magicicada septendecula. The sequence continues at coordinate 464,342,080 of CM068374.1, read as the reverse complement.
AGTCTTGGTGTTATCACTACGAACCAGTATCCAAACGTCAGAGTATGCAGTGGAAGCATGCACAATCTCCGAAGGCGAAAAAATGTCTGTCCCAACCTTCGGAAAGAAAAGTAATGATGACCGTATTTGTCAGGGTGTGCTGCTTTTAGATTTAAAAAAAAAACCTAGTGTCAACATCAACGCTGAGCTATATGCAAACAGCTTAAAACGCTTACGGGGCAGCACCAAGAATAAACGTCCCGGGAAGCTCACAAATGGTGTCATTCTTCTGCATAATAATGCTCGGCCCCATGTAGCCCAGACGATTCAAGATCTGCTTGGTCGTATGAAGTGGGAAGTCTTCCAATATCTGCCTTACAGTCCCGACTTGTCCCCTTGCGATTATCACCTTCTTGGCCCATTAAAGAAATCGCTAAAGGACGGCGGTTCAAATCGGACGCTGTGGTAGAGTTTGCTGTTAGCAGATTAGTGCAGATTAGTGCAACAGTGGGTTACACGCCTTAATGTTAATGAAGAATTCTTTTAAAACCGTTAAAAAAAAAATGTTTTACAGCCTCTAAATGTGTTTATTGAACAATCCTCGTACATCAGTTTCGTGAAATTTTCTTGAGCACTTAACACTTATTTTTTTATTTATTTAGTTTTGCTATTCATTTTTATTTTTCCATTTGTTGTGCCTTAATTGTTTTTTATTCTTCGCTGACTAGGATGTGGTCTGACATTTTTTTCCTCATAAGTTATGTCAGTTAAGTTAAATTTCATTTTGAAGTACTGATATTGATAATTAAGGGTTCCACTCTATAGGCAGTCAAGACAATCTCGTGTCGGTCTTCCTCTTAAAATATCTTTGATAAGATTAGAAAATATCGAAGATCTCATAAAACGTGGTGGATGGCGCAGTACCGAGTATTCAAGTCTTACGGATGGTTGATAAAGAAAAGGATCTTTTGTTATTTTTAGTAGTCAGGAAAGAAAGTTGAAATATTTTTGGCATGTTTCGCAGGAACTCAAATATGAAGTTGTACAGCTCATTTGGACAGTGTACAGTCAAAGGCAGAAGATCATTTGGACGAAGAAGGATTTCATCATCATCATCATCATCAGCCGTGGCTCTACAACTCTTGGTGGGTCTTGGCGTCCTCCAATAGTCGACTCCATTCTTCTCTAATGCGTGTCCTGGCTTTCTAGTTTCTTATGTTCAGCTATCTGAGGTCTTCCTCTACCTGATCTTTGAATCGAATTCGGGGTCTTCCCCTTGTTCTACTACCCATTGGTTTCGTAGGCTGTCCATCCTCCATTCTCTCTATGTGTCCAACTCACTTTAGCCTGTATATTTTGATTACCTTGACAATGTCCGGCTCTTTGTAAAGATGGTATAGTTCATAATTATAGCGCCTGCGCCACATTCAATTTTCTTGTAGTGCTCTAAATATTGTTCTTAGAATCTTTCTTTCAAAGCATCCTAGAAGCCTCTCGCTGTTTATTGTCGACGTCCAGGTTTCTGAAACATGTGTCAGCACTAGCCTGATAAGTGTTTTCTGAAGTTTGAATTTCGTGCTTCTTGAGATGAAACTAGATGCCAGTTGCTTTTTTAATCCATAAGATGTTTTATTTGCGAGGAATATTCTTCTTCTTATTTCAGTGTTGGTGTCGTTAGTGCTGTTTACCTGGGAGCCAAGATACATAAACTCTTTTACTGCCTCTATATTTTTTGTGCCTGTTTCAAAGGTTTTGAAGGACGAAGAAGGATTTAGCAGATTGAAAACTGACGAGAAGTGTTTCCATTTGATTATCAATAGACTTGTACGGGACAGCTGTATGGATAAATGGCTGGCCAGGACAATTGTCAACCTTCGTCGGGAGACATCACAATCTGTGGCGGCTTAACAATAAGTCCTACAGACCTACTGAACAACATAACCACTAATCGTATAGTACAATAGTTGTAGTTCAATTTATATCTTTATTATTGACGCTTTACTTATTATTGATTCCAAGTTTGTCGTGTTTACTTGCTGAACTGCTACTTGTCATGTTCTGGACGAGGCCTTTCAGCGTTTTCACCATTTTCAAGTCCTAAACCACTTTCAGGGCCGTGGTTTAGGAGTCGAAAATTGTGGAAACACTGAAAGGCCTCGTCCGGAACATGGCAAGTAGCAGTTCAGCAAGTAAACACGACAAACTTGGAATTACAGAGACTGCTAATTCAAATAACGAGATGAACTTACTAGGAGTTGTATTTTTAGCACAGTATTACGACGACCGCACGAATCGTCGTGTAAACTAAACAACTGAACACCAGAGAAATCGTTAGTTACAACTTTAATTACAGTTCCAGTAAACAAAATAACAATAACCGCTCGTATCCAGCAACTCTTCAAGTTCACATTATCCGACACGCCATAACGGCATAAACGATAAATACTACTCGATTAACACTACCGCAGTAAGCAAAAGAATTTTCCCATTACAGACGTTCGCACTCAGTAATTCACAATTATTACTTTACAGTAAAAAAATTGCAATATATGTTGTGTTTTAAAGCTTATATTGTATTATTCCAAATTGTAAATTGTACTTAATTTCTATTCAGTACTATACCACATAATTATACTATTTGTGTTCCATTTCACTTATACGTTTTCCACAAACGTTTTCACTCTTTGAAGTCCCCTGAAAAAATGTATAAATAAAGCTTTACTGTAGTGCGAATTAAAGATGACTTAAAACACACTTTAATCAACACCAATCAGTGGAATAGCTAAAGTGCGTTTATTAAGTGGGGTGTTACAACACACCCCGCAGTTTGGTAAAAGGTCCGAATGAGGTCTTATAGATAATATCTATTAAAACTGTTACCAGCCAGTAGGCCTACGCGTATCTGAGAACTGCTTGCGAAATGAGAAGGCGTCATTATGTAAGAAGCGTTGGGGAAGATTACGTTAAAGGAGCGCCTTTGAAGTGGTTGTCATTTTACAGATATCATAACTGATACATAATCGGTATCGTCGTCGTCGTCATCCTCGTCGTTATCATCATCATCGCTGATACCACAACCACCACCATCATCGACGTCGTCGTCACCATCGGCATGGCATATTGGTGGTTCCTGAGACAAAAGATTCAAAACTGCCCATACTACGTAAATAGAAAAGAAACGGAATTACCCGTCGGTCCCATTGCAATCAATTCAGCCACTCCGATTCCACGGTAGTAACAATAGTAATTAATTTTAAATTTATATAATGCAAACCTCTCTATCTTTGGGGCGGTTAATTAATTTTAATAAAACAAACAATAATACATTTTTAATTTACAAACAAGTATTAAACGAATTATTGTGTCTTTGCTGCAGTTGGGGTTTCTCTTTTGACTGGTTGTTGTTGTTATTATTATCATCATTAATCATTCACTCTCTTGAATACAGTAACGACTGCTGCAGGCAGATCTTAATTGACAAAGTAGTTCCCGTTCAAACAAGATTGAACGTTGTTTGACGCCACTTTGAAAAACGTTCTAGCATTTTTTGTTAACGTACAACATTCAGTAACAGGAAGTACCTTATTTTATACACAAACAAACTAAATCCGACAACAATACATGCGCCTACAATGTAATCCTTTAAAACATCCTTTTTATTGAAATTTACACCATTTTAGCATACTGTTACGACATTATACAGAACAATTTACGTGTTTCTCGAATGTTCCAGAAGAATCCGGCTGTAATATTGTGTGTGTACGTGATTTCAACATGCATTCGCGAGACTTTTCTAGACGCCGCCAGCCGCGCGGACTGTGTCAAGGCCGCAATCAATTACGTCGTAGTGTAGAGCCAATGCGTAGTATGTGGAATAATCTAGATTTTGGGCGGGGTATAAATACAAGTACCCAGCGGACGCTCAGTCAGTTTGAGTTGCGATTTGTTGGAATGCGGTTCGTAGTATTATAGTTCAGAGTTGTTTTCGGGCGATTACTCTGTGCGTTTAAGTGACGATTTACAGAGTGCGGTTTGTAGTATTGTGGCGAAGTATTATGTGTTTTATAATTGTGCGAGACTATTGTAATACAATTGTGTTTCATATTAGTAGACATTTTTATTGCGTGTGAACAATTTTTATTTGATTTGTTGTGAAAGACTGTCTTGTTAATTAAAAACTGTGTAATTGTGATAATTAAAGCTGGTGATTAGTGACGTAATTAGTGTCTAGTATTTTGTTTTCCACTGTACCATACGACGATCAGTTAGACCGTCGTAACAATACATTTACAATATTGTAACGAAGGAACCCTCTTGAAAAGGCGAGAGCGTCCTACTACACGTTTCTCGACTAGCCACTCTCTCTCTCTCTCTCTCTCTCTCTCTCTCTCTCTCTCTCTCTCTCTCTCTCTCTCTCTCTCTCTCTCGAGCAGGTACGAGTTCCTGTCAAGACCGTACTCAAGTAGCCTCTAGAGCAGCAGTCGGCAACTCTGCGCCCGTTGATAAGGCTTGACGCGTTCGCGAACCAATTTGTAATTTTCTTTTCTTTTGAACGAAGGAACGCACCCGTATTGTACCTGCTTCGAACTATACTATTTTATAATAATTACTATTTTATAATATTTTGTACATCTAAACGCATACAAAAAACCAGAAATATATAAATCTAATTTGGCCACGCATGCAGTAAACACTGGACATGAATTCCCAGACATAACCAACATGACACTAATAAAACACATACCACACAAAGGCATCATAATGAACACAGGGAAACTTTACAAATATACAAACACAAATCAAACTAATACCTGAACAAATACAAATCAGTACAAAACACACAATTTTCAAAGCACTCAACATCGAAAATACACAAAATACTAATATATACACAATCACACACAATAATACCAATTTAGAATACCAAAAACCAACAGGAAACCATAACAACAACCAACCAACACACAAGTACTCCACAAGATTCAAAATTAAGAAGGCTGAGGATGGGAACAATAAGTTTTCCGAAACATGTTCAAAATAAGGGGAAAAACATCTTGAGAGTTATTATAAATATTAAATATATTTTATAATAGTACAAGCCGTTTCAAATTTTACTTTTTTCTAACACAACACTTACTGTAGTAAGTTAGTGTTTTCAAGAAAAGGAACTGAAATCTTCATTTATGTTTTAAAGGTGATATTTTCAAGTTTTACATTACTGTGTAATTTATAAAAATAAATAGTTATTATTATGGTAAGTTCTTTAATTTATTTTTATTAAAATGTGTTTTCTGTTTAACCTCTTTTTCGTTTAACGTTATGTTAGTTTTAACGTGCATGTGGATGATGACAGATTGTTGACCTACTCATACTGTGAAACGTATTCACAAATTTATATGAAAAATACTGCAGTTTTTTTCTGATTCGGTGTTCCACTTCGCGAAATATAAGCGCAAGGTATTGTAAAGCGACACTTAATGTTTGTAATGTCCAGGTATTGACCAATGATGTCCAACAGCCAGCTCCGCACCTTTCTATTTTCCATTTATGGGGTAAAGAGAGGTGCGCCCATAGAACTGGTCCTCATATATATATGCGCCCCCGTAAATTCAAAGAAGCTCTAGAATTTGAAAGCTCATAATTTCAAAGCTCTACAGTTTTCGAGTGCTTGTTAACGCATATTATGGAACACTAGTCTGGAATACCGGCAGGCTATATATATAGCGACAGCTACCGCTTATAAGTCAGTTTACGTTGGGCGATTTACTCAGTGCGTCTCAAGTTTTTGTTGTTGAAAGTGATGACTGTGCGGAACTCTATTAGTTGACATTATTATTGCGTGTGGACAAATTTAACTTGCATTATTGTACGAGAGTATCCTGTTGGTTTCAAATTGTTATTTGTGATTAATTAAAGCTGGTGATTAGTGACTTCAGTGGTGTCTGTATTTTGTTTTCCACTGCACCAGTGAGACCGTCGTAACAATATATTGTTCGCACCGACCTTACTAATTGTTAGTTAATTGTTACTAATTGTTACTAGTTATTGTCCCAAACACATATCAATCTAATGTTCTGATTCTCCAGTAATATGTTAAACATTTAATAGTATGAATGTCAGAATTCAAATACCAAAACATGATATATGTACGTGAACATGTGAAGACAAGGTAAAACGAGAATGAGTACAAAGTGAAAGATGAACAATAAAATATAATATAGATGGAGGAGAACGAATAAGTTACAGACGCGTAGTGAATGATCGGAGAGCGTTGGGCAGAAGGTAGACGGAGTTGGGAAGGTCTGAGAGCATTGAGCGGACATATAAAATTAAAACAAAAACCTAGTTTAAACATAAAGGGAGTGAAATTCCCTATTTTGTGATTTTACAATGTTCTGACTTTTTATGTTACTACAATCCCACACAGCCGGGGAATATGGGAATCTCTTGAAGGTCTTGGAAAATTGCAGAAAGACGAGGTGTGTTCAAACAGCTGATACTTCTCAGAAAAAAAGTGCATTATGCTATTTGGAAAATATACAGGATGGAACATCTGGTGGTCATCTTGGTGTCATTAAAACAACTGACAAAATGCGGAGACGTTTCTACTGGCTTAATTATTTCCACGATGTAAAGGAATAGTGTCGGACCTGTGAAATATGTGCACCAAGCAAGGGCTTACAAACCAGAAGCACGGTGATAATGAGACTGAATTATGTTGGATTGTCATCCGATAGAATTGCTATACACATTGCTGGACCTTTCCCAGTTACTGACGATGGAAACCGGTGCATCATGGTCACAGGTGACTATTTTACTAAGTAGGTGGGAGCTTATGGAAATCCAAATAAGGAGTTTACCACTGTGACAAGAGGCGTTAGTTCATAACTTTTGTTGGCATTATGGACTTCCTGTGAACAACGATACGGATCAAGGGAGAAATTCTGAGTTGGGAGTTTTTAAGGAATTGTGTCTCCTGCTTTGTATTCGCAAGACCCTGACGAGGCCTCTCTATCTTTACTCCGACAGAATGATTGAAAGGTTCAATAGGACATTTGAGCAACAATACCGTTATTCATAATGGCGTGTAGGCCGTTAGTACACGACGAAACAGGCAGAAAAGCTAGTGCTTGGGTGGGAGACTCGTTTTACTGGGGACTTAAGTGTTCGGCATCATCACGCGAGACTCCGTTATAAGAGCTGCAGAATTATTCTTCTCAATTAGAGAACCAACTGCGAGAAATGAGTTGTTTGATAATAGGACAATTGAAGGTAGCCAGCGACAAAATAAGAACGCGTGTCACATTTGTAGCAATAGCGTGGGTGGCGTTGGTGGCGTGGGTGGCGTGGGTGGCGTGGGTAGCGTGGGTGGCGTGGGTAGCGTGGGTGGTGTGGGTAGCGTGGGTAGCGTGGGTGGCGTGGGTAGCGTGGGTATTGCTACAAATTTTTTTTTTCGTATCGGCCATCTAAGGACCACATGCCAATTTCAATTCTTTACTCTTTGTTCTTTCCTTTTTTCCAATATTCTTTCATCTTTTCACTGTGTCTCTTCTTCCTGTCTTCAGTCCACTTTGAACCTGCAACCTGCGTTTTTCTCTCTCCTACCCTGGACTCCCTCCATTTTTAACACTTTTGCCCGAAAAACGTCTCCTTCAATTGCTTCTTCTGCACGTATATTACTTTTTTCTAAATCCTTTTGGACTTCTTTAATCCAACTTGAAGTTGACTTCTTTCCCCACAGATATTTGAAGATTTGCTTTGTCAACCTATTGTCGTCCATTCTATATAAATGTCCAAAAAATAATAGTCTTCTTTTTCTCATTGTTTCTGTTATATTTTCTATACTTTGATATATTTCAACATTATGCTACAAATTTTATAATTATAGAAAATTTAATTCATAATTTAAATTTAAATTTTTACATTTAGCAGGTAGGCATGGGTATAAATACGAAACAAGACAGCTGTCTAGCCGCTGTTAGGTCTTTAAACAAGGTTTTCAACCGCCAATCACAGGTAAGAAACATTCAATTTATTTTATATTATTTTATAGTTTAGTCTTATATTTCTATTCTTACATGCTGTACCTAATGTTTGTAAGATTTATATTGTTATGAAAAGGTTTTTATAGAGGATCCGAATAAAGGCTTTATCTGTATTTCAACGATGCATGCATGTATATCATTCATTTGAATTAAAATGAAAAATTTTTTTTTGAATTTTCTTTTCTTTCTTGGAAACAATATTTTTTAAACTACTGCAGCAATTACGTTTCGTCACATAAATTTATTATTTATAGTAAATAAAATATCTGTTTGTTGGTTGATTTAATAATTAGTTTAAATATCTTGTAAACGATTTTTTGTTAGCATTATTGGGCCATTCTTCATTCAATTGCTCCGTACAATGGTGCTCCCTTGATTCTGTTGTAACGGCAGGTCACCCCGACCGATGTATTACTATTTCAGTGATAAATTCTGTCTCTTTATTTAGGAGTTAGGTTAGGTTAGGTTAGGTTAGGTTAGGTTAGGTTAGGTTAGGTTAGGTTAGTTAGATTCTGAAAAACACAACAAGCCGTTTCTAAAAACCGTTGAGCTGGTTACCAAGTGTCGTGATCCCTGTTGTGGGCCAAGTGACCGACAAGGTCGTGGAAGTTCACTGCAACGTTCCTTAGATCGATGTCGTGTACAGCGCGCGTGTGTGTGACGAAGCGACAGTAGTGAAATCGATGCGTGCCGTTGAAACACGCACATACACGCATACAATTGGCACTCGCATCCGTACTTTCCTTTTGCAACATCCTCTCGTGATCAAACTAAATCTATCTACGTGCAGTTTTGTTGCTTATTTTCCTTCAGTTGAATGTGAACCCTTAGATAAGAAAACGAACAGTAGATTTCTAGCGCCGATTTCTCTTACAGAGTGACAGACATAAATTTCGTTTGCATACAACGCGATGTGCGCTTATGCTCACCTTTACCACTTAAAGTGTTCGTAAGAAAGTAGATGTTTACAAAAAAATATGAATTTATTTAGCAATCAGTAGCGTTTAAGACATACTGAAAAACGAAATGAAATACTAAAGTAATCGAATCTAAATATAATTAATTCACTACTGACTCGGAACACAAAGTTCTTTATAGGTAAAAACGTAAAAGTTTTACCTTATAGCCTGAACCGGTTTTCGCTTTTAAAAAGCTTCTTCAGAGTCTGCCGTTGGGAGCACTGTCCGTCTTGTTGTTGGCGACGGTATCGACTTTTGAAAGATCGATGTATCTTTGTTTGAAGCTACGTCCTGTCTAGCCTATATAGAATTTGTTGCAATCTGAGCAATTTAGTTTGTAACCACCAGGTAGATCGGCACTCCACTCCACTACAGAATCCACCTTTGCAAACCACCTCATTGAAGCAAACCACACATACACAAACATCTACAATAACATGGACATTCTACACGTACACACAAAAGGCCGAAAACTAGACACTCTAGAACAATTGGAAATATACAAACACACGAAAACACATAAAAACGACATCCTAAACGAACAGACACAATTCAAATCACACTCATTATTCAAACATATCACACCCCACACACACAACATCGATCTTTCAAAAGTCGATACCGTCGCCAACAACAAGACGGACAGTGCTCCCAACGGCAGCCTCTGAAGAAGCTTTTTTCAAAGCGAAAATCGGTTCAGGCTATAAGGTAAAGCTTTTACGTTTTTACCTATAAAAAACTTCGTGTTCCGAGTCAGTAGTGAATTAATTATATTTAGTTAAGTAACGGACACGTCATGGACAACGAAATCTAAGAATTTAGTCGAATCTAATTAACCTAGTGTCTATTGTTAAATTACACTATTTAAATAACAGTTAAATTACTGGTACAGAAAACAATATTTTTTTACGTTTATTTATGCAGTCTGTTAATACATAACAATAACCATAATTGTTTACAGAATACATGACATGAAGAAAAATAGTCAATTGGCTAGTTCTCTATATGAGTATTTAAAAGTAACAGATTATGTATAATACATTTATAGAGTTAGAGTCTAGATAAGTCCAGACGAAAAGTTAACTTTAGACGTCTAGTCTGTAGGCTGTTGTCTAGTAGATTTATGGTTAAAGGATTCGTGTGCTCTTCAAGCCGTTTCACATATCTTTCGCTGAACATCGCAGTGGTTTTACTGACTGAGGGCAGTTCCAGGTGCTGATGCATCAGGTTAAGTGTCGTTGTTTCTGATGAACCACAGTGCGTTGGTTATGGCAAGCAACAGCTTGGTCTGAAACCTTTCCATTATGGCGATATTGGATTTAGATGGAGTTCCCCAAAGCTGTAAGCCGTATGTCCACACAGGCTGTGTACACCAACAACTTGTTTCTCATTGACAGTAATGATTTTCTGCCCAGGAGGCAATAATGGTTGCGAAACTTGGTGTCCAGTTGTTTTCTCTTCATACAAATGTGGTTGCGCCAGATCAGTAAAGGAAACAATATGAGGCTTGTTGATGCACTACAATTAAACGTATAGATTACTTTAAATACAATAGTTGACCTATTAATTAAACTGCTTGTCTTATACGCAAGTGAAAGTAACTATAGGCCTATACAGAGACTGGTATGCGCACTCATTAACACACACGTTACAGGTAGGCCTATATGCAGGCAGGTACAGACCAATAAGTAACTGTAGGCCTATAAACAGAAGGGTATGCGCACTCATTAACACACACGTTACAGGTAGGCCTATATCCAGGCAGGTACAAACCAATCAGTAACTGTAGGCCTATAAACAGAAGGGTATGCACACTCATTAACACACACGTTACAGGTAGGCCTATATCCAGGCAGGTACAAACCAATCAGTAACTGTAGGCCTATAAACAGAAGGGTATGCACACTCATTAACACACACGTTACAGGTAGGCCTATATCCAGGCAGGTACAGACCAATAAGTAACTGTAGGCCTATAAACAGAAGGGTATGCACACTCATTAACACACACGTTACAGGTAGGCCTATATCCAGGCAGGTACAGACCAATCAGTAACTATAGGCCTATAAACAGAAGGGTATGCGCACTCATTAACACACACGTTACAGGTAGGCCTATATCCAGGCAGGTACAGACCAATAAGTAACTATAGGCCTATACAGGGACTGTTATGCACACTCATTAACACAAACGTTACAGGTAGGCCTATATCCAGGCAGGTACAGACCAATAAGTAACTGTAGGCCTATAAACAGAAGGGTATGCGCACTCATTAACACACACGTTACAGGTAGGCCTATATCCAGGCAGGTACAGACCAATAAGTAACTGTAGGCCTATAAACAGAAGGGTATGCGCACTCATTAACACACACGTTACAGGTAGGCCTATATCCAGGCAGGTACAGACCAATAAGTAACTATAGGCCTATACAGGGACTGTTATGCACACTCATTAACACAAACGTTACAGGTAGGCCTATATCCAGGCAGGTACAGACCAATAAGTAACTATAGGCCTATACAGGGACTGTTATGCACACTCATTAACACAAACGTTACAGGTAGGCCTATATCCAGGCAGGTACAGACCAATAAGTAACTGTAGGCCTATAAACAGAAGGGTATGCGCACTCATTAACACACACGTTACAGGTAGGCCTATATCCAGGCAGGTACAGACCAATAAGTAACTATAGGCCTATACAGAGAATGGTATGCACACTCATTAACACAAACGTTACAGGTAGGCCTATATCCAGGCAGGTACAGACCAATAAGTAACTGTAGGCCTATAAACAGAAGGGTATGCGCACTCATTAACACACACGTTACAGGTAGGCCTATATCCAGGCAGGTACAGACCAATAAGTAACTATAGGCCTATACAGGGACTGTTATGCACACTCATTAACACAAACGTTACAGGTAGGCCTATATCCAGGCAGGTACAGACCAATAAGTAACTGTAGGCCTATAAACAGAAGGGTATGCGCACTCATTAACACACACGTTACAGGTAGGCCTATATCCAGGCAGGTACAGACCAATAAGTAACTATAGGCCTATACAGGGACTGTTATGCACACTCATTAACACAAACGTTACAGGTAGGCCTATATCCAGGCAGGTACAGACCAATAAGTAACTATAGGCCTATAAACAGAAGGGTATGCGCACTCATTAACACACACGTTACAGGTAGGCCTATATCCAGGCAGGTACAGACCAATAAGTAACTATAGGCCTATACAGGGACTGTTATGCACACTCATTAACACAAACGTTACAGGTAGGCCTATATCCAGGCAGGTACAGACCAATAAGTAACTGTAGGCCTATAAACAGAAGGGTATGCGCACTCATTAACACACACGTTACAGGTAGGCCTATATCCAGGCAGGTACAGACCAATAAGTAACTATAGGCCTATACAGGGACTGTTATGCACACTCATTAACACAAACGTTACAGGTAGGCCTATATCCAGGCAGGTACAGACCAATAAGTAACTATAGGCCTATACAGGGACTGTTATGCACACTCATTAACACAAACGTTACAGGTAGGCCTATATCCAGGCAGGTACAGACCAATAAGTAACTATAGGCCTATAAACAGAAGGGTATGCGCACTCATTAACACACACGTTACAGGTAGGCCTATATCCAGGCAGGTACAAACCAATCAGTAACTGTAGGCCTATAAACAGAAGGGTATGCACACTCATTAACACACACGTTACAGGTAGGCCTATATCCAGGCAGGTACAAACCAATCAGTAACTGTAGGCCTATAAACAGAAGGGTATGCACACTCATTAACACACACGTTACAGGTAGGCCTATATCCAGGCAGGTACAAACCAATCAGTAACTGTAGGCCTATAAACAGAAGGGTATGCACACTCATTAACACACACGTTACAGGTAGGCCTATATCCAGGCAGGTACAGACCAATAAGTAACTGTAGGCCTATAAACAGAAGGGTATGCACACTCATTAACACACACGTTACAGGTAGGCCTATATCCAGGCAGGTACAGACCAATCAGTAACTATAGGCCTATAAACAGAAGGGTATGCGCACTCATTAACACACACGTTACAGGTAGGCCTATATCCAGGCAGGTACACACCAATAAGTAACTATAGGCCTATACAGGGACTGTTATGCACACTCATTAACACAAACGTTACAGGTAGGCCTATATCCAGGCAGGTACAGACCAATAAGTAACTGTAGGCCTATAAACAGAAGGGTATGCGCACTCATTAACACACACGTTACAGGTAGGCCTATATCCAGGCAGGTACAGACCAATAAGTAACTATAGGCCTATACAGGGACTGTTATGCACACTCATTAACACAAACGTTACAGGTAGGCCTATATCCAGGCAGGTACAGACCAATAAGTAACTATAGGCCTATACAGGGACTGTTATGCACACTCATTAACACAAACGTTACAGGTAGGCCTATATCCAGGCAGGTACAGACCAATAAGTAACTGTAGGCCTATAAACAGAAGGGTATGCGCACTCATTAACACACACGTTACAGGTAGGCCTATATCCAGGCAGGTACAGACCAATAAGTAACTATAGGCCTATACAGGGACTGTTATGCACACTCATTAACACAAACGTTACAGGTAGGCCTATATCCAGGCAGGTACAGACCAATAAGTAACTATAGGCCTATACAGGGACTGTTATGCACACTCATTAACACAAACGTTACAGGTAGGCCTATATCCAGGCAGGTACAGACCAATAAGTAACTATAGGCCTATAAACAGAAGGGTATGCGCACTCATTAACACACACGTTACAGGTAGGCCTATATCCAGGCAGGTACAAACCAATCAGTAACTGTAGGCCTATAAACAGAAGGGTATGCACACTCATTAACACACACGTTACAGGTAGGCCTATATCCAGGCAGGTACAGACCAATAAGTAACTGTAGGCCTATAAACAGAAGGGTATGCACACTCATTAACACACACGTTACAGGTAGGCCTATATCCAGGCAGGTACAGACCAATCAGTAACTATAGGCCTATAAACAGAAGGGTATGCACACTCATTAACACACACGTTACAGGTAGGCCTATATCCAGGCAGGTACAGACCAATAAGTAACTATAGGCCTATACAGGGACTGTTATGCACACTCATTAACACAAACGTTACAGGTAGGCCTATATCCAGGCAGGTACAGACCAATAAGTAACTGTAGGCCTATAAACAGAAGGGTATGCACACTCATTAACACACACGTTACAGGTAGGCCTATATGCAGGCAGGTACAGACCAATAAGTAACTGTAGGCCTATAAACAGAAGGGTATGCACACTCATTAACACACACGTTACAGGTAGGCCTATATGCAGGCAGGTACAGACCAATAAGTAACTGTAGGCCTATAAACAGAAGGGTATGCACACTCATTAACACACACGTTACAGGTAGGCCTATATGCAGGCAGGTACAGACCAATAAGTAACTGTAGGCCTATAAACAGAAGGGTATGCACACTCATTAACACACACGTTACAGGTAGGCCTATATGCAGGCAGGTACAGACCAATAAGTAACTGTAGGCCTATAAACAGAAGGGTATGCACACTCATTAACACACACGTTACAGGTAGGCCTATATGCAGGCAGGTACAGACCAATAAGTAACTGTAGGCCTATAAACAGAAGGGTATGCACACTCATTAACACACACGTTACAGGTAGGCCTATATGCAGGCAGGTACAGACCAATAAGTAACTGTAGGCCTATAAACAGAAGGGTATGCGCACTCATTAACACACACGTTACAGGTAGGCCTATATGCAGGCAGGTACAGACCAATAAGTAACTGTAGGCCTATAAACAGAAGGGTATGCGCACTCATTAACACACACGTTACAGGTAGGCCTATATGCAGGCAGGTACAGACCAATAAGTAACTGTAGGCCTATAAACAGAAGGGTATGCACACTCATTAACACACACGTTACAGGTAGGCCTATATGCAGGCAGGTACAGACCAATAAGTAACTGTAGGCCTATAAACAGAAGGGTATGCGCACTCATTAACACACACGTTACAGGTAGGCCTATATGCAGGCAGGTACAGACCAATAAGTAACTGTAGGCCTATAAACAGAAGGGTATGCGCACTCATTAACACACACGTTACAGGTAGGCCTATATCCAGGCAGGTACACACCAATAAGTAACTATAGGCCTATGCAGAGACTGGTATGCACACTCATTAACACACACGTTACAGGTAGGCCTATATGCAGGCAGGTACAGACCAATAAGTAACTGTAGGCCTATAAACAGAAGGGTATGCGCACTCATTAACACACACGTTACAGGTAGGCCTATATCCAGGCAGGTACAGACCAATCAGTAACTGTAGGCCTATAAACAGAAGGGTATGCGCACTCATTAACACACACGTTACAGGTAGGCCTATATCCAGGCAGGTACAGACCAATAAGTAACTGTGGGCCTATAAACAGAAGGGTATGCACACTCATTAACACACACGTTACAGGTAGGCCTATATCCAGGCAGGTACAGACCAATCAGTAACTATAGGCCTATAAACAGAAGGGTATGCACACTCATTAACACACACGTTACAGGTAGGCCTATATCCAGGCAGGTACAGACCAATAAGTAACTGTAGGCCTATAAACAGAAGGGTATGCGCACTCATTAACACACACGTTACAGGTAGGCCTATATGCAGGCAGGTACAGACCAATAAGTAACTGTAGGCCTATAAACAGAAGGGTATGCGCACTCATTAACACACACGTTACAGGTAGGCCTATATCCAGGCAGGTACAGACCAATAAGTAACTATAGGCCTATACAGAGACTGGTATGCACACTCATTAACACACACGTTACAGGTAGGCCTATATGCAGGCAGGTACAGACCAATATGTAACTATAGGCCTATAAACAGAAGGGTATGCGCACTCATTAACACACACGTTACAGGTAGGCCTATATGCAGGCAGGTACAGACCAATAAGTAACTGTAGGCCTATAAACAGAAGGGTATGCGCACTCATTAACACACACGTTACAGGTAGGCCTATATGCAGGCAGGTACAGACCAATAAGTAACTGTAGGCCTATAAACAGAAGGGTATGCGCACTCATTAACACACACGTTACAGGTAGGCCTATATGCAGGCAGGTACAGACCAATAAGTAACTGTAGGCCTATAAACAGAAGGGTATGCGCACTCATTAACACACACGTTACAGGTAGGCCTATATCCAGGCAGGTACAGACCAATAAGTAACTATAGGCCTATACAGAGACTGGTATGCACACTCATTAACACACACGTTACAGGTAGGCCTATATGCAGGCAGGTACAGACCAATAAGTAACTATAGGCCTATAAACAGAAGGGTATGCGCACTCATTAACACACACGTTACAGGTAGGCCTATATCCAGGCAGGTACAGACCAATAAGTAACTGTAGGCCTATAAACAGAAGGGTATGCGCACTCATTAACACACACGTTACAGGTAGGCCTATATGCTGGCAGGTACAGACCAATAAGTAACTGTAGGCCTATAAACAGAAGGGTATGCGCACTCATTAACACACACGTTACAGGTAGGCCTATATCCAGGCAGGTACAGACCAATAAGTAACTGTAGGCCTATAAACAGAAGGGTATGCGCACTCATTAACACACACGTTACAGGTAGGCCTATATGCAGGCAGGTACAGACCAATAAGTAACTGTAGGCCTATAAACAGAAGGGTATGCGCACTCATTAACACACACGTTACAGGTAGGCCTATATGCAGGCAGGTACAGACCAATATGTAACTATAGGCCTATAAACAGAAGGGTATGCGCACTCATTAACACACACGTTACAGGTAGGCCTATATGCAGGCAGGTACAGACCAATAAGTAACTGTAGGCCTATAAACAGAAGGGTATGCGCACTCATTAACACACACGTTACAGGTAGGCCTATATGCAGGCAGGTACAGACCAATAAGTAACTATAGGCCTATACAGAGAATGGTATGCACACTCATTAACACACACGTTACAGGTAGGCCTATATGCAGGCAGGTACAGACCAATAAGTAACTGTAGGCCTATAAACAGAAGGGTATGCGCACTCATTAACACACACGTTACAGGTAGGCCTATATGCAGGCAGGTACAGACCAATAAGTAACTATAGGCCTATACAGAGACTGGTATGCACACTCATTAACACACACGTTACAGGTAGGCCTATATCCAGGCAGGTACAGACCAATCAGTAACTGTAGGCCTATACAGAGACTGGTATGCACACTCATTAACACACACGTTACATGTAGGCCTATATCCAGGCAGGTACAGACCAATAAGTAACTGTAGGCCTATAAACAGAAGGGTATGCGCACTCATTAAGACACACGTTACAGGTAGGCCTATATGCAGGCAGGTACAGACCAATAAGTAACTATAGGCCTATACAGAGACTGGTATGCGCACTCATTAACACACACGTTACAGGTAGGCCTATATGCAGGCAGGTACAGACCAATATGTATCTATAGGCTGTCACCGGACAAAAGGCTTGCCGCATGACAACTGGCGCCAATCGTACACACTATCGTTTTTGGTGGCCCTAAAAAGGAACTTGTGGCGAGAAAGCTGATGTTGGTCGTGCCGCGCTGAGATGTTCGGCGGCTGCGCCCGCTGATCGTGGCGTACTGCAGTCCTCTTCTTTCGGCACCGGTTGTAGAGTCGGCTGCCGGCCCAGCGAAATCCATCGCTGGCGCGGAACGGGAGTGCGAAGACGCAAGAACGGCGGCGGTTCTATTCTTCGGCTGTTCCTTCCGGCTGACTCCGCCCCGATGTCGTCCGAGAGAGGAGAGGAGATGAAGTGCGTTCGATGGCGTGGCGATGAAGTGTGCGCAAAATTTTCTGCCGGCCCGGGTTTTATTGACTAACCGGGATCGCTGATTGGCTCGCTCCGAGCACGTTGTTTGATTGGCTCGCTGTGTCCACCGCTGGTACTGGAGAGCAGATGTTCGCATATCGCTACCGTCACAACTCCCCCGGGTCTTGAATGCTCTCCGGTACCCAGCCTACTGCTCTTCTCCGGATGTTGTAGAGGTGTCTGTTGGGCGCCATGTTGATTGGTGTGCCGGCTGGTAGCTCGCTGGCGTGGCTGGATCTTGCATCCGCAAGATGATCGTCGCCCCACGTTGGGCGCCACTTGTCACCGGACAAAAGGCTTGCCGCATGACAACTGGCGCCAATCGTACACACTATCGTTTTTGGTGGCCCTAAAAAGGACCTTGTGGCGAGAAAGCTGATGTTGGTCGTGCCGCGCTGAGATGTTCGGCGGCTGCGCCCGCTGATCGTGGCGTACTGCAGTCCTCCTCTTCTTTCGGCACCGGTTGTAGAGTCGGCTGCCGGCCCAGCGAAATCCATCGCTGGCGCGGAACGGGAGTGCGAAGACGCAAGAACGGCGGCGGTTCTATTCTTCGGCTGTTCTCTGCCGGCCCGGGTTTTATTGACTAACCGGGATCGCTGATTGGCTCGCTCCGAGCACGTTGTTTGATTGGCTCGCTGTGTCCACCGCTGGTACTGGAGAGCAGATGTTCGCATATCGCTACCGTCACAAGGCCTATACAGAGACTGGTATGCGCACTCATTAACACACACGTTACAGGTAGGCCTATATGCAGGCAGGTACAGACCAATTTTTTCAAAATAATTACTAAATACCGGGCTGTTTGGTCGTGGGGTCGGTTGCTATGAATTGTCAACATCGTCATCAACGTTTCGTATACCCCCTTGGGGATCTTCTTCAGGCAGCAAAAACTGACAGAGTGAACAAAAACAGTCGCGGGGAGATCTTCGCCGAACGATACCCGACACTTGTTGCTTTGAGCCTTGACCACAGTACTGTGGTCCTAACGTATACCAACTTGCGTTAGCGTTACTCGTTTCCACTGAAGATGGCAGTCGGTCGCACTGCCGAAACGTCTGGTTTTGCTATAAACTTTTGGACCACGGCCAAACAACCAGGGAAGTAATTTTAACCAAGTTGCCAACAATGTTGAGAATTCATAGCAACCGACCCCACGACCAAACAGCCCGGTATTTAGTAACAATTTTGAAAATATTGACAGCGACAGTGTAAGCTGTAGACAAAAAGCAGGCCTACCGACCAATCTTTCTTACTATTTGACAGCTGCCTTTACTACTCACATGATTTTCGTCTTTCCCCGCCGAATGCAATTTTGTTCGTCAGCCTTCTTGTTGGCATGCCATCTTCAAGTCCACTTCCCAAGAGCCTCTTTGTCTTCCCTTTTTCTCTTCTTGGTGAAGGTTATTTCCAAAGCCTTTTTAGCCATCTCTCCGCGTCCGACCTTCTATTTAGGTGGCCGTAACGATTTAATCGTTCTGTCTCGATCGCATCAATTCTTATAAATTATAAGTTAGACTATGAGTTATAAATTATAAATTGTAAATTATAAATTATAAATCAATTGTAAATCCAAGTAGATTTCTATTTCGCGTCATACGTCTTCATTCCGTCGTACGAGTTTGTTTATTCTACTCGCCCTGAAGAATCGCCTCTATTGTGTAGGCCTACATCCACACATCAGCTTTGTAAGTCATTCTCACAGCATTATTTTATTTATTCCTCTAGCTTATTTCCTATGAATTAATCTATAAATCATAATCCACACAATACAATCCATAGACGTCTTGTATGTTGTAATTTTATTGGTATTTGTCAATTTTATCTGGCTTATTTTGGAGTGATAGCTGTTTTTTGTTGCTAGTAGTAGCTACTAGACACTGTGCACCTTATCTCCGTAACGGACTCGGACTATACTCTGTATTGGATCAGTTACCGTCGTCACCATTAGAGGAACATCAGTGCAGTATGTTCCTTTAGCGACCATGTCTATTGCAATCTCAAACTCACGCAGAATCATGATGATAGACGCGAAGGCGACTGGCGCTCTGTTTCTCCAGCACCAGCCTAGTTTATGGCTGCTTCGCTAGACGAGCGTGTGGGCAGTGACTACTGTGGGATGGTGGTGTCGATATTAGTGGGTGCAAAATGATGCTAATTATGGTGATGATTGTGGCGGAAATTGTGACGTAGAAACTGCGTCGTCATTTGCCTGCGTTTCTCGCGACCCACTGCTGGGTCCCAAGTGGGTCGCGAAGTCGGGCTCGAAAATTTATTTACTGAGTCTTAAAAATCTATTACAAATTTACTTTTCTGAAATTAAGTACGTATAATTTGTTTAAGTGTAAAAGAAGGCTAACAGTACTTGATGTTAGCAAAAATATGGGTGCACATTCCTAAAACTACTTCAGCCTGCGCCTATGCTTATGGGTCCTATGAAGTGTAATGTCCCCTTCAAGGTGGGTCTCAGACTTAAAAAGGTTGAGAACCACTGATATAAATTGTACCT
The DNA here is from genome assembly GCA_034769895.1 of Magicicada septendecula. NCBI lineage: Eukaryota > Metazoa > Arthropoda > Insecta > Hemiptera > Cicadidae > Magicicada > Magicicada septendecula. The sequence continues at coordinate 464,321,591 of CM068374.1, read as the reverse complement.
GATAAGATGTGTCTCTGACTATACAAAATACATTGGCATATATACGCCAGGGAGGGATCAGGTGATCAGTTCCCCCAGAGCTGAAGTTCTATAATCGCTCAACGTGGGCATACTTTCACGTCAGTTGCGTGTGTTAAAATATATGTCATATATTGAACTTTGATCATGTTGAAATCTTGAGTAACAAATTGTATTGTGACATGCAAGAATGGTCTCACAACATTATAAAAAGATCGTAATATTTAAGCTTATAAAGATTAAACTACAAATTATTATACTTTAGGAGATACTTTAGGGAGTTTTAAATTTAAAAGTTGCTGTTTAATTTTTTTTTGTTATTTGTGGAGATATTTTTATTCAATTTGTGAAGTAACACCAAAAATACTTGAATAATTATGATTTCATGATTACATGTGTTATCTTATTGTGTTCTTTCAAAAACAATATTAATTTAAATATGATTACTTTATGATATAAAATGTTGATTTTTTTATTATCTGGGGCTTATGTAATCATCTATGCTTTTCTGTGCTAAACTAGCCAACATACTGAATTTCATTTTACTGTACGCGTAAAGAATTTATGTGGTCGTAAAGAATGAAAGTTTGGCGGTTCAAACCCACACTGTCGCAATGTATATAAAGACAGAGAAAGAGAAGAGAGAGAGTGAGAGAAAGTGTGTGAGAGGGAGGAGAGTAGGTGTGTCTTTTGTCGTACAGTAGTAAATATAGTAATTTATGTAGACTTTCAGTGAAAAGTGAACTTAAAGATTAAGACAATAAAAATAGAGAAAGAAAACGTCGGTAAGTTGTAACGAAATCCTGGGAAAGGATTGCATGCGTTGGTTGCCGCTACCATTAAACTTGACGTTACAGTGAATTACGAGTGAAAGAAGTCACGGCGAAAGGTTACTAGTTTCCTGCTGGCACGTTCGTAAATTGTCACATAAAAGAAGTCTTGGTTAGGCCTATTAGTTATCCGAAAAGTGTCTTGAAGTCGGTCACTGGAAAGTTGTAAGTTCGCATTCTTGGTGTTCCCTTTTATCACTTTTAAGGCAACTTCTTCCCGAATGAAAGTTTATAAAACTGTGGCTGTCCCCACATTCCTGTATGCTAGTGAGACATGGGCTTTTGGTAAAATGGAAGTGCAGATGATTCAGGCAGACGAAATTAAATTTCTAAGAGGGACGCAAGGTTGTTCTCTTTTGCATCGGAGAAGTGACGAGGATATTTGACGCGATTTAAACATTGTATCGTTGTACCAGAAGATTGAAAACCACAGAAGGAGATGGTGTGAACACTTGAATCGCATGCCTGATATCCGTCAACCTGTGGCTGCCTTGGGTTATCACCCTACTAGGAAGAGAGATGTCGGTAGACTGAGGAGGAGATGGGTTCCGGTACAGGTCTAAGGCCTAGTCCTTGGCGTGGTGTTGATGACGAAGATCATCACGTCTCCATTATTATGAATTTTTTAATTGTTTAAGCATATACGTAATTGAAACTATTTCTTAGTGTTCTGAAATGATGTAAGTGTTCTACAATTAAGACATATTATCCTTCTAGGGCTCCCCAAAAGGACACCCGCTGTTCTTCTTCACTGTCAAGTGATGGGCTTTTCGCAGTATACGGTACACTTCAGTTTGTTAACTTTACGGCTGATTTTAGGTAAAATGACGAACTTTTAGTCTGTTTGAAACTACAAGGATTGTTCAATAGAAACACGTTTTTCCTGGGCAGCCGTGACTTCGCCGCCATGGCAACGGAATTCATTTGTTTATACTGTCTGTTTAAGTACTAGTGACGCGTCTGTCAAAAATATTTGCAGTTTGCTCTTTTCTAAACATTGTGACTGGGTTGAAAAATGGCATCTATGATAGACAATCTGTCCAAAAATAATCTGCGTGCCGTTATTCAGTTTTTGGCCGCTGAGGGGCGTCAGCCAATGTAACTTTGTACGAGAATGAAAGCTCTATATGGTGACTATAGTCATTCTCATACGGCAGTGGTTGAATGGTGCAATAAATTTTGACAAGAAAGAGACTCCACCAAAGATTTGGCCTGTCTCGGACCTGCATATGTTGCAGTATCAGATGAAAATGTGAGACAGCTGGAAACTGCTTTACGCGCAAATAGGCGCATCAAAGTTAGAGAACTTTCTCAAATGTTGAGCATCAGCGTAGGAACTGTTCATTCCATCATTCATAGTCTTGTCTTTCACAAAATTGCTGCTCAGTGAATTCCACGACTGCTTACTGATGTGCAGAAAAATTTGCGTTCGGCCTTATCATTACAGCATTTGATGCGCTATCAACAAAAAGGTATAGCCTTTCTACACCGAATTGTTCCTGGTGATGAGTCTTGGTGTAATCACTACGAACCAGAATCCAAACGTCACAGTACGCAGTGGAAGCGGGCGCAATCTCCGAAGGCGAAAAAATGTCGGTTCCAACCTTCGGCAGGGAAAGTAACGGTGATCGTACTTTTGATTATCATTGTGTGCTGTTCTTAGATTTTAAAGTACCTGGTGTCAACGTCAACGCTGAGCGACATGCAGACAGTTTAAAACGCTTGCGGATCAGCATCAAGAATGCTGAGGTCCCGGGAAGCTCACAAATGGTGTCAATCTTCTGCATGATAATGCTCGACCCCATGTAGCCCAAACAATTCAAGATCTGCTTGGTCGTATGAAGTGGGAAGTCTTCCAACATCTGCCTTACAGTCCCGACTTGTCCCCGTGCGATTATCATGTTTTTTCCCCTATTAAAGAAACCACTAAAAGGACGGCGGTTCAAATCGGGCGCTGAGGTAGAGTTTGCTGTTAGCGAATGGTTCCGCAAACAGCCGCAAGAATTTTACCAGCAGGGAATCTACAGATTAGTGCAACAGTGGGGCTCATGCCTTAATGCTAATGGAGACTTTTTTTAAAATCGTTGAATAAAAACAGCTTTACAGCCTCTAAACGTGTTTCTATTGAACAATCTTCGTATATAAGTTAAAAGCTTAGAACTTTACTGTACACGTAGAACATTATTTTGATTTTGAAATTACTCCTACTTGAATAGGACGTTATTCATTGGGTTGAAAGAGCACCAAACCTTACATAACGCGTGTGCAATATACAAGAAAATTCAACAGTTCGAAACATACGTGAAGTTTGAGATGTGACATAGGCGAAAGCATTGCACACCCCTGTCCACAAAGACCTTCGTTCCAACCGATGTCCACACGCTCCCAAAAATGGATGGAGACTGTACGTTGTAGGCTTTTATACTTTAGGCCCCTCCCCTTATGTCATCGCCTTTCCTATTGGTTCTAGCTGCTACCGCTCTTCACGGGAACTTTGTCTACATTTTTCCGTTAGGCATTTTACTAACGTCCGTCAAATTGTTTTACGAATCTCCCGTTAATTTCTTCATGTAATATTTTACTTTCTGACTTATAATCTTTTACATTTGGTCATTTTTAGTGTGTTATTCTTATTATTTTAAGTTATTTTTGTTTATTGTTTAATATATAATAAAATATTTCTTCATTTGTAAAATCCACTTTTATATTCATTAATTTATTCTTATCTTCTTTTTTAACTTTTAGTATTTCTAATTCTTCTATTAGTTTTCTTTATTGCGGATTCTTTTCTATTTTGATTATTTCCATATTTTCATTTGGATTTATAAATTTATCGCCTGATTCATTGAAATCAACTGATTAGATTCATCTAGAAATGGCCTGATTCATTGATTCATTGATATATTGCAACGAATCACAGGATCATGATAGGCGGGGCAAGTCATATATTACACAGACAACGGACATTCATATTATTCGTAGATGGTTAAGTTTGGTTGTTATCAATTGTATTTAGTAAGGTTAAGGGTTTAGTTTAGGAAAACTGTGCATTATTATTTATGGTGATCCATGTACTGTGTTAGTGGAAATGTGCGCGCGTGCGCGAGGGTAAACGTTTCCCGGGTGGCGCGTGAAGTATTATCGTTGTGTGGCCATTAACTGAACTGAGACGTGTGTATCACTACAATCCCTATACCTGTCGGACTATTGTTTACGTTCATGTATATTATTAATATGTAGGCAGCATGCATGAGATACGAGTAGTCTGATTACCGCTATGCATGCTGTTACAAGGTAAATGCACTCTGATGCATGAAAAGTGCATTGTCACTTTTACTAACCATGTGACTTCCATCCACCAATAGAATGCGGACTGGTGGTTGGAAATTTTCTTAAGCCTGTCGTTACACAGGCAGTTCTTCTACGCCATCTACCGCGAACGGGTCGTGCACTCCTTGTACAAGAATTCTACCGCTTGCAAGGTGTTGTAAAAACTATTCGTCGCTAGTGAAACGGGAAGACTCAGAACTGTGTATGTAGTACATCTGCACACAGTAGTGTTTAAACGCATTACGCGTATAATTAGGCAGTTCTTCTACGCCATCTACCGCGAACGGGTCGTGCACTCCTTGTACAAGAATTCTACCGCTTGCAAGGTGTTGTAAAAACTATTCGTCGCTAGTGAAACGGGAAGACTCAGAACTGTGTGTGTGGTACATTTGCACACACCAGTGTTTTAACGCATTGTGCGAAAAATTACAAGCAGTTCTTCACTGCTGCTACCACGAACGGTACATACAATTCCTTGTACAAGATTCTACCGCTTGCAAGGATCTGTTAAGACTTTTCGGGGATAGTAACGCGTGTGTCGCATAACAATTGATTTTATATCTTTACACACGATATTATTATTGTAGTATTACGTGTGTAAGAAGTGAGTGTAACTGTATCACTGTGCGAGATTTTCCGCAGTGACAGTAGTATAAATTGTTACGCAATAGTTCCATCAAGACGTTTCCGTGCTAGTGCAAGATTTCCTCATAGGGTGGTCTGCTGATCGCGGTAGACCTTCGTATTCGCGAGAACACTTGAAGAAGCTGGAGAGGTATAAGCTCAATATACCGTTATTGATTAAACTCACTGTCACCTGAGATATTACTTGGTCTTAAACTCTATATAAGTTTGGCGAGTAATAAAATCCGTAGTACCGTTGTGTGCGAAGTGTCGGATTCATCGTGGGTATTGCAGGACATCAGCCCAGCTGTTACAGGACATCAGCCCAGCTGTTACAGGACATCAGCCCAGCTGTTACAGGACATCAGCCCAGCTGTTACAGGACATCAGCCCAGCTGTTATAGGACCAGCCCAGCTGTTACAGGACATCAGCCAAGCTGTTACAGGACATCAGCCCAGCTGTTACAGAACATCAGCCCAGCTGTTATAGGACATCAGCCCAGCTGTTATAGGACCAGCCCAGCTATTACAGGACATCAGCCAAGCTGTTACAGGACGCCAGCCCAGCTGTAAACGTTTCTGGTGAAACGTCTGTCATTTGGAAGCCACACCTGACGATCCATCTATACCGCAAAGACCGGCCCTTCTCTTCAACAACATCATCGTGGGAGTCTTCTTATGTAACGTATCACGTCTTGCGTATGAACATTATTTAACACTTTAAAAGAAAGACTCTATATCAAACATTACATTCTGTACATTTCAAATATACCATATAAACTATAACTTGTGTTTGTACAATAAATAATCTTAAACCCTCCAATATAGACTTGTAATTTGAATTACACATACTATCATATCCTATGCGCCAATAGTTTAGTAATTTGTGTTGTCGCAATATATATATATATATATATATATATATAATAATAATAATTAGATATATATATTATAATAATAATTAGATATATATATATATCTAATAATTATTATTATAATATATATATAATATTATATATTATAATACTGTAATAATAATTATATATATATATATATATATATATATTTAACGAACTCACTATATGCAAGAAATTTCAATTATTATTTCGTAAGTTCCGGACGATCTGTGGAACAATCAATAGAAACAAGGTACGTAGAGATACAAAATTAAAGTTTTACAAAGTTATGGCAGTTCCTGTACTGTTCTATGGGTGTGAATAATGGACAACAACCAAGAAACCAGGACAGTAAAATACAGGCCTGGGAGTTTCTTTCTTAAGAGGAATTGAAAGGTTTTCTAAACTTAACCGTATAAGAAATGAGACCATAAGAGAAGAGTCACAAGTTTTTATTCTTCGTATTGTTTAAATTAGCAGCCATCGTTACTTTTCTTTTATAAAATTGCTAAACTGCTATAATTGTTATTATTTAGACAAAGCTTTTCGTCATCACTGACATCTTCAGGTCTTAACTGTACGTTGTAGGCTTTTATACTTTAGGCCCCTCCCCTTATGCCATCGCCCCTCCTATTGGTTCTAGCTTGGTTCCGGAAATTATTATCAATGTTATAATTTCTATCGTTGTCAATATCATTTCCCAAAAAATTAAGGTGGCTCACCTGTTCTAGAATTCGATCACTAATCTTTATTTTTGTTCTTATTCGCTCCTTACCTCGAAATGTCATTGCCTTTGTTTTTATAGTGGAAATCCTTATATTGTGCTGTTTGCAAATCTGATGAAGCTTAAAAACAGATTTCTGTAAATCAGAGTCTGTAGTTTGAAGTACAAGCAAGTCGTCAGCAAACAACAGCACATTCAAATATCTATCTTGTGATAACTTAATACCAGCGTTCTCTAGATGTTTCCATTTCCTTAACAGATCCTCAATATCGTTAAAAACCAGATCGTTAGAAAGAATAGGTGATATGTTGCACCCTTGTCTGACAGATATTTGTTAAGATATCCTAGAATTATTTTTGACAGCTTTTCTTGATCCATTATATAGGTCTTACATAGCTCTTATAAGTTGATGAAGCTATCCCCGTTCTTCTAATATTTGCCACAACAAATTTCTGTCTACTCTATCAAAGGCCTTCTCAAAATCAACAACAAAAGCTATATGCGTTTCTTTATTGAACTCGCGATGCTTCTCACGGATTTGTGTAATAATAAAATCATTGACTGTACAAGATCTGCTCTTCCTGAACCCTTTGTCCTTCCAAAATAAGATGTTCGGAAATAATCTGGAGACGGTGGTTTATGCTCCTTGCATATATTTTGTATCCAGTATCAAGAAAACATATTCCCCTATAGTTATGACAGTCATTCCGTTTTGCTTTCTTTAAAATAGCTATCACCTGAGGAGTTAACCAATCTTGTGGAACCTGCTGTCTTTATATATATAATAGGGTTGCTACAGCTAGTGCCGTCTCCCTTCCTTCAACCTGGCTTTCCAATTCTCCCGATGTTCCCATTGTCCTTCCTCAAGTCCTATACGTTGCATAGATTCACCCACTTCGTCCCTCCAAGATCTTCTCGGTCTTCCCCTTTTTCTCCTTCCTAATGGACTCCATTCCGTCACTTTGTTGATCCACCTATTTTGGGCTCTCCGGACATGACCTTTTTTCTTCGATGTATTCAATTACACTTCTTTCCGTTTCCATTCTTCTTTTGATCTCCTCGTTTGTTATTCGGTCTGCTCTCGTTATTCCACAGCACCTCCTACAATATTCCATCTCTGTTGCAAGAATCTTTCTTTCATTCTTTTTGTTAATAACCCATACTTCCGCTGCATACGTCATAATGCTTTAGACTAAGGTCTGATATATCATTTTGTTGGTGCTTTTTCTAATATTTTTGTCCCATATAACACTGTGTAATTGTCTAATCCCTGTTCTAGTCTGCCCTAATCTGCTGCTCTTCCAACACGTATTATAGAAATGTAACTTAATAATCTAAGTTTAAGCAAGACCCCTCCATGCTTGAACAATTCTGCGTTCAAATCATCCTGGCCTGTTGCTTTTCGATTTTTAGTTCTTCCAAGGATTTCTCCAAGCTCGTCCATTGTTATTACAATCGCCCTAGCTAAGATTGCTAAGATTGTCATCTTTGCTCAATGAAACTTATTTATTTTCCTTTCCCATTTAACCTTGAAGATAGCTGTGTTCATCTTCTTCTCTTGGTATTAGTCGTAAGTTGTCCTCAGAGTTTTCTACTCACTGCTAATCTCTTTCTACTCATAACAGCCCCTTCTTACATTACAATATGTTACCTTTCATTTCCTTCTTGGTCACTTCCACTTCTTGATCTTCTTTCCATTCATCTCTGTATTAAACGACTATGTAGCGATTATTATTCACTTTATCCACTTCCTCTTTCTCTTGTTTATATGGCTTCCAAAGTTCTTCCTTTTTCGTTCAATCGACTGAGAACGTCCTTATTATCCAATTTATCAGTCCAAGATATCTTTGCCACCCCATCCGTCTCTAGCACCATAACCCAAATACTTCTAGACACACCTTTAGTTATCAATATAATTAAATTACCTTATTTTGGTTCACCTTAGTGACACTAGCTTCTTTTTTTTCACTAAGGTGGACCAAAATAAGGTAATTTAATTATATTGATAACCACAAAGTGACTCGGTACGTAAAACATGAATAGATTTAAAACACCTGTAGTATCTATTGCTAAAGAGTTTAGTTCTGTGACCCTTGGTACACTCCACACGTCCCATTAAATCTTCCTGTGACATTACGTTAACCGTTTTACTTCCATATTCCATAAGGAAATGGAAGTATGATGATGGCGAAAAAAATCGTGTTCGAGATAAGGGCTGATTCTGATTGTTCACACTCAAAACATGAATATAAGTCATTTTCTGAAAAGTATGTGTGTGTGTGTGTCTGTCTGTCTGTCTGTCTATGTATTTGTGTGTAGAATTTTTTATATGGCGAACGATAACTGCTGCAAATTCAAACAGAATCAAATAATTTTTTGCATATGTATCTGAGTTGTAGAGGACTCAAGCCTATTGATTTTGGTGAAGAGTAAAGTACTTAAAATTGATAAATAAAGTATCCTGAAAAGAAGGCCATAATAATCCACTGTAGAAAGGTAGATGAAATATCTATAAATATAAAGGGTAGTTGAAGGGGGAGGGGGTAATTTTCTATAAATAAAAATGTTAGTTGGAGGGGGAGAGGATAATTTTTTATATGTGTACTACGTTATAGGCAACAAAGTAGTAGTTTGTTGTTAAAATTCCTTCCCGGGCTGTTTGGCTGTGGTCCAATGTTTTCTGCAAAACCAGACGTTTCGGCAGTGCCATCGACTGCCATCATCAGTGAAAATCGATGGGCTAACGTGTTGTGGTATACGTTAGTGACCACAGTAGTGTGGTTAAGGCTGAAGAAAAAAGTAGTTTCTAAGGAAGTAGTTGAAATATTTTATTTAAAAAGTAATTTTAAATATATGTCTTAGAACATGGAAGTCATGTACGTATGGTTCTCCATACCGATATTTTTCCTTTTCACTGAACCTTACGTTTGCCTGACTTATTCTGTATTTAAAGTTTTATCTAAGTTTTCCATCTGATGTAAATTTATTTTAATTTTAAAAATATGAAAACCGGAAATAACAGTCTCATATTTACTTAGTTTAATCCGTGGGTTCAATACCTCATACCATTACTCTTACCGTGGGTCCAGTATCTCACACCATTACTCTTACCGTGGGTCCAGTACCTCATACCATTACTCTTACCGTTCTCACAGATTTTTCTACTTTGGGGAAGTTACAATTTTTTATAATGATTTATATTTTGATGTGTTTTTGATGCCACTATTTAGTTTTTGTGGTGTTTCTAGGTTCATATACACATCTAAACTGGAAGTTTAAAAGTTAATACCATTTACACTCTGTCGGTACAGGGTAATGTGAACTGACTCATCGTTAGGATACCTCATCATTTACTTGAACAACCTCATCATTGACAACAACGGTTATTACGTAGTATCTTTGTTGCTGATCAAATTAAGTTTCGTGTTGAGTCTTTTTATCTGATTCTCTGCATATTTGGGTAAAATTCTGGGCATAATTTTTTCTGTAATCTTGTGGTCATTCCAATTGTTTATGTATTATGTTATTGTTCATTCAAGTTATAAATGTACAGTAGTGTTTCCTGAAGAAGTACATTTCTCATTTTCATTTCTGTGTATTACTTAAACATTTCACCAAAAATAGGGTACAGAAAAAACACGCAACTGTTTGCTTATAACGTCGAGAGGAAAAGCGAATACCTCTATAGTAGGAGAAATGTTACGGAAAAGTTTAGATTAATAATCCTGAAAACAATCGATTTATTATGCTTTAGAGCTGTTAGAGTCCATTTGACGGAGGAAATAATTCCCCAATACTTGTTCCCGTTGCTTATTTCTCAGAGTAATTGTGATTTTCTCTGCACAGGATTCGAGGCCCATGCACAAGGACTGCTCAAAGTTATGTCCTAGGTCACAATTAACTCTCGGTCACGCTAAAGAAACCCTCCCTTCAGAAGTTTTTATCACGAGGATTTTTTTGTTTGTTTATTACTTCACAATAATATAACAATAAATATAACAAAAGTTCAAAGTTCCGCGACTATTAAAGACGTAAAACAAAGATCGCTGACTCAGCTTAGAAAGTTATACCACTAAACGCATTCGAAAATTGTTTTGAAGACTGAAAAAAAGTTAGCACAACCGTGTTATGACCAACTGAGACTACTTGGAAGAGGGCATTGAAATTGTAACTGAATCACTGTATAATTTTTCAAATAAACAAAAATAGCTCGAACGTTTTGGTTAAACTTCGTGCAACAAAATTAAATATAGCAAATATAATAGCCTATACCACGAAAATCAGGAATGTCGTAAAAGACATTGTCCTTTACTCTTACTTAAAATAAATCTTAATAATTTCTTAATTTTTATGCATTAATATACCTTTAATATTTATATAGACTTTACCTCAAGGTGTATTCTTCTTATCTGGAACATGTTTCGGGAAGCCTTGTGTTCTCATCTTCAGCCTTCCTGATTTTGAACCTTGTGAGGTACTTCATCAGGTTACACAAGGCTTCCCGAAACATGTTCCAAATAAGGAGAATACACATTGAGGTAAAGTCTATATAAATATTAAATATATTTTATACATCAAGAAACAGACTGTAGCAAAAAGTGTTTGAATTAATATACCTATGTGCGATTAAGGCCCATAGGTTTTCCATTGCATATTTGTACACTCATCGATCGTCCCTGACAATTTGTCTGAGGAAGTATATCATTTGGCACCCACACATAACACCGCAACTAACAAAATTCTCGCATATTTTAGATTTATAGATGCTATATTAAACACAAATACCATATAAATTATTTGGTATATAGGCATATAGTGCAACACTACAGGTTGGAGTCCATATAAATATTAGTCTGAAATACTTATAAGCAGAATTATCACTGTTGCACACCACTATATAAAAATTATTCCGATCGGTGTGCAACAGTGATAATTCTGCTTGTGACTTTTACCACTAACACAACTTTCTTCATTAAACTGAAGTACTTATAGATAGTGGTTAATACATATACTGGTACAACAAAATTTTATAGAGAACAACTTTCATTAATTGTTCTTTTCACATACTGGAAATAACTCGCCTTCTTTACGGTTTTAAGTTGAATTTAAAAACATTCAACTTTAAAGAACATTCATACCCATTTATGAATGTGTAATGTTTAACGATTACAGTGGAAAACGTTTAACCCGAAATGACGGCGACCAGCTGTTTTTTCGCGTTAATCTAATTTCATGTTAACAGAATTTCGTGGTAAACGCACAAAAAGTGAAACAAAATGACATAAATGGAGAAATACTACATAGATTACTTACTGTATTGTGTAGTAAAATAAAGCAATAAAGAAATTTCAGAAACTTATAAACGTTTTATTTATCCTTCTGAAAGATTTCTTGTTAATTTTTGGGAAAAAATATGGTCAATTTTGTCTTAAAATTTAGTACACACACACTGTAGCTATTCTTAACTTAGTCTTACGATTTAGGTTTTTTTGTATAGTAATGTAGAATGTTTTTAAAGTAACAATGTTTTATTCTTTTTAAAATAGACCGTTATTTTCTTTTTCAAACATTTCTGCACTACTTTATTGCCAACAAGTGCTTCTAATTAAACAATGTGATCAAACTTTTCAGCTTCCGAGTTGGCTTCTAAATATCGACGAACAAGGCTCAGCAACTAAAGCATATCGTTAACGCTAAAAACGCGTAAATGTTCACTGTTACGTTCGTCGGTAATCACCTAACATTGCAAAATATTTTGTTGACTTGTAAATATACATATAGGTAATTGTTATAGTCTCATAAATACTAATACTAAATACTAACAAAGAAAAGACAATACAAATATTTATTAACTACAGTTTTCTACAAACTCTACATCTGAGTATTGTTATTTACACATTTAAACACATATTGCTACTTATTAGTCTAGTCATTGAATCAAACCAAACCGGCTTCAACTTGCATTACACATAAAGACGGTAATACTCCTTGGTATTTTCACACAAGATTAATAACATCTCTGTTAGACTGGCCATGCTCATTAATGACCGTTAAAGCCTCATACTGCAATTAGGTATTGCAGCTGTAATAATCATAATGCAGTGAGCACACTGTTTAATGCTTGGTTACCAACCAGAGAATTAATTGTAATTAATTATCATAAGGTAAAGAATTCTTTACGCATACTTATTAACATCATTACAGTGTCTTTCTAATTTAACTGTATTTAAATAAATTAATGTTAACCGTAATTTATAATAGTAACCTCCAACTAGTAATCTACTGGAAATTAATTATTAGACGTTAATTGCTAGATGGTAGTGTGGTTCACTAAGTGATTTAAAAACACATAATATACGTAGAAAACGGTAAGCTAAGACTTTAATTGACAGCTCAGTAGACCACCAAGGAATATGGAATATGGAAGAACGAATAAATCCATACTTACAAACAGAATTAACACTGTTGCACACCACTATAGAAGAATTGTTAGGGATGAGCTGTGAAGCTTGAAAGCGCTAATCGGTATAATTTTTTCACACACAACTTTATTAATTCAATCCATATGTAGGTTGAACAAAACCATAGATAGAAGTGTTAGAAGATACGGTGCAGAAGTACAAGAGCTTAATTGTGCTATAGAAACGGATCTTAAAAGTGTTCTAGACTCACTGAACAAGGTCAGAACACGAATATAGAGTAAAGCTCAGAATAGAAGTCGAAATGGATACTGTTAAGACGGTCTACTTGATCGTCGTATGGTACAGTGGAAAACAAAATACAAGACACCAATTAAGACACTAATCACCAACTTTAATTATCACAGTTAAACAGTTCGTAATTAACAAGACAGTCTCTTACAATAAATCAAATAAAAATTAATTGTCTTGTTGATACATCCTCTTCATTCACTTTTTTAAATATTATATATATACACAACTTTCACTAGTGAACAAACTTACTTTTGGTTTTTTGTCCCAAACGTTTCGACGTGGTGTCCGTCTTCCTCAGTGGGATTTGAAATACAGAATGTCTGTACAAAGTAACCGTTATGGGTTGTAGGTGTGTGTCAAATGACACCACGTCGAAACGTTTGGGACAAAAAACCAAAAGTAAGTTTTTTCACTAGTGAAAGTTTGTATATATTGTAACGTAGATCTGTTACGAGGTTGTTTAATAATTAGTGTTTCTGTAATTCGTTCTATTACTCGTATAGGAAATGTGTGCGTGACGAGCGTTTTTTAACTCGTTCGTTGGGTTCGTGGTATAGTATAAGTGTATAATTGATGTTATTAATCAGTTCAGTTACTTCTGTCAATGTTATTTGCGTGTAGCGAGTCGAGTTGTACCTTTTCTTACCATTTACGGGCAAACCGTATCTCTCGGCGTTTGGTTTGAATATTGCCGCCTCGCCACCTGATTGGCGCACGCCGTCTTTCAGTGTCGACTTCGCTAACTGTGATGTTTTGTTGTTTTCACTTTAATAATTTTCTATGTATTAACTTATTTCGTACGAATCAAACATACAGCGTTGCAGAACAATAATATTTATTAACCCTTTAATAATTTTCATTTATTTAGTAGTACATTATTTTATCTTAGCACCGGCCTTTACAATTGCTCAGTTGGCATGCTCAGTTGTCTGTCTGATCTACACGCCGCTTGGCGAATAACGTTTGTTTACAATAAAAATTTTTCACAGGGCGTATTAAAAAGTCCTTTTGACTACAGAAGTATTGGATTAACGGCTAAAATGCACAAATTTATAATAATTCTTAAAACTAGGTACACAATATTTAATACATTAATACATTCAAGTAAGTAATCATCAATGAGAGTTAGTATATTTTTTGGTTAGGATTTTGACAACAAGTTATGTTTATTAATTATTTATTATAGCTCAGTTTAAATGGTTATTAATTGGTTAAAGTTCAATAATAGTGATATTATAAATACTTTCAGTTCTTGTTCAAAATAGTGATCAGTGAAGTGAAAATTGTGATTTGTTATTATGGATAGAAAATTGGGAATTCGTTTTAGTGAGATTATTGTTTTATACTCATCGGTTCTCGTTGGGGCTTCCTCTATGCTCGTCTACTTCTTCCGGATGGATCTGGTCGTCTTCTATTCTTCGGATATTCGTCAATCTCGTTCAGACGGTTTTTCCATAAAGTTCGGCTTCTCTCTCGTTCCGCAGTCGTCCGTCTTCTTGGGTTGAAGTAGGTCACTCCTTGTCTTCCTTCGGGATGAGTCGTCAGCTATGATTCTTGAAGTCTTCTTAATTTCCACGGATAATTTTAGTTGTGAATATTTTAATAATAATTAGATTATTAGGTGTTCCATGGACTGCTATTACTATCTTTCTTCCTTCCGATTTCAGTCAAAATTCACTTATTTATGATAAAATTTGGGTTGAGAGCTGCATACATCCGCCCTCCGCGTCGGTCAATAATGGATTAACGAAAATTCAACGGTTTTTTGGCAATAAATTTCGGTTGCTATGGTTACCTAATAAATTATGCTAATTCTCATTGGTCGTTAATTTTAAGTCATTGTTATATTCTAACGTCTTATTTTAGTTTAAATCTATAAGATATCTTCAAATTAAGATTTCTTTCTTATATTGGTAGCTAGATTTATTACATGAATACCATTGTTCATAATTTTTGATAAGGATCATTTTGATACCCCTCATGGTTACTTTTGAGTAGCTAATCACATTTTTGTTATTTTTCCTTATTTATATTTCATATATTTTTTATCTAAAACTGGATGTTATTTATACATTTTGGTATTAGGTATACCCCCTTAACTTGTTTAAACATTTGGTATATTCTGATTTGATACTGGACTATTGTTTGTTCTTAAATTTACAAAATTCTTCATTAACTGTTAGGCCTAGAGCCTAGATTTTCCTATACTACTATCTAACATTCTTTGTGACTCCTTACCTTTATATATGGTACTTTAAAACAATTTTTTAACTAGAAACAAATAATAAACATTGGTGTTTCTGACTACACCTCTTATTATAACAATAAACATTTTCTTGCCAGGTTCAAGCCTGAAATAAATTTCTAACTACCTTGCTGTTCCTTTCTACTATCTGGTTCAACTGATAATTCATTATATTATATGGGTTTTTTAAACAATAACAACACTCTTATTATACTACTATTAAACTGTACTTTACACAATATACTCTATTCCCTCATTCCTTCACTAGAAAACAGTGTCTATCTTTCTTGTTTGCCTTTCATTCCAATGACTTAATTTCTATCTTATCTTATAATTCTTATTAACTATTGCTTAACTTAATCACATTATAATGAGTTCCTCTTACTTGCTAGTACAAAGTTTATCACAGATCCTTTAGTTATTCTAATACAGTCTACTAACTAAAATACTTTTTTATGTTCACCCACTACACTTTTTCCTTCATAGAAGGTTTTTTATTTATTCACCTTCACTTATTATTTGTAACATGCTATAACTGCATGTCACCACTTTTGTATTAATACACTCTTTCTTCCACCCACTTGATATTATTCACTAGGTTGTTTATTTATGTTAACATCATCATGGGGTTACTGGTTATAAGTGTTTATTTTATTTTCCCTTCACTAATGATCACTTTTGGTTATTAATTGTGGCCTTTATTTGCCTCAGGTTATGATTTACTGATTTCGATTATTTTTATTACTATTCATTTGGGTGTGTTTATTATTAACTCCCTATCTTATATTTATGAGTACATTCCTTCATTAATAAAATATACATAACATTACTATCTTTCTTATTTGTCATTATTACCCTAGGTACATCTCATCTATGTTCTAACTACGTTAGTGCATTCGTTAACATACATTTTATGGTCATTATTAGGGAATTACAATGTTCGTTATCATTTTCTTGATTACATTTAGTTCTTGGTTCCTTCTTCCTTGTTCCATTGTTCTTCTTGTGTTTATCCGATCTATTGAGTCAAGTCATCGTCAGTTTATTAGTCATTTGTCATTTTGTCATTAGGTTATTAATCTCTGAGTTTATAAGTTCTTGACCTTCATTCTTGCCTTCGGTTTCTTTGTTTTATAATTAATTATCAATGTATCTTTCACTACCTTATGTCATGTTACAATATATAACAAATAAAAATTGTTCACACGCAATAAAAATGTTAACCGATATACAAAACACAGTCGTATTACAATTGTCTCGCACAATTATAAAACAGGTAATACTTCGCCACAATACTACAAACCGCACTCCAATAATTCGCAAACTGAAAACTGAGACTCGCTGAGTACTTGTATTTATACCGCGCTGAGGTTCCAGAATATTCGCAAATAGGCGTCTACTAGAAAACACTAGAACGTAATTCATTGCGGACTTGAACAAAGCACGCGCGGACCGGTATGGTCTGGTATGGACCCGATAGTTGACGCGTAATTGTCTTTCACCGCAGAGTAGCAGCATTATGTATGCACACACACACATTACAGCCGGATTCCTCTGGAACATTCGATAAACACGTAGGTTGTTCTGTAATGTCGTAACAATACTGTAACCAATTGCAATACAAGTTTTAAGCTTATAAGCTTATAAGCTTTTAAGCTTAAAGAGGATGTCAAATGAAAGGTGCCTAAGAAAGTACCCTTGACATAAGGAAAAGCGATATACGGAAGACCTTATGGAAAAACTACGTAGATGAAGAATAAAGGACGAACGGGCACAATCGCTTAGACCGGCAAGGGTGAAAACCAGTTTGCGAGGGACGATATCAAACGTAAAAAGTAAGGCGTAATACAAATACATGTTTGTTACGTATAAGCTTAGATTTATGTTACATAATCTAATTGATTATAGACTACATCTCCATCCCATTGATCAATTCCGGTACAGATGTTAACGCATTTAGGTAATTTTAAACGTTCAACATTTCTCTCTGCCAGCACAAATACCTAGCCACTTACGCAGTTACCGGTTGATAAGAGGTTCATATCATTACAGTGTATCTTTGAAACATTCACACGTCAAGCGGAATGTGGCTTCTCAGATCGAACTGGTTTTAGTTTCATCAAAAGCAGAACATCAAAATGTAAAAGACCGCATTATGTGGAAACCAAAACTCGTATATTAGCCTATACCACAGTGCTGTGGTCCTGACGTGAACACCCTACGTTCAGGATTTTTATTATTCCACTGATGATGGCAGCCATTGGAGCTGCCGAAACGTTTGGTTTGGAAATAAACCATGGACCACGGCCAAACAGCCCGGATATCTTTAATCTTAAAACTGACACCGGCCGTGAAAGCCTGAGGACAATTTTCGTATATTTCTATTGGAAAATATCGCTATGGAGACCCATACGTGATTTCCATGTTTTAATATTTTTTTATATTTAGACTAAAATTATTCATTGCTAAACTGCTATAATTGTTATTATTTAGACAAAGCTTTTCGTCATCACTGACATCTTCAGGTCTTAAACAACGTTGTTTAAGACCTGAAGATGTCAGTGATGACGAAAAGCTTTGTCTAAATAATAACAATTATAGCAGTACGCTGTTTAAGACCTGAAGATGTCAGTGATGACGAAAAGCTTTGTCTAAATAATAACAATTATAGCAGTTTAGCAATTTTATAAAAGAAAAGTAAGGATGGCTGCTAATTTAAACAATACGAAGAATAAAATTATTCACTTGAATTCGGTTCTATAATTTCTAAAAAAATATCCCCCACCTTCAAACTATTTTCACTATTTATAGATATTTTTGTTATTATGGGGTAGTCTAATATAATGTTATTTTCGAGTCACTTTATCTATAAAAATTAGGCACTTTGTTCTTATAAAGAAACTGAACTGCGCAGATAATCATCCCTCCTCCTCAACTTATTCCCACCATTAATGATTTTTACACTTTCATAGAATAACAGTTTTATCATATGTAATTGCTTTATCTTATCCTTCAAAATTAAATACTCGTACTTTACTTGATATCAGCAAACTAATTTTTAAAAAATCACCCCTCTTCCTTCAACTACCCTCTCCATTTATAGATAAAGCGCTAAAGTCTCATTTATCATTTTACAGTGGATTAATGTGACCTTATTTACGGGGCACTTACTTATCAAAATTAAGTAGTTTACTCTTGTTAAAACACACAACAATGGCAGATAAACTATTCTCCCCCTCAACCGAACAACCTCATTTTTGATATTTACAGTTTTATTGAGTAAAAATTTCATTATATGTAATTATTAAAGTATCGTATCCTTCAAAATGAAGTACTTTATTCGACATAAAAAGGTAGTTTTCAAATAATTACCCCCTCGCCCTTCAACTACCCTTTTCATTTATACATATTTCATCTACTTTTCTACAGTGGATTATTAGGTCCTTTCTTTCAGGATACTTTATTTATCAAAATTAAGTACTTTACTCTTGTTAAAACGTAAAACGTTGCTTGTAAACTACCCCTGCCCCTTAACCGATCTTCACAAAAATCAATATGCCTCGAGTTCTGTACAACGTGGGCATATACAGTATGGAAATAATTATTTAATTCTGTTTGAATTTTCGGCAGTTATCATTCGCCATAGAAAACATTCTACATACACAGATACTTTTCGGAAAATACTTTTCTTAATTTTTTATTTTAGTACAATCAGAATCAGCTCTTATCTCGAACACGACATTACAACGTATAAAGTCCTTGATTTTGTTTCCTCAAGAGCTTATGTGTCTCAGTCACTCCCGTCGATAAAAAGAACCAAAAGAAGACATCACTTGTACCCTATTTTATCAGATTCAGTGCAAATTGTTTTCTAATTACTGTGGAACATACAGACGTGCACTGTAAGATACCCGCTGTAAACATTTTTTTACCTTAACTTGCGTATTCAGGGGAAAAGGCAAGATAGTACTTCACGACTTGAATTACTGAATTTAAGCTAATAATTTCTTGTAAATAATATAAAAAAAGATTATAATTATTATTATTATTATTATTGGTGATAGTAGTAGTAGTAGTAGTAGTAGTAGTAGTAGTAGTGGTAGCAGTAGTTTAATAGTAGTAGTAGTAGTGGTAATAGTAGTAGTAGTAGTAGTAGTAGTAGTAGTAGTAGTAGTAGTAGTAGTTAGTAGGAGCACCAGTAGTAGTAGTAGTAGTAGTAGTAGTAGTAGTAGTAGTAGTAGTAGTTAAGCTAATAATTTCTCGTAAATAATGTAGAGAAAAATATTATTATTACTATTACTATTTTTATTTTATTATTATTATTGTTATTAGCAGTAGTAGTAGTAGTAGTAGTAGTTAAGTTAATAATTTCTCGTAAATAATGGAGAGAAAAATATTATTATTACTATTACTATTATTATTTTATTATTATGATTATTATTATTGTTATTAGCAGCAGTAGTAGTAGTAGTAGTAGTAGTAGTAGTTAGTAGGAGCACCAGTAGTAGTAGTAGTAGTTAGTATGAGCACTAGTAGTAGTAGTAGTAGTAGTAGTAGTAGTAGTAGTAGTAGTAGTAGTAGTAGTAGTAGTAGTAGTAGCAACAGTAATCCGGCAACAGCAACATTAGAACCCGGCTGTAATGTGTGTGCGTACGTGATTGTTAACGCGTTATCTAGGCTGTGGCAGAATTCACCAGTGCGCGCGCGCTGTGTGTAAGGCCACAGTCAATTACGTTCTGGTGTTTTCTAGTAGCGTTCTTGACGCGCAGTATGGAATATTCTGGATGTCCAGCGGGATGTAAATACAAGTACTCAGCGACGCTCATTTCAGTTTGAGTCGCGATTTATTGGAGTGCGGTTCGTAATATTGTGGCGAAGTGTTATGTGTTTTATAATTGTGCGGGCCAATTATAAAAGAATTAGGTTTTATATTAGTTGACATTTTATTGCGTGTGAACAATTTTTATTTGATATGTTGTAACAGACTATCTTGTTGATTACAAATTGTTTAATTGTCATAATTAAAGCTAGTGATTAGTGACTTAATTCGTGTCTTGTATTTTATTTTCCACTCTACCATATTATGAACGCTCTATTCAGATTTTGGCAACAACTCTATTTAATTGGATACCCAAATTTAGTTTTATGATTTTTCAGATTTAAAACCGTCAGTTTTACCACTCGTTTTCCTATTTGGGGGGGGGATGAATTTAAAAACTGTTAAGGAATTATTATTATGGCAGATTCCACAAATGACAAGCCTGCATCGATTCTTGTTAATAAGAGGAGGTAAGTGTGGTTTACAAGAAGCAGAAGTAATTGCAGTATTTATAAATTTATTCGTATCTATGAATAGCTTAGTTACCAGAGAATGGCAAGATAGTAAGAAATTGAAACGTCAGAAAAGGGTTTACAAACTATTTAGAAAGCAGTTCTCTTGATCATCAGTGAACCGGATTGGTAAATCATCACCACACACTTTACACTTCCTGTACACGTAATATTTGCTTTGGATTGTGAATAACTCTAGAAGCTAGATTATATAAATATAAACACAAATAAAATACATTAATTAAAAAAATTACAAAAAGTAAACAAAAATAAAAATAAAATCTACTAACTGATAATAATAATAATAATAATAATAATAATTGCAGATGAGGATACATTTGTTAAATCGAATCTGCAAAGACTCTGGACTGCAGATATTCACACGTAAGGCCAAGGTGATGGCTTTTCTTGGAACTGATCCCGTACGGGCAAAAATTGTCATAGTTGGTACTGTCCTGGAACAAGTCAGCAATTTTGAATACCTGGGCTACAGTGTGTCTTATAGTGCATGCAACGACATTGTGAATAAGTTCCATTAGGAGAACCCTTAATCAGTAAGTAAAGGAACACGCTTATAATTCTACAATGTGATGGCTCTTCCCACACTTCTTTATGGGTCTGAGAATTGGACTTTAACGAAAGGGCAGGCCAGTCACATCCGAGCGGCTGAAATGAGATTTTCACGTATACTCTCCATGATCATAGAAGAAACACAGATATACGGGAGGAACTGAATATTATGAGTATACTCGACAGGATCGCCCAGTATCGGGTGAATTGGTGGGAAAATCTTTGCCGAATGGATGACTGCCGCATCCTCAAGAAATCTGGAACTATAAGCCGAGGGGACGGAGATGTGTGAGACGTCCGAGGAAGCGCTGGAGTGACCAGCTCTATCTTTGCCTATTTGAGACCGGAACAAACCATCCTTGGTGTAATCGGTGAATAATAATAATAATAATAGTATGTAGTAGTAGTAGTAGTAGTAGTAGTAGCAGTAGTAGTAGTACTACTATCAGCAGTTCACCTTTGCAACTGAACAACGAATGTAGTGGGTGACGTATGCCATTCCACTGCACGCATCACTACAATACTACACATTTAAAATACGTTTAACACAGTTTCGGTGTGACTTGACTGTCTCTCGCACGGTATTTCTTGTAGCGAATAAAAAAACACACTTTAACAAAATATTCAGTAAATTACACTTGCATACAATGTACGAACGTTCAATCTAATACGCACACAACTTTACAACTAAATACGTATGAACAATGTGTTCAGAACCAGTAATACCGCACCAACACAAGCACGCACACTATCATTCAGTAGACCTCCCGCTCCTCAGTCGTCTCGGCAGCAAAACTGGTGTGCATGATACAGTAATGGTAGTAATAGTAGTAATGGTAGCAATAATTTTAGTTAATAGCAATAGTTTTAATAATGGAAGGAGGAGGAGGAGCAGAAGAAGAAGAAGAAGAAGAAGAAGAAGAAGAAGAAGAAGAAGAAGAAGAAGAAGAAGAAGAAGAAGAAGAAGAAGAAGAAGAAGAAGAAGAAGAAGAAGAAGAAGAAGAAGAAGAAGAAGAAGACGAAGAAGAAGAAGAAGAAGAATACTTTAATCGCTATAAGCGTAAAACGACTAGAACTGTAAAGCTTTAAATACTGACATCAGCAAACACGAATCAGTGTTAGTGTCTGCGTATCAGAAAGAAGCTCATCTTGACCCTGTCTAACCCCGGATCAAAATTCTTCTTTTCCTGTAACAGGTTTGTTAATGATTGTTGTCTGGCCAACCTTTGTGTTTCAGGTAAACACCTGCTGCCAACGAAAGTGTCTCAAATTGTGGAACGATAGACGGAAATCAATTGCAGACTGGATATTCTTTTTGGTTTTGCAGTAGTAAATATTCATTATTAGTGGAGCTTACACACACCCGCCGTTGTTAATAAAAAAATGTATGTACCTAAACTACCAAGTTTAACTGTATACGTCGCGGTACAGAAATATTTACTACCATTACTAAAATAATAACATATTGTCACGATATTACAGAACACTGTACGTGTTTGTTGAATGTTCCAGTGGAATCCGGCTGTAATGTGTGCGCGTACGTGATCCTCAACGCTTCAGCTAGACTGTTACAGAAGTCACGCGGCCGCGCGCGCTGTGTGCAAGTAAAGGAACACGCCTAAAATTCTATAAAGTGATGGCTCTTCCCACACTTCTTTATGGGTGGGAGAATTGTACTTTAACAAAAGGCCAGGCCAGTCGCATCCAAGCGGCTGAAATGAGATTTCTCAGGCACGTGGCAGGGTATACTCTCCATGATCATAGAAGAAACACAGATATATGGCAGGAACTGAATATTATGAGTATACTCGACAGGATCCCCCAGTATCGGCTGAATTATTGGGAACATCTTTGCCGAATGGATGACTCCCGCATCCCCAAACAACTCTGGAACTATAAGCCGAGGGGTGGGAGAGATGTGGAAGCGCTGGAGTGACCAGCTCTAATCTTTGCCTATTTGAGACCAAAACACACCATCCTTGGTTTAATCCGTGAAGACGATGATGATGATAGAAATATATAAGTGTCAATGTTGAAGTGTGACCTACTTGATCAGTTTTATTTGAGGAGGTCATTTCCTTGTCTTGATTTTAAATCGTGCATGAACGTCAGACAAGTTAGCAGATCTTAGTTTTAACGTTTTTGAATTCTCAGATTTTAAAGAGGAGATTCTCAGCTTCCAACATATAATTCCCCTTTAAATAATTGTAATATCTCTTGGGGTGGGAGGGGGGTATGTAAAGTAAGCACGCAGCAATGAAAACTGCTTCGTTTGTTGCCTTCATCTTTCCAATTATTTCAATGCATCAGTTGGAAGACCAATAGAGATTAACGAGGAAACAAAAAAGTGGGGTATCGACCATAAGAAATGAATCCGAAGAATTCAAGTCACTCAGCAGCTACAATTTGTAACAGGAATGTGTGAAATGTATTTGTATAATGAAATAATTACCGGATATTATGCAAAGAAATAAACATAAGAGTCATAACTCAGTAAGGTAAAATACACACTCGCGAGTGCGTATATTATATTTGCCTTCTATGCTGCTAATAATTTGTCTCCCTCATTCAAACCGTCATCCGTCAGCATCAAAATGACCGATATCAATTCTAATTAGTTTTTTATCTAACATCAGTGTAGTTACGTTTTTGTCATGTTTCTGCGCATCATCAATCAACGGCTATACCTAGAGCAGAATGACCAGAGAGAGAGAGAGAGAGAGAGAGAGAGAGAGAGAGAGAGAGAGAGAGAGAGAGAGAGAGAGAGAGAGAGAGAGAGAGAGAGAGAGAGAGAGAGAGAGAGAGAGAGAGAGAAAGAGACGGAGACGGAGACAGACAGACAGAGAGTAGGCTTCATTGAAGGTAATAAGCTGCGGTTGATGAATACTAATTGTGGCAACGTGAACTCAAACCGGTAATCTCATCTTACTAACGGTACAATCTGATTGGTGCACAGAGTTAGAGTCAAGAGTGCGGCACTTTTAAGGACACATTATTAAATCAAAGGCTTTCGACTGTCATCCTTTTGGCCGAGTTGATTGTGTTGATTAGTGACAATAGAATCTGAAAATTTAATAAAATGTTTCAACAAATTTGTAAAAAAAAAATAATTTCTTTTTTGAACTTTTTATGTTAATTACAGAATACTTGAATTCTTTTTACGGGAGACAAATGAAATTAACTAAGGACAGAACTGTTAGATTTAAAAACAAGTACGAATTTATTTCACAATTGTTTGTGAGCTCTCGTTGGTGGTGTGTTAGGTTGCGGTTACACAAGCGTTTCCTTTCCGGTCGAGTGCGCGCGTGGAATTTGGAAAAACGTACAGTGGTCACACGTGCACGGTCGGAAGAGTAGTCACACGGGGGGGGGGGGTTTATAGCAGCGTTGGGACTTCTCGAACGCGCATGCCTACAGCTCTGACTATAAAGGTTAAAACGCAACTGCACAGAAACGTCCGTATTTAGATTAAAGAAAACATAGGTTATCTATCAGTGGTAAATAAATCTTTGTTAAGAAAATTTATTTTATTTTTTTTTTTAAGATGTCAACAACACCATGGGGCCGAAATTAATTACCATAGTAACAAATAAATAAACAAATGCTATTTTTAGCGGCGTCTTTGAACAGTCCGTGTGACCACCTTCGTGCGTGTTAAAAACGCACTAAAAAACGCAGCAGGTTGTGTTTTGATGCGGAAGACCTTGAAAACGCAGCAGAGTTGACGAGCCGTGCGTTTTTTCCACGTCCGTGTGACCAATTTCAGTGCCGCCTGTGTGTAAATTCAAAGCGTTTTCCAAACGCACGCAAACGGTCGGGAAAACGCTAGTGTAACCGTACTCTTAGACAGTTTTTAGCAAAATTTTAGATTCCTCTGGTCAGACGATATTGTTACAACGGTCTAACTGATCGTCGTATGGTACAGTGGAAAACAAAATACAAGACACCAATTAAGTCACTAATCACCAGCTTTAATTATCACAATTAAACAGTTTGTAATTAAAAAGACAGTCACTTAGAACAAATAAAATAAAAATTGTTCACACGCTATAAAAATTTCCAACTAATAGAGTACTGCACAATTATAAAACACATAATACTTCGCCACAATATTTCGAACCGCACTGTGTAAATCGCCCGACAATAACTGACTTGACCGTCGCTGAATGGCTGTATTTACACCCCGCTGATTTCCAGAATAATCTGTCACTTTGGATGACTTGTTAAACAAACAGGCGCTCTCGATAATCCACTAGAAACAGTGTCCTTGAACACACTGCGCTGACCGGTATGGTCTGGTATAGACCCGATAGTTGACGCGTAATTGTCTTTCACCGCAAAGTAGCAGCATTATGTACGCACAAACACATTACAGCCGGAATATTCGAGAAACTTGTAGAACATTCCGTATTACGTAACACTTTTTCCGCATTACGTAACAACATATACGAAACATATAATAATCAGATCAATTATGCAGATTGAAACAAACAAAACGTACTACGTATCTATTAATAGAGTGTAGACAGACAGACACACACGCGCGCGCGCGCGCGTGCACTTTTTACGAGAGAACTTGGGAGATTAGAAATCTACTATTATCGGAAGAAGACTTTAGCGGAATTATTCAAAACATGAGATGACGGAAAATTAAAAAAAACCTTGTGATGAGTAACAGGGTAGGAATTACGTCATGAGGCAAGTCAAGGCCCACAAAGAGTGCAGTGCGGAAGGTAGAAGAAGAAGAATATCTTTAACTGCGTTTAATAAGTGTACGTAGTGTAAAAGCATGACCAGCCAACCTTGACTACGACACTCCAGCTGTGAAAATCGCCCGTCATAATTGCACTTCTCATTTACTTGCTTGAAGTCTTGTATTGTTTTTAATTCTACCAAGCCATCCAACGTGACTTGTTGACTTGGAATTCAGCGCGACCTATCACGACTTAAATTTTATTTTATTCTGTTCACTTTGGTGCATTTCGTGTAACTAAGCGGCGAAAAATGTTTGTTTCTCTCAGCGATTGGTATTGCGTTGTATTGTTTATTTTATCGCAGTTTATTTGTGCAGACTAGTCAAGGGAACCCTACCCTCCAGGCGTGTTTCACACCTTTAACTCCCATACGCGTGTGTAATCTTCCTATGCACTTTTGTGTATGCATTGTTTTTATTATCAAGATTATATAAGTGGAAATTGTGAAAATATATATTCAAAGGTATATTCTGAGATTCGACAAAGACGTAAGGCTTATACAGGAATTTGTCGAGTTCGGACTGTTTCTGAATGTTATTGCCTTTCTGAGAAACGTTTTTTATACATATTATGAAATTCCAGTGTTCTCTTCTTCTTCATCCTCAAGGTTTAAACAAAGAATGGTTTGTTCCGGTCTCAAATAGGCAAATATTACAGCTGGTCACTGCAGCGCTTCCTCGGACGTCCCACACCTCTCCGTCCCCTCGGGTTATAGTTCCATAGTTGTTTGGGAATGCGGCAGTCATCCACTCGGCAAAGATGTTGCCACCAATTCAGCCGATACTGGGCGATCCTGTCGAATAGACTCATAATATTCACTTCTTGCCGTATATCTGTGTTTCTTCTATGATCATGGAGAGTATACCCTGCCACGTGTGCCTGAGAAATCTCATTTCAACCGCTTGGATGCGACTGGCCTGGCCTTTCGTTAAAGTCCAATTCTCAGACCCATAAATAGCATGGCAAACGAAGACATTTGCCTGAACAAAAATTTCGATCAGGATGGAAATTTGGATTTATGTAGCTAAAGATGTATACTGTAAAATAAGAAAACCTTACCATCGCGGCGGGACCCCGTTTCCGGGAAAATCGATCGGAAAAGTCGTGATTGTCGGTTTTCTTCACGTAATTGTTGAAATAATGAAAATAAAGCGAAACGTTACAAATAAATGTTATAGCTTATGATATTATCTACAAATTTTGTCTAAACAATTTTTCGATATCTGAATTAGTTTACGAGATATAAACGATTTCCCACGTTGTAGCGTGACAGAAAATCCACTACTTATTAAGTCATATAAAATCATAAAAATTAATTACACCACATATGTTAAAATAATATTGAATGAGATTTAATGAAATCAAAGGAATGAACCACGATAAAATAAAAATCCTCATAACATTATATAAAAACCACTGTTTAAATATCAAGGAAAGTATTGAAAGCAACTCATATTATAAGATCAGTAATTTACCCAGGAAGTTAGGAGCAGTAAACAAATTAAATAACACCATAATCAAGAAGAAAGAGAATCAGTTTAAGAGTGGTGAACACCAAAATACCCCAAAGACAAGAAGAAGGAAGAATAAAATTTGTGATCAGGAAGAAAACAATACCCTGAAACCTTTAGAGAAGAACAAGGTCCGTGTCAGTAAATAAATTAGATGCTCCAAACTAAACATCAGTCGAGATAACACAAAGTACCTTGGTTTACCCAAGAAAGAAGAATGAAGACTAAAAGAAGGACAAGAATGAAGACAAGAAAGAAGATAAGAAGAAGGACAAGAAAGAAGATAAGAAGAAAGACAAGAAAGAAGACAGGAGGAGAGAAAGAAATAGTATGAAAGAAACACCGTTGTAAAACCTATTATTATTATTAACTACCATCCACCCCAAACCCACCAAAACGATTAAAAAGAAAGTATAACATACCAAAATCTTATAAAAATGTAATTAGTTAGAAACCTAAAGTGTTGTATAGTATTATAAGAAGTGAACCTACTAAAGCGATTGTGTGATAAAGAAAATAAACAAGTCTTAACAGTCCATGATTACTAAAGGTCTGGTCTGAGATAGTGAGACTCAAAATATCAGAACCACCAGTGAAAGTGAATTTGTGTAAGTGTTTTTTGGAAATGCAATAAACTTAAAGTTAGTAATACTATGACTTATCAATATGCTATATAACAACTTTAATATCCAATAATAAACAGCACCATAAAATAATAAAATGGAAGGTTTCCAGTATTTTATTATTTTAATGTAACTCTTTATTTACAAGACATTTGTAAAAAATGCTAATAACTAGAGTATGGGTGGTCATGTTTACTGATGAAGGGGATCATAAATAATAATGGTTTAGACCAGAAAGGACTAGCATTAACTTAGTATTCATAGGTTTAAAATGTTTAAATAGACTGTTTGTTCACAGCCATAAAATCAATGTATTTGTAAGAGTTATTAGAAAATAAGATTTATATTATGTGTTTAAAATGAATTATGTTTGCTAAATAACAGCATACATACCATTAATAATGTTTCAGTAGGTATGCTGTGTTAATTCAAAAGGAGTTAAATGTATATGTTCAAACCATGTCAGCAATATGTTCAATTGTACAGATTGCTAAATAATGTTCATAATTATTTTTTTATAACAGTAGTGTTAATTAAATACTACACCTCACAATAAGTTATAAACCATTTTATTTTCATGTAATAATAACTATGTAAAGTCAGAGGAGTGGTAGGAGTAAATTTATTTGAGAAATACAGAAATGTAAAATTCTAAACTCTAGGCCATTTGGTGAATTCACAGAAACCATATAAACCAGTATAATTCACTAATAAATCCTGTAAACTAGCAAGATTTAGATAAGGTAAATCAGTTAACCACTACTGGGAAGGATCCTATGAGTTAAAATGATAATAAGGAAATTGACCTTAAAATATTGTAAATTTTCAAAATATATAAGTTAATTAATTTTAAAGAGCAATGTCAAATTCAGAGATTAACACAAAAAACCAGTTCAAAGGTTCAATTTATATGTATTTAAGGAAAGGAAGAGAAATATGACTAATTAAAATTTATTATAATAGTATTAATAACAATTAAAATGGAAGAAAAATTGTATAAAGGCGGAAATCAATGTTTGAGCCTAGATTTTCAAAAAGGAAAGAACTTTGGTAATTTCCACAAAATGTCTACAGATATGGACTATAATATATCAATTTAAAAGGAATGAGATGATTAAACCAATGATAAGGTTCATAATTCATGAAAGTGATGAATAAAATAAATAAATTCCATATATAATGTAATTTTGTATCATGTGTATGGGTAATCGAAATATGTTAACAATACTTTTTCAAAGATTAACTGGGCCAGATTTTGACCAAGTTAAAATAGTCTTTTGTTGAATATCAAGCTGAATAGTTGTGTGAAAAAACGTTCCTTATAACCGAGTCGAAAATGGTATTACAGTTAGCCATTCATATAAGTGAATCGAGAGTTAGATGAATTATACACTTTCTTAATTAAATTTACCAAAACGTTAACGACAATAGTGAAAACTAACACCTAACTTCATTATACGAGTGATCTAAAACAGTAAAACAATATATTTGATCTAATTCACGCTACAAATCATAACCACATTTTGAGCAACTTAACCCACAGAAGTGAACACATACTAAATAACATAATTAACACAAGTATACACGGAACACTTCTTCAGAACACACCAAACAACCTAATAGACAAATTACACCAGTGCGGGGACATTTCAAACATTCAAGAAGGTAATTTTGCTGTGATTTTTTGACACGACGACATCGCAGTAAACTCGCCAGATCTAGTAGCGGCCATCTTTGAATTTATTAAGCCTGCCTTCCTTATCCAGTGACGTCAGTCTACATATGGTTCGACTTCAACTTTCTTAAACATTATATATCAGAATTATTTAAATACTGTTGAATAATAATTATTGAATTTACTTTAATTGTTAATGTTATACTTTCTCGTTACCCTTCTCTGACTATTGATTTAATCGCTCAAAGAACCTGTCCTTTTTATAATACTTATAATAATTTTTCTACTGTATGCACAATCGATAATTACCTGAGACGGAGTCGATAATTGTTCTCAATCGATAAAAATCGATTATTTATTAAATTGTTTAATAAATCCATTTATTTCAATTGTATTTATCTGTTATTATTTCACAGGCTAATTTAAGGTTATTTATTAAGGCAAAGGGACTTCAAGAAGAAGAAAATATTTTTTTTTGAGTGAGATATTGGACCAGCAAGAAAAATCATCAATCGATTGCTGACTGGAGTTAATCTAGTTAACTCCAGACTTGGTTCAGATCTTCCAGAAGTGCTCAATAGTTAATAAATACCTTCCTGATTCTTAAAATTTTTACAGAACACTTAAAACAGCATTATTCCTTAATTACTGACCTTGATTAAACATAAAAACATTTTTTTTTTATTGAAAATTTTATTTTTTATAAAATTTGTCATCTACTATTTTATTTTTGTAAAGACCGGCATACAGGGTCTGCTTACAAAGTGGCGCTCGCAACAGTGGAGCTTAAAAGAGTTACTACACTACCACAGCGGAGCGAAACCTTACTAGAGTGGAGGTTTATTTGAACGAACCTCTAATCTCTTATATTTTTGTAACGGACTGTTACAAATTGGCTAGCCCAAACAGTGGGGATTAATTAAAAAGGAAGAAGCCAAGAAACCATTTGTAACACGTCTTCTTACAACGTACTCTCGCTATACTACTCGTGGATGCGCGCGCATCTCCAAAATAGGAAAATTTTCAAACATGTGATTAATTAATCGATAATTTGGGATAGTTATCGAAGTCGGAAAATTTTTAAAATGACATAGGACATAGAGAAAAACCTCAGCTTTCACGTGAATATATTTACATATTTCATTAAAGAATTTATCATATACAAAAATGTGTTTAAAAATGGGCAACTACATCTTATGAACAGAAATTTCGTATTTTGTCACAACTTTTTTGAAAATCATCAGAATGAAAATTCCTTCTGGAGTTACTTTCTTTAATGTTTGTATAATAATAATAATATTAAAACGAGAAAAGGATTACTGTTAAGGGGGGAAAATGATCTTGCGTCGAAGTTTGGGTTGTTTTCCATTCTTATTTTTAAGTGTTTTTTCCGGAATTCATTTATCAATATTTTCAATGTGAATTAATCAAAATCAATAAAAATGTGCTTATAAGTACTTAAAAGTATACTCTTTCGAAAGGATTGAACATTTTTTCAGTACACGTAATATTTTTTAAATTATGCTAAATTATTATGCATAGGTACCAAAACTGGCCAAATTTTAGTAAAATAAATACAACTTTTTCCAAAATGAATATTTTTGTTTGAAAATTTTAGAGCATTTAAAGAATGCACACAAGAGAGATTGCACCTATACAGAGAATACACCTATTGTAAAGGTAGAAATGAGAGGGCCTACTAAGTGAGGTGAAAATGCAGGTGTCAGGGAAAAAAGCGACCTTGGTATTTGAGCGCGCAACGCTAGGCGGAGTGATGTGGCGCACTCAGGGACCACGCAGGCGCAGGACCTTAAACAGCCGGGAAGTTAGTCTTGTTGTCGCATGATTGTTACATAGCTGACATTTTAAGGTTATTATTTTTTGATAATAAACAGTTTGCGTTAACAATGAGTGATAATTGTGAAAAAGTTGATAATATCACTTGTTTCAATTGTGAAAAAGATTTAGAAAATGACAGTGAAGAACATGTTGTTCTTGTGACACGTGGTTGTGACACATTAAAAGCTGTCAGTATTGAAAGAAACGAAATATTGAAATGTACTGAAATAAGCAGTGCTATAGTAGTAAATATATTTTCGGCGTGTTCAACAAAAAATGAACTTCAAATTAATCATAATTATGAACGTACTCCCCTTTTATATTTTTATACAAAGTGGTGGCGGTAACTGATGAATTTTCAGCATTATAATATTCGGAATAGTTTATACAAACAATTACATTGATCATTTTCTTTACAGAATTTAAGAAATAAACATAAAAGTAGCTACAAACCCTTAAGGTGCCGAGATACAAACTATGAGGTACCACAGTGACATTCTTGTTTTTTACAAATTTTCATTTTTTAGAAGCTATATACCAAAAAAGGAAAAAATGACGAGAGGTGTAAGTGGAAAATCGGCGTTATCTCCGTAAGGCATTAATATTTTAAAAAACTTTTTTAACCAATCTTGCTGAGAAAATCACAAGCTACAAGATTCATATACAAGTGTTTCGCTATTTCCATATTTTAAATGAGTAGGACGGAAAATGAACGCTAAAAAGGCCGACGCGCGGCGGAAGGTCGTGGAAAATCGTTTATATCTCGGAAACAAATTAATGGATCGAAAAATTGTATAGAGAAGTTTTGTAGGTAAAAGTATGAGGTACCACAGTAACATTCTTGTTTTTTACAAATTTTCATTTTTTAGAAGATATATATCAAAAAAGGAAAAAATGACGAGAGGTGTAAGTGGAAAATCGGCGTTATCTCTGTAACGCATTAATATATCAAAAAATATTTTGAGCCAGTTTTGTAGAGAAAATTACGAGCTACAACATTCATTTGAAACATTTTTCGCTATTTCTATTTTTTAAATGACTATAACAGAAAAACGAACGCTAAAAAAGCGTACGAGCGGCGGAAGGTGGTGGAAAATTGTCTATATCTCGTAAACTAATTCAGATATCGAAACATTGTTTAGACAAAATGTGTAGATAAAATCATAAGCTACAACATTTATTTGAAACATTTTGCTTTATTTTCATTATTTAAACAATTACGTGAAGAAAACCGACAATCACGACATTTCCGATCGATTTTCCCGGAAACGGGGTCCCGCCGCGATGGTAAGTTTTCTTATTTTAAAGTATACATCTTTAGCTACCTAAATCCAAATTTTCATCCTGATCGAAATTTTTGCACAAATTTGTCGAAATTTTGTCTTCGTTTACCATGCTAAAAGAAGTGTGGGAAGATCCATCACCTTGTAGAATTTTAGCCGTATTCTTTTACTTTCTGACTTAAGGATTCGCCTGATGGTCCCGCACATAAGGTTGAACTTATGCAACTTCTGCACCACGTCGTTGCTTGCATTATAAGACACACTGTAGCCCAGGTATACAAAACTGCTAACTTGTTCCAGGACAGTACCATTTATAACAATTTTTGCCCGAACAGGATCAGTTCCACAAAAGTTAATTATGTCGTATATCAATAGCAGAATATAACAACAGTCCTCTAGTTTTTATGTATATTGTAACGACTTACAAATAATGATGAGATGAATTTGTTAATTTTATAAATGTTTGTGTAAAAAATTTTTGTTTGTAAATTTTTTTTTAATTAATTAAATTTAATTACTTAATTATGTTCTGTGGTGTTCCGAATTTTTTGTTAATTGTTTTAATTAATTTAACTCCTTTTCTGTATTTTAAAATCCTCTCGCCAGTTAATAAGATTGTCTCCAATAACCATCGATAGGTGTACTTTCCTATTTGGAGGTTATCTTCCTTCTTATTGGTGAAATTCTGGTCGTTTCTGTTCAGTTAAAGTTATATTTTATACTAATTATTAAGTAGGAATAAATGAGATTCAATTTTATAGTAATTACTGAAGTTTATTAATAAATATTTATTTTATCGACTCTATCGATTTATAAATCGATTCTCAGGGTATCAATAGTGTACAATTATTTAATATCGGGTTCTTCTAACCGTTATTTCAGAGATAGTCAGAGAAAAGGTCAAAGTATTAAAAGTATAACATTACTAAAATATCTCAATTTAAAAATTAAAATACATACATGTTATTCAATATATAATGTTAAGTAAGATGCTGTCAAACCGTTCTGTTGAATAAACTGTGTCGCGTTGGATTGTGGGAAATCAATGATGGCCGCTGCTCGTGCAGATGTAAGATGAAGTCACCTCGCTGTTTCGTCTACTAATAAAACTGCTTTCCCTACGATTTTCCGTTCCTGAATTCCTCCTTTTTGTGTTGGTGGAGTGTTCCTTGTTGAGTGTTAGTGTACCACTTCGATAAAATGTGTTGTAAATAGTTATGTTCCACTTTAGTCTATGGGTCGATAATTGCACTTTCCGTTTCGTGGTGTTTAATTATTGTTTTAATCTTTTAAAATGTGTATCCGCTGTGTTGTGTTCTTATTTGAAGTTGTTTTAATGTTTGATGATGTTTGTTTCACTGTGTTTGCGTTAAAAATGTATTTTCACAAAACTCGCGTTTTTCGAATCAGACTTGGCTTAGAAAACATGCGCCATTAATGTATCAGCAATTAGGTTAAACTGCTTAATAGCTCTTGTCAAGTGTGCTTCACGATATCTAATAATGAACTAATTTACTTCCTCCGTCTTCGACTAAAGTCTTAGCCAAATTAATATTATTCAATCCATTGTTTCCAAATTATTGGCATCCTGTGCATGTGAGAATTTTACATTATATAACTGATTATATTTTTGCTATTATTCAAATTTATTAACTATTAAATACATAATCTTCTTCTTCAGTTCATTCTGCTTAATTTGACACCAAATAATGTAGTTTTATTAAGTTTTTGATCTAAAATGGTATTTTTTACCTCATTTTGAAAATTGTAAGTTTTAAAATGCACTTCCTGTCTTTTTCCAAAGTGATGCCATTTTACAAGTTATATTAATGGTTGTATTAAATCTCAGATTGTAATAAAAGGTTTATCTTCCCTTAATTTCTTGTAATTAGATTAATTGGTTATGTTTTAAAATATTATACATTAATATATGACTCCCATCTCTGAATTTTGAGTTTTTACATTTGCATTTTTAACAATAATTCTGGCTATCTTTTTACAAAATCTTTCTTAACTATATTTCCAATTACATGACTTTATTACTGATTTACCTTATATAAATTCCTTCAGTTTAATTTTTTTTTCTGTACTTATTTCATCAATTTTGTTGCTGTTTAGTTTTGAGCATTTGGCCTAGATTTCTAACAGTTTTTACATATAAAGTTTTTTAAATAATACGTGTTGGTTTATACCCTCTCTGACTTTCTTTGCTATTATGACATTAATTAACATTTTCTTATTTTAACACAAGAACAATTAGTATATAATTTATACTCTAAATATATAACACATAATTCAAATTAACATTGGTCTTTCAAAATCAGACATTTTATACTTAACTATTTTTTGTAATACACAATAAATATCTTATAAATAAAGAATGTCATTTAACTCTGACATCTTATAACTTAATTATTATCAATAACACATAATAAATATTTCATAAATAATGAATGTTGATTCTGACATTTTAAAATTGATTTATCTCTAGTAACTTATTCTACATAAACAAAACATATTTATCATAATCTTATACTCTATTTCTTACAGTAGGTTCTATTATCAGTTTTTATCTGTTTTTTGTTAGATTTTGGGGTAATGATACCTTGTCACTTCACTTTTTATATATAGCCTGCTCTTGTTTTATTTTGGTTCATTCTACTGAATGTTGTATAATTAAGAGTGGCAGTTATTTAAAAACACACGTATTACCTGTCATGATAATACTTTATTTTACATTATTCATGGACACAATATAAGCACTTCAAAGTTGTAATATTTCACAATCTACTTATTTTGTGAACTGCAATATTTACACATAAGATTTATTTATTATAACACAAAAACTTGCACTGATCCCCTTTTCATTCTTGGATTTTATTTCTAACTAGTTTTATAGTTTTATTAAAATCAAGAAATCTATTTATAGAAGATAATGAAGGTTTGTCTTTTGGCATTATATAACTATTTCACATTGGTTCACTTTCAATTCTTACTTTATACACTTTTTGGCTTACATCTATTTTACATGTGGTTTCTACATTTGATAGTTTGTTATACTTTCATTTATTATTATTTTTATTAGTTTCTTTTGGGGTTTGGGGTTTTTTGTAAGAGCACTCCTTCTTCTTTTGGATGCTGTCTTGTTCTGGTTTTCTTCATTGATTCCTTCTATTCTTCTTGTTCCTTCTAAATGTATCACCTTTTATGGTGGATCTTGTCTTGTTCTGGGTCTCTTCCTTACCTACTCTTCTTGTTTCTTACAAAATATTTTCTTTTCTTGTTGTGGATTTAGTCATTTTCTGGGTTTCTTCCTTACCTACTCTTATCCTACCTGGGCATTACCTTTTTTCATATTTAGTTTTTAAATTTATTTTGATGATTCATCACTCATTGTACCATTGGTTTTAAACGAACTTTTGCTTTAATCTATGATTGTACTTCACGGTGGTTCTTAATTAATTCTTTATTTTGCTTTCTCGGATTTAAAAATGTTTTTATTTTGGTTTTATGATCATTTTACCATTCAGAATTATTGGCATCATCTGTCATGCTGCAATATTAACGTAACAAAAACCCAAGTTCCCTTTAGACAAGTTGCATCTTTTTTAAGGAAAAATTAAGTAAAACAGAAGAGCCTAAAATATATACAGAAAATGAAGCGAAATATAATTTTTAAACATAATGAAAAGTAGTCGTAAACCCTTATCTACAGGAATGCCATATATACTTGGCGGAAGATTGCACTGTTGCTTTAATATCTACCGGGAAGTAAACGTTCGCATCGGGCTGCACTTTGAATAATCGAAACTTCACATTAAAACTATTAAGAGCCTCGGTATACTAAGAGGTCTGAATTGCACCGATATCTCTTGTAATATTTATCTTTTAAATTTATGCTGTATTCTACTTCGAGGAAAGTATTCGCTTTTGTTTACATATTGTTACGTAATGCGGAAAAAGTGTTACGTAATACGAAACGTTCTACAAGTTTATCGAATGTTTCAGTGGAATCCGGCTGTATTGTTGTGTGCGTACGTGACTCTCAACATGCGTTGCGAGTTTGTTCCGGACTCACCGGTCCGCGCGCGCTGTGTGTAAGGCCGCAGCAACCAATTATGTTCTGGTGTTTTCTAGTAGCATTCTTAACGCGCAGTATGGAATATTCTGGTATTTTGGCGGGGTATAAATACAAGTACTCAGTGACACTCAGTCAGTTTTGAGGGGAGTTACTGTCGGGGGATTACACTGTGCGTTCAAGTAGTTATTGGAGTGCGGTTTGTAGTATTGTGGCGAAGTGTTATGTGTTTTATAATTATGCGGGACGATTGTAATACAATTGTGTTTTATATTACTAGACATTTTTATTGCGTGTGAACAATTTTTATTTGATTTATTGTAACATACTATCTTGTTGATTACAAAGTGTTTGTGATAATTAAAGCTGGTGATTAGTGACTTAATTGGTGTCTTGTATTTTGTTTTCCACTGTACTATACGTCGATCAGTAGACCGTCGTAACAATATTAACTACTCTATCAAGAATTCTTCTTCTAATAGTTCCTATCCGTTTCGGATGTTGGATATCATACAGATTATTTCAACTTTCTGCACTGCTGCACGGAATAAGTCAGTTGTATTCACCCCAAACCAGGTCCTTAAATTTCTCAGCCATGAGATTGTCGGTCGCCCAACTCCTCTCTTTCCAAGTACTTTTCCCTGTGGTACGAACTGCAATAAGTAAAATCTTTGTTCACTTCCCATGAGATGTCCCAGATACTGAAGCTTTATTATCTTCACTGTGCTAATAACTTCTCTTTCTTTCCTCATCTTTCTAAGAACTTCAACATTAGTTGTATATGTGTCCATGAAATTCTCAATATTCTACGGTAAAGCCACATTTCGAAAGTTTCCAATTTTTTAGTTGTGGCTTCAGTCAAATTTCAAGAATCTACACCGTAGAAGGGGGCCGAGAATACATAGCAGCGTAAAAATCTCATACTTGTGTTTATTGTTAAATCGTGATTTTTGAATAAACTCCTCATTCTTGTCAATAATTAATAGTCATGTATTACACTTTTGAGAAATGTACCTATTTATCTGATAAAATTTAAAATAAAAAAATGCTAGTGTTACCATCGTGTTTGAGAGTTTGATTCATGTTTTTTGGGTGTATTTTTCTCTATTACTGTATTTAAAATTTAGTAAAGGCAACACTTTAGGTATTTTCATAAACATATTGTATACTAGGTGTTTCCATTAGCCTCAAGGTTCTTCAATATTCCCGAAGGTTGACTGCCATACACTTACTTGAATTGTTGTACTTAAAGTTATTTAAGCACGATGGCTTTTCGTGGAACTGATCCCGTACGGGCAAAAATTGTTATAGACGGTACTGTCCTGGAACAAGTCAGCAATTTTGAGTACCTGGGCTACAGTGTGTCTTATAATGCAAGAAACGACCTTGTGCATAAGTTACATAAGTGCGACCTTATGTGCGGGACCATCAGGCGAACCCTTAAGTCTGCAAGTAAAGGAACACGCCTAAAATTCTACAATGTGATGGCTCTTTCCACACTTCTTTATGGGTCTGAGAATTAGACTTTAACGAAAGGCCAGGCCAGTCGCATCCAAGCGGCTGAAATGAGATTTCTCAGGCACGTGGCAGGGTATACTCTCCATGATCATAGAAGAAACACAAATGTACGGCAGAAACTGAATATTATGAGTATACTCGACAGGATCGCCCGGTATCGGTTGAATTGGTGGGAAAATCTTTGCCGAATGGATGACTGCCGCATCCCCAAACAACTATGGAACTATAAGCCGAGGGGACGGAGAGGTGTGAGACGTCCGAGGAAGCTCTGGAGTGACCAGCTGTAATATTTGCCTATTTGTGACCGGAACAAACCATTCTTGGTTTAAACCTTAAGGATGATTATGATGATGATGAAAGTTATTTAAGCATTGATTCAAATCCACTGTCTTGTGAGTATAATATATTCGTGACTAAGTTTGCATAGTTGATAATCTAATGACGTCAAAGTTGTAATTCAGTGGTTGTTCAGCGCAAAACGTGGCTGGTACATTGTCTTTTATATTGGGGTCGACTGGAAGCCTGAAAATCCTCCAAAATCGATATCGTCCAGCAACTTCTAAAGAATTCTTTACGCAAATATTTCGTATCTACAGACTGCGTCATCTGATACTTTGTAATTAATTGTAAGTAAACATTTACACATAAATGATTCTACAAGCGAACTGCAAGTGAGGACATTTATTATAACTGTGAAGGCTTATCCAGATAAAGTCGGTAGGAGCTCCTACACTGCTGCTACTTTGATGCGACGTTTTAGCCTTTAATCATCCACTAATGCGTTGTCTATACTTCTCTCTCTCTCTCTCTCTCTCTCTCTCTCTCTCACTCTCTCTCTCTCTCTCTCTCTCTCTCTCTCTCTCTCTCTCTCTCTCTCTCTCTCTCTCTCTCTCTCTCTCTCTCTCTCTCTCTCTCTCTGTCTTGTCATCTGTTATTAATGTCCAGACGTACGTTTCCTGTTTAGTGGATTTCTCTACCTTCGTAAATATTACTTGCGCTGATGATCACGTACTAGAGACATTTATAAACACGGACATTATTTCTCATCGGTGCTATAATTTTTACTTCACATCTGTCTTGTCTGTTTCACCTAGAGCTATTCATTTCCAGATACGATCTCGTTAGACACTGATTTGTTTAGACGATTATTTCTAGGCCATGACAGGAACATGTACTAGCGAAATCAATCAAAGCAGAAATATAAAACGTTAGCATATAGTCCTGATTATCCGGATTCGATGGGACAGCAGCCAGTCCGCATTACCAGACTGTAATCTGTTAGTCCAGACTGTGTTTATCCGTTTTAACAGAAAGTAGTACATAAATCGTGACTACAATTATTTTTGAATGTTGATTCAGTAGTGAAAATACAGAATATGCCACAAGTCGCTTGACACGAGAAATAACTTAAAATAGTTCATTAATTTATAGAATTAGTGAATATTTAGTTTGCTAATGCTAATTCTAAAACCGCTTCACGCACATTGAGTTGATAACATTTAATCATATCTATGATCTGTTTGAGCTTTTCTTTTACTCGAAAAATTTCCAAAGAAATTTACTTTTTCGTCGTTTAAATATGCATTTAAACTGAGAACGACACTACGTTGTTTGCTGATTATGAAATCCTATTCATTGAGACACAATGTATGTTTTATTATCTAAGCTAACAAGTCAGTAGATACAATAAATATTATCAACCAAATACAGATGAGTTTTGAAAAGATGTGTAGTTCACGTAAAGCTAATAATTAAAACCTATTATTAGTAAAGGAGAACTATTCGGTAGAGTATCTTCCGCTCGACACACATTTTGTTTGATTTCACTGATAGCTTGTGCTTAATGTCACTAAGAGCCATTGCAACAGATTTCAAAAATAAAATAAAGTTAAAATTGTGTGTGTGTGTGTGTGTGTGTGTGTGTGTGTGTGTGTGTGTGTGTGAGTGTGAGTGTTTTATTTTTACATCAATGATGCGTACCATAAATACATTAATATGTATTAATATGATGTAGAGGGAATATGTTCTGATTATGCTTAACGTTCTGGAGGAGGGGTATTTATGCTTTGTCCCCTTCTGTCTTCGTTAGTCTCTGCAATTTGTTAGAGGCGTGTGCATCCTGAGAGACAGTATCCTTAAAACATGTCATTTTATCACAATGAATCCTTACGAGTTTGCGTCAGATGGAGTCGCTATATAAAAATAATTGTTTAAAACTGTTAATCACTTTTTATTGATACGTATTTGTTTGTTTTTAAGTCAATACCACGTTTAACTGTGGGCCGGTTGCATACTACTACTACCATGAAGAAAACAATTTGAAAGTGAAAAAATATAGTTTCTATTCACGTTTTTATTGTATTCCATTTGCTTATGTAAATTTCGTTAAATCCTGTTGTTAATATCATCGGAGTAGTATAAAAGATGACATTTTTATATTGCTCTGTCGTTTTTAATGTCGAAGCGGATGAGTGATCGTGATTACGACGATCTATTCAGTGGAAGCATCTCGCTGATATCTTTTTCCCGACGCATAACTGGTTTCTGATTGGTCACGCCGTAGCCCAATCGTAGCGTTGCTTCGTTCTATTGGTCCTGCTGTTGGAGTATTTCGTAAAGCACGGACTAGGATGTAATCAGCTGCAGATTCTCTTTATCCGGTCGCAATTGATGGGGAGTCTACGGCCTCTTAGTGCAGTCGCGTAAAGTAATTACACTTCAAAGACAGAACCTGAGTTTCATGGCTAAAGCAGGTCTCGCAGTGTCGCCTCTGTTGTCCGACCGCTTCGACATGCAGAGATGCTGGTATAGCTCTTCTCTCTCGAGCAAGGCACGTTCACACGGCAATAGCGGATCCCTAATATCCTTCACCGACCGTAGGTACTGCTGATCTTCCACGTCGGGTTGGAGAATGTCTGAAACCACCTACCTCTCCAGAAACCTGCCAATCCGGTCCGCCGTATCCCTCACATTGGAGAAGAAGAGAGGGTCAGTGGTCGGCCGTTTCACCGGTGCATTCGAATGGCCACACATTCTCGGCTGAAGTGCTCCCTTCACCTCCCTGGCCGTGTAATGAATGGCTTCCTGAGTGGCATCCCAGATATAACGCGTCATCGAGATATTGGAGATTGCTTATTGCGCCTGATCTGGTCAACGAATGTTTCGCTACTGCGCGCGCCAGACTCAATGCAAGTAGACCCCTATCTGTCGGTGTGATTCGATTTCTAAACTTTGATCATACAAAATGTTTTCCACTTCATATAATTCGAGGAAACGTGGAGTTTCATTATCGTTGGATTTCATTGCTTGTTGTGACGATACCTTGGCTTCAGGTTTGATCGCTTCACGCTTGGATCGTACGCCGTTACTCACGAATGCGATTTAACGACTGTGCGTTCACACCAGAGCATATTTTGAGGAATTTACAATAGGCGGCACTAAACCAACCAACCAATGTGTGTGTGTGTGTGTGTGTGTGTGTGTGTGTGTGTGTGTGTGTGTGTGTGTGTGTGTGTGTGT
Organism: Magicicada septendecula; assembly: GCA_034769895.1. Lineage (NCBI taxonomy): Eukaryota > Metazoa > Arthropoda > Insecta > Hemiptera > Cicadidae > Magicicada > Magicicada septendecula. The sequence continues at coordinate 464,279,510 of CM068374.1, read as the reverse complement.
GTGTGTGTGTGTGTGTGTGTGTGTGTGTGTGTGTGTGTGTGTGTGTGTGTGTGTGTGTGTGTGTGTGTGTGTGTGTGTGTGTGTGTGTGTGTGTGTGTGTGTGTGTGTGTGATTTTTATATAATATTGAAAATTATCTAATTTGAAGCTCTTTTTCTCCATCTATTGTAATTCCGTCGGCAATCGGAACTCTATCATTTTTTGAGAATTTTTTAGCTTCGTGAATTTGTTTGAAGCAAGTTGTACACTTTATCCCTTTTCTTTTCCCTACTTTTACTTTTCCAAAACAGAGGTAAGTCTTTGTTAACCAGGATTAATCTAATTTAGCCCCTTTTTTTATATTACTCAAATCGTGTACCGGTAGTGTTTATCGTGTCAGAGGCGGTGTCGGAGTTAGGCTTGGAAAAACTTGTAGATGTTTGGGACGCTTCAGCAGTAATTAAACTTGTAGATTCGTTTTTTATTTCAGTAGATTGCTCAACAGATGCAATATCTTGAGAGGACTGATTCGACGTGGTCACCGCTTTATCTAAAGGATATTTATTTTGATCAGTTTATTCTGAGCCGTCTTGATCATGAACAGTATTTTGTTGTCTCTTATTAGATCCCAAATTGAAAACGTCTGTTATTCTTATGGATATTTTGGCGCCAGAACCCTGTAAAAAAATCTTAAATAATATTTGTGGTTATAAAATACCGGCAAAAACATGAATAGGTTCATAATATTTTTATATACGTTATAGTGTTTATTTTGCAACCAAAAAAATTAACAAACCTCTCAAATAGTTCTGTTTTGATACGCAATAGTTTTTAACTTTTTAAACCTAGCCTCAGCATCATGTTAAACTTTTTGTAACATGGGAGTTACGTTGGGCCTTGAATCTGCAAGGTTTTTAGCATTGTAAAAGTGTTTTTGTCTAATTTTTATTATTTACAGAATTTTTTTCTCTTCTTTTTCTCACTTTTCGGCACCGGCACTAATACCTGCCACTAGGCGGCACCAGTGCAGCCTAGTTTATTGCTTAAAATATGCTTTGGTTCACACAGGAACGTGACGTACGCAAGCGTGGCTCACTCTCCTGATTCACGCCCCGTGTGAACCCGGCATTACCATAAAGCGACCTACAATGAAACATTTCTGACGAATCATAAGATAAGACGGGTTAGAGAAACTAATGGTATAAAATCTAAGACAACAAACACTTGGTGGCAAGTAATCATTACCGTCAGCTTTGGTTGTGTTAATCTCCGCGTGCGGTCACTTGCGTAGTGGAATTTCACATTACCAGAGTAATGAAAGATACATGCTTTCCGGATATGCGGAAATTCCGGATATGAGATAAACTACATTTAACCATTTTACTTAGTACGCTATTTATGGTATTTACATTGCTATTTCATTTAGTATGGTATTTTAAATAAATTGTACTTTCGTATTAAAAGTATGTACCGGGCTGTTTGGCCGTGGTCCAAACACAGTACTGTGGGCCTGACGTTTAATAACACGCGTTCGGGCAGACTCGAATTCCACTCATGACGTCAGCCAGTGGTGCTGTCGAAGCGTTTGGTTTGTCTTTAAACCATGGACCATGGACCCACAGCCCGGTAACTACTTTTAATACAACTGACACCGGCCGTGAAAGCCTTCGAACAAACTGTACTTTCATTTATTAGCGCATTATTTAATATTTAAGGTTACAACATGAGAGAAGAGAGAAAGGAAGAATAAGAATAGGCAACCAAAGTTTTGAGGAGGTCCAAGAATTTAAATATCTCGGAAGCACGATTACAGAGAATAATGAAACGAGCGAAGAAATCAAAGCAAGAATAGGAGCAGAAACCAGAAGCTGCTACGCATTGAAAAAAATATTCCAATCCAGGAATGTATCAAAAATGTCAATAAGAAAATATACACCACGGTAATCAGACCTATAGCAATATATGCAAGCAAGACATGGGAAGAAATCAAAGTAAGAATAGGGGCAGTAAAGAGAAGCTACTATGCATTTAAAAAAAAATATTGACTCCAGGAATGTATCAAAAATGTCAATAAGAAAATATACACCACGGTAATCAGACCTATAGTAATATATGCAAGCAAGACATGGGAAGAAATCAAAGTAAGAATAGGGGCAGTAAAGAGAAGCTACTATGCATTTTAAAAAAATATTGCAATTCAGGAATGTATCAAAAATGTCAATAAGAAAATATACACCACGGTAATCAGACCTATATGGGAGGTTTCGACTTGATGCATTATAGTGTATATATTAAATATATGATCAGGGTTACCAACCTTGCATGAGTTCAAATTTGTTGTGTGTTATAATGTATATTAAATCTATATGATCAGGTTTACCAACCTATGTATGGGTTCAAACTTGATATGTGTGTGTATTATAGTGTATATTAAAATATATGATCAGGGTTACCAATCCTGCATTATTGTGTGTATAGAACAGATCTGCCAACATTTTTCTTCGGTGGGAAATTCAAACTATATTATAGTAAATTGTTGACGACGACTTCGATATCAACTCACTCTCCCCTCCTCTCTCTTTGTCTCTAGACACAGTTGTCGATCACGATATAAACTCTCTTTATGTCATCAGTTTTACATAAGCGTCGTGCTACTTATGGATTATTGTAAGTAGCGATACTAAAATGTAATCACCAGGAAATATATATTTATCACCTACCTCGTTGCGTCCTTTTTTTTGACACATGACAGTCATTGACCATGATTTAGAAATTAATATACTGCCAAGTCTGTGTGTGTGTGTGTGTGTGTGTGTGTGGTAAAGTGTTACGCATAAAAAAATCTCCTTGAAATAAGGTATTTTCAAAAGTTTTGTGTACACATACAAACATTGTATATGTCTCTCTCTCTATCTCGCTGCAAACGTTGTCAAGAATTCCCTTATTCAAACGATTTGTATGTGTGTACACGAACTTAAATATAGTTTACAGACGATTGTAATTTTAAAAATTCATTTTTGCATTAAATATATATATATCGTAAACAATGAAATAATAATATTTCGTCATTGTAAGATTTTAATAAAACAATTATCAGTTTAAATAATAATAATTTTTTGACTGTAAGATACAACCTACAAATTATTAAAATGTCTCTCTCACACATTTCTGATTACTATACAAATAATTGCATGCATATTCAGAGGTTTATAACGAAATAAATTAAAATAAACCATAATTTGTTTTAAATAATTAAATATATATATTTACAACACTGTACACAAACTTAAAATATAGTTTACAAACCGCTATAATACAATTATTCAAAAAATACATTTTACATTGATTAAATATATATATATCACAAACATTGTTATATATAAAATATTAATAATAATATTGTTTTAAATGATTAAATATATATTTACAGCACTGTACACAAACTTAAAATATAGTTTACAAACCGTTATAATACAATTATTCAAAATACATTTTACATTGATTAAATATACATATATCACAAACAAACATTGTTATATAAAATAAATACAATATTAATAATAATTTTTGACATTGTAAGATTTTTAAATAATAATTTCACGGCTGTAGATACAGTTCACAAGGAAGTTTACCTGTAACATAACAATACAGTCGATATTAGAATCACTGACACGATAATATTCAATTATCACATGCACACGTACAGTTAGTGGAAAGAATCAAATGCGTTAAGTAAGTAAACTTTTTCAAGTATATGTCATTTTTCATAAGTTAATGTACTTTCAAATAATTTCTAATCAAACCAAACCAAATATTATTCACTGGAAATTTGTAAATACTGCTTAGAATCAATGATACATTTATCGCATAAGTTAATGTACTTTCAAATAATTTCTAATCGAACCAACTATTATTCAACGAAACTTGTAGAATCAATGATACATTTATCATGTACATACAAATTCAATTATTAAAGTGTTAAGTACAGAGAGTTGAAACTACACACATCAATAAATTGTTTGTTAACACGATTGCTACTTACGACGTTAGGACTCAATCTCTACTTGTGTTGTTTGATTTCTCGTCCCTCGATACACTAAATGTAGTTCTTTAGGTTTGATATGTCTGAGCTCCTCATTCGTGAAGACACCTGCATACCTCTTGGGAAGATAGACACGATACTGACAGTCGCCATCCTCCAACGTAGCAAGCACAGAGTTCCCATATTTTGTGTCCACATTTGTTAAGACCATGATGGGATATTTTTTATTCACTATCAATTCTGAACATCGTTTGTACTCGATAGCACTTACAGCATTAAACTTTACAAGAAACGACATTATTAGAAGACACTAGTGAACACGTCTGTATCAAGCGAGAGAGAACCAAACAATGACAGAATATTCGACACAAAAGGACAGTAGAATGTGATAGTGGTGGTGGTGGTAACGTCGGTGTCCCACTTTCATTTGCATGTATGAACATGTCCCACAGACGAAATTAGAGACACCAAAAATATAACAATGTCATTAGGAAAGTCCATTTTCATAAGAAAATAGTCACTGCTTACAGCTATGCATGTATGTACATGTCCACAACAGAATGAGAGAGAGAGATATAAATGTCATCATTCGCTGTGACCTACTTTCTAAATTTGTTACATTAAAAATGTTTGTTTAAAGCAAAAATCATGAATCATCCATTCCCGAATAGCATGCACCTTATAGTTGGCACAACGGTCAGAAGAATTGAAATGTCTAAGACATTCTGTTCCATGAATTATATACGGTATGTTTTTAGGACAACCAAAGTCATCGAGATTGATGATATTATTGTGTATTATCTTTGATTGCAAAAAACGTTTTTTCTCAAAACCCTTCACAAACACATATTTATATATACGTGTATGTGATGTTAACAATGAAACAAGATTGTCGTATGGTGTCTCTCCTTCGCTCCATCTAAGTCTATGATAATTTGACGTTAACCAGTGGTTTGTCATAACGTATTTTGGATTCGTAACGGATGTAGCAGGCGGTGTCAAAATCCAATGTCTACCAGCAAATCTCAGAACGTCCATGATTGACAGTTCCTTCACAATATATTTTCCGTTGTCGTCGAAAAAGCACTGGAAGTCAATTATAACCGCTGTGTTATCCATAATACTGTAAGACAAAGAAACCACAAACATTACAAACTCTATATATGTATATATTATGTTTAAACATACAAATATCGTTGCGATATTAATATGTGAACTTACGTTTACAGACGTCTGGACTGAAGCACCGAGAGACATCAACTGACGAAAGAAACAAGTGTTGAGGAGGGTTACTATACATGGAGACGAATTTTTTTAGTAGGTGGGGAGGTGTCGTCGTCGTCGTTCTCCATGTTGATGCGTTGTCGTATCCGATAATGACCGTATGTAAGCGTATCATGACCATTGTCTAGTATATAACGCTTATCATCATACGGTGACAACGCTTGCTTATTTACACGCATCGTGTACAGCGTATGATGATCGCTACGTAAACAAAGCGCACTGGTAGAAAACTGACAATGATCAGTGAGACACTTGCGATACATATCGTGTCGCAGACTCCTCTTAATTGCAACTCGAGGCACACCTTTACATACACGTTTTTGACACTCTTGGGTGGGATCTTCGTGGGCCACAAGGAACGAATAACATTTCGCACGGAGACCCACGAATTCTCTAATAGGACGACCACACGTTTCATCCTTGAACAGACCGACAACCTTTTTGTTCTTAAGGCTATAACAAGGATGAGACGTAGGGTAATCCGATGTGTCAAAAACGTGTAGGTCCTTCTTCATGTCTGCATACAAGTCTGATGTTTGAATGCTATACATCAGACTGTCTGTATCTGTCATTAATAATTTAACGTTGCGGCCGTACTTGGCGACAGCATAACGATAATGAAAGTCGTACATTATCGTTTTGCTAACGTCAAGCACCGTGAAGCCGACATACACGGGACGGGAAAGAACAATGGATTTTTTACGGAGTGAGAGCCCCACCAGATCGTTCGTATAACGAATCATACGTTTTAGCCTAGGTGTGGAAACTAGTTTTTGAAGCCGTCGTTCATTCGAGACTAGTTCAAAGTCTATATGTTTCCGTACGTTCTCCAGCGACTTACCGTATACGGCGTTGTTCATCAGTTTGAAAAGGTCTTTTTCAAAGCTGTTGACGGCTGTTTGCCTCTTGCGGGTGTTGAAATCGATAAACGGTTTCAACCAAGCGCTTTGCTTAAAACACAACACCCTATGAGTCGCTTTCAGCTCTAAGCCAAGACTTAAATACAATTTCAAATTTCGATAATGGAGAACGTAATTTTGTTTGTCCTCCAAAGTTGTTAACAACTTCTCTACGGATGACCCTGATTCGTTATACGATGATCTGTATATACTCTCGTGTAAACGTTTGGAAAAGGGAGAAAGGATATCGGGTGTTACGCGCTGGCGCACAGGTGCAAGTGGGTAGTCGGAATGCAGGTCGTGTAAGGTATCGGGATAGTGTAGGTCAACTTCGAGGATGTACCCGATGTCGGAATCATCACTCACATTACGTACGTCCAAGGACTCGATTTCGTTACGATCGAGCCATCGGAAGTCTGCGTAAGGGAGTGGTTGCGACATGGCTGCACCGTATAAATTATTACAGTCTGTATACAGAATGAAGGAGGTCGGTTTCGATACATCGTACTGATCTGGAATCAGAGGATTGTTAGCGACTGCGTGACGGTTGGATATCATCGCGCAGCCTCCGCGGATCCCAGACTCAAGGAACAGATGCAGATTTATCTCTGTTAACAGCTCTAATTCGACCCCTGTCATTTTTAGCATCGCGTTCCAAGCGAGTCCGGGAAGCGAGTAAAAATGACACGGGTCCAAGCAGTAATCGCGTAAGGCCATGTCTCGGAAACTTTCAAAGACATCGGCCAGCAGCATTACGTCTGTCAACAAATACAAATCGTGGTAATCGCCAAACGTACGCAGATTGAATGCACTCCACACGTTTTGTGCGTGCTCGTAATCTGCGTCCGAAATAGCCGATTCCAACAACCGGTTATCAAAGTGTTCACGAGCGGGTAGACTTGTTTCGTTGAACCGATCAATGCTGTCAACGTACTCGTAAGGGTATACTCCCTTGCGTACGAGCAGATTGGTCTGTTCGTCGAAACCCCGTCTAAGCATTTCCTCTCTGAGCAAAGGAAATTGGCTCCCGGACGTGGACAGATTGGTAACGAGTGTGTCCAGAGAGCGATTAAGAAATTGAAAGGAGTCTACGAAACGCAAGGGACCCAGGGAGAACGACACGTAACGCTCACTGGATGTTGCAATGCAGGATACGTGTTGGTCCTTATATTTTCCTAAACCCAGCATTAAATGGTGACAGTCGTAGCCACGAAGATTGTGAAAGAAGACGGGGATATGACGAGGCATCTTGTAGCTTAGATTACAGCTATTGTGGGCTGCTCCCAAGAATTTCCCCGTAAGATGACAATGATTGCGTACCTTGTCATCGTCTGTCAAAGGGCGCTCACACAAATGACAAACGGTGGCGTTAGTGAACGCAACATTGTCATCATCGGACATAATTATTTGCACGTTATGTCGTACTACCTTCATCATATCCTCAGCGTCTTTCATCAACCACGAGAAGAAAGTGTCTACGACGTTTTCACCTCGATAAACTTTAGCCTCTCTCCAGAGTCTGTGTGTATGATCCACGATAGCATAGGAGAAACCTGACGGAATATGCATCGCTTCGTATGATGTGGACGATACAGGAGGAGAAGTTATTTTCTGACGGCCACCGTTGCTATCAACTGAGTAGAATTCGCCTAACTCGTGCACTGTCGTCGGGACGTTGTTACCAGGTGAACACGATTGAAGCGGAGTGATGAGAGACTCGAAGTCGGCGTAGACGGTAAAGGGTACTTTAAGACAGTCCGCGTAATTTTTAAATGACATAAACTTCTCCTCCTCTGTAGGCATTTTGGTTTTCTGCTCGCCGTAAGGTGTACAGTAGGGGAGATGATCGGACAGACCATGTTCTGTGGAGAAACGATGCAGGCAGTAGTCACAGTAAAATGATTTATTGCAGTGTTTTGTTAGGGATGATAACAATCTACTCATGTTACTGATAAGACAGTAATGTTTTCGACTATTTGTATCGGACAGAAGTAAAAGATTAACATGATGTAATCTGTCCTTATTGGGGGTAATTCTTAACGGATAAACCTCATTTTTTGATTCGTTTCTGATATTGTCTTCTATATCATAGCCGAAAACGTTTATAGAAATGTTGGGATTCTGTGTTTCAAATTTAGAAAGTGAGTTTATAGAAACAGGGTACTCGATACCGGACATATTTATTGTGTTTTTGAATAAGATGTAGTTTGAAACAAATTCTTTATTACGTTCTTGAGGGTGTATGTGAGCTAGTACGGACCATAGAAAACACATTTCATCTTGGGAGTTCTTGATGTTGACTACTGCCTTGGTGAGTGCAAGTTTTCGCGGGGTTGGAAGGTAGGAGGACGCTGCTAGAGGCCGGTACCGTCCAACAACCAGTTCCAGCTTCAGTACAGCATTCACCGACCATCCGCTCCCGTCACGGGTAAAATTGGATATGCTATTCATGATTTTATCGTAGGATTCATCGAGTAGACAGTTCAACTCGTCGTTGTCGTCCGTGAGCAACGTACGACAACGGGTTACCTCTTTTTCTTCGCCGCTGTCACCATCTAACACAGTTTTAGTGAAACGTATCCTGCACGCAATATGCCATTTGATACTGCGTAAACGTGCTTGTTCTGCCAGAATATCCTTGCGCAATAAAGGTCGCACCTCAGTCATTATCGGTACTATATCTTGATCTTCTTCTTCTGTGTACACAGGCAGGTAATTAAAAGTTGTGAGGCATCCTCTAATACTACTGTTTCGCACAATATAAAATCGTGTCATAACTGAAACAATAGAAACACATGTATTAGCTAATAGGAATGATGAATAACACACACACACACACACACACACACACACACATACACACACACATTCATGTTTGAGGTAAATAGATAGTGCACGTTAGTAATACGTTAGTTTATTGCAAACTGTGAAGATGGCAGCTACTCATGATTTTAGCATTGAAAGTGAAAGAAGAAAATCGTTCAAGTATTGGGAAGTGACGTTTGTCAGTCCCGACGAGTTAGCGTTTGCCGGGTTTTACTACTATCCGCTAAATTATGATGTTTGTGGACATAGTATGTCATTCATAGACGATAGAGTTAAATGCTTTTGTTGCGGAATTGAATTAGTTCATTGGAGAGAAGGTGACATACCTATGGTGGAACATGAAAAATTTTCTCCGTCATGTCAATTTCTAAACGATGTCAAGAGACAATACATTGGGGAGAAGGTGACAAACCTATGTCAGAACATAAAAAATTTTCTCCGTCATATCAATTTCTAAACAACGTCAAGAGACTATCTTGTACAGGTTAGACAGAGTTAATTCATATCAAACAAATTTGGTTTGCTACATAATTATAGAGAGACAATTGGTATTTTAAAAAATGTTTACCTTGTTGAGGATGTTCCTGTTCCTGCTGATGTTCTGGATTCTGTTGAAGGTCGGACATGATGATATTCAGATGTGTGAATGAATACTGAAAACAAAGAAACTGTTATAGATATATATAGTATTTTTAACGTCGGTATTATGTTAGTGTATCTTAAACCATGAACAACGCACGCAAGACTATAGCTCTAGAGCTACACAGAGCAGCGAGAAGGAATTTCGTTAGGCGTGCGGTTGAATTGAAGGGTCTACACGACTTGTACCAGGCGGATCTTGTGGAGATGATACCATACGCTCGAGTGAACAAAGGGTACAAGTACATGATGACAGTGATCAATGCGTTTAGCAAGTACGCGTACGCTGTACCATTGAAAACAAAGACAGGAAAAGAAGTAAAGCATGCACTAGAGCCTATACTAACTGCTAATCGAATGAAATATTTACAGACAGACAACGGGAAGGAGTATTACAACAGCACAGTACAAGCGTTGCTAAAAAAGTATAATGTGAAACATTATATATATTGAATATATTGAAGAGGTGGGGCGTTTAATAGACGTTCTCGATACGGAAACGGAAATCAAGGATTGGAGATCTGTTTACAAGAATGCACGTACTTCGTAAGAAAAGAATGGGGCGTGATGTAATTGGAAAAATACTTAAAAACACTGTGCCCGCTATCGTTTCGTCAGTACCTACTTTGATTAATCGAGCGGTGGACGCATTACCAGTAGAATTACACCTACCGGGCTACCGATTCTGTGGACCTGGAACAAAACTCAAAGAGAGATTGGCACGTGGCGAGCGCGGAATCAACGAGTTGGACGAAGCCTGTCGCGAACACGATATCGCTTACGCTAAGTACAAGGACAACGAACGAAGACGCGTAGCGGATCGTGTGCTAGCCGGCAAGGCGTGGGATCGAGTGAAAGCTTTGAATTCAGGCATCAGCGAAAGAGCGTACGCGGCGGCCGTAGCGGCAGCGATGAAGGCGAAATCGGCAGTGGGTGGAGGGAGCTCGCGTAGTGGTTGCAGAAAAAACAAGAAGAAGAAGGGTTCAGGAATTAAACGTCAATCCGTGAACAAACGCAAAACGACCTGCAAACGCAAAACAGTCCCAAGACATAAACGTAACAATAAAAAAATAGCGTCAGGTCTATACCTACGTCCTTACAGACAAAAAAACTAATTTGCATACCAGTGCGTGCATTGTCTGACAGTGATTTGTATGTGTACGCAAAACTTTTGAAAATACCTTATTTCAGAGGAGTTTTTATGCGTAACACTTTACCACACACACGACCATGGAAGAATGAGAGTGCAGTTGTTAATCTAGACAGTGCAGAAGGACCTGGTACGCACTGGGTTTGCTACAAGAACCGAAACAAACAAGTTTACTACTATGATGCGTATGGTAATATGCAGCCACCTCTTGAGCTGACACAGTATTTTGGAACCGACACTGACATTTACTACAATTACGAACGTGAACAGCCACCACACACAGTCATCTGCGGGCATTTATGTTTGGACTTCTTAACGCGCGAGTGATCAGTAAGCGACAAGATGTCTTCGCTGTCGGTCACCTTAACAGGTACGAATGCTGCTGCTCTTGTATGTGACTTTTTCCCGCCTCTCGAACTAACAAACGGCGAATGGTATGTAGGTCTATTGGACTTTACTACATACAACAGTATACCGAACGTGATTGAAGGAAAAAACAACGTGTTTCCAGTACTACGAGACGGAACAACGTGGGACTTGATAACTTTACCTACAGGTGCTTATGAAATCGGTGACATAGAAGCCTTCCTCAAAAAGCAGTTAGGAGACTCAAAGATTAGTCTACGTCCTAACAACAATACACTGAAATGTGAGCTGACTTGTGCACTGGATATTGACTTTCAACAAACAGTGTACGGTATCGGTGATATGTTGGGTTTCAAGGGAAAGCGTCTGCTTGAAGCGAATAAAACTCACACGTCTGACGCCACAGTTAACATTATAAAAGTGAACAGTATACTGATAAGGTGTAATATAGCGCAAGGATCATACAAGAACGGTAAAACCGAGCACACACTGCACTCGTTCTATCCGTCAGTCGAACCAGGATTCAAAATAATTGAATCGCCTACAAACGTCATATACCTACCTGTGAATGTGAGTCGTTTGGACAACATAACATTATCTTTACACGATCAGGACGGTGACGTAATAGATTTTCGCGGAGAAGTCATCACTGTGCGTTTACATCTAAAACGACTATAGACATGGGCTTGTACTTTGTTTCTTCGCCACCGCTGCTACCACAGTCGTCGTCAGTAATAAAAGAAGAAGAAATATCAGTTAGGAAACGCATCAGTACTCGTTCGAAACTGAAACGATTAACATCAGTTAACCGCCGTTTCCTGATTTCACTGGGTTTTGTTGTTGTAAACAAGTAACATGGCGAGTGGAATATTATCAGTGGAGCAGCAACCGTTCTTTGAAGACAGTATCACACACTTTTCATTTCACTCACACGCACCGTACGCAACAACAAGATATGGAAACAATGATGAAATACGTATGCCAATACAACAACAGGACGTCTTTACACTGCCGTCAGAAAGTTTCCTCTACATCGAAGGCAAGTTGGTTAAAAACCCTAGTGCGGCTGCAGATACTGCACTGAATGTGGAACTGGTGAACAATGCTATAGCATTTCTCTTTGAAGAGATTCGTTACGAGTTGGCCGGAGTGGTAGTGGACCATACCAGAAACGTCGGTGTTACGTCAACTATTAAAACTTTTCTATCACTCAACAACAACACACGTAACGCAATGGAAAATGCAGGTTGGGTGGCACCGACCACGAACATATTAAAAGTGAATGATGACGGCGAATTCAATTTTTGTATACCACTGAAAATGCTAATGGGATTCGCAGAAGACTATACACGCATCGTGCTGAACGTGAAACAAGAACTTATACTCCTACGTGCTTCTACCGACATAAATGCTATGGTTTTAGTAAGCGGACAAACGACTGCTAATTGTGTTCTTGAACTAGATAAAGTTTACTGGAAAATGCCTTATGTACATGTAGCTAATGCGTACAGATTACCACTGTTACGACTCATAGAGAAAGACCACCCGATAACTATGCCTTTTAGGACCTGAGAGTTGCACGAGTATCCTGCCTTACCACAGACTAAAAGGCAGAATTGGATTGTCAAGACCTCGAGTCAGCTAGAAAAACCACGCTTTGTTGTGTTAGCGTTTCAGACAGCAAGAAAAAATGTACTGACAGCACACGCTGATGAATTCGATCACTGTAACGTGATCAATGCGAGACTGTTTCTAAACGACAAGTATTATCCTTACGATAATTTAAACTTGGATATTGGGAAAGACCGTTTTGCATTATTGTACAATATGTACGCCAGTTTTCAAAGTTCGTATTACCACCGTTTAGACGGCAGCCCAGTACTGACACCGGAATTATTCAAATCAAAAGCCCCGCTGTTTGTTTTCGATTGTAGCAGACAAGACGAAGCACTTAAGTCTTCAGCAGTTGATGTACGTTTAGAATTTGAATCGTCAACGAATTTTCCTACACAGACGACCGCCTACTGTATGATACTACATGATTCGCTTGTAGAATATACGCCATTGTCCAACACAGTACATAGACGTGTTTAAGTCTTATTTTATACATATTTTGTAAATACTAGTTTTAAATATATATATATATTTTCATCATATTTGTAACATTATAATATTGGAGCTATGTGTGTGTATGTATTTTTAATTGTAAAACTAGTTTAGATATATTTTAATACTTGTAACAATATAATCTTGGAACTGTGTATGTTTTTTTTTTTAAATTGTAAATATTAGTTTAGATATATTTTCATACTTGTAACAATATAATCTTGGAGCTGTGTATGTATTTTTAATTGTAAAACTGTTTAATATAATCTTGGAGCTGTGTGTATGTATTTTAATAAATGTATATATATATATATTACACACACTTTATTATTATTTGTATAACCCACTCCATAATAATTTGATCATACACATACGCGCGCGCGCACACACACATGTATTAAATTCAATAAATAATAATGCGTTTGATAATGTTTTAATGCAAATAATTTTAGGAAAGTCTACATTCTGCATTCATAAGGAGATAGTCACTGCTTACAGCTATGTATGTCCACAACAGAATTAGAGAGAGATATAAATGTCATCATACGCCGTGACCTACTTTCTAAATTTGTTACATTAAAAACGTTTGTTTAAAGCAATTTTTCAGAAAATTTGTAACAGACATAATAATTTGATCATACACACACACACACATGTATTAAATTCAATAACACGCTTGATAATGCAAATAATTTTTACGTTTAAATAAAAATCTGCACATACATTAAAATTAAAATTAAATAAAATCTGTACAACTTACCAAAACTAGTATGTGCGTTGTCTACACTGAAGGCGTACAAACAGTCTTTCAACTATTAAAAAAGATGCAGAGATTTCACGATGTATCAGCACACGTTGGTGAGAAATTGCCACTATAAAAATACGGTAAGAATATATTTTCAGAAATTGTAATTTGATCATACACATACGTACACACACACACACACACACACACATGTATTAAATTCAATAAATAATAATGCGTTTGATAATGTTTTAATGCAAATAATTTTAGGAAAGTCTACATTCCGCATTCATAAGGAGATAGTCACTGCTTACAGCTATGTATGTCCACAACAGAATTAGAGAGAGATATAAATGTCATCATACGCTGTGACCTACTTTCTAAATTTGTTACATTAAAAACGTTTGTTTAAAGCAATTTTTCAGAAAATTTGTAACAGACATAATAATTTGATCATACACACACACATGTATTAAATTCAATAACACGCTTGATAATGCAAATAATTTTTACGTTTAAATAAAAATCTGCACATACATTAAAATTAAAATTAAATAAAATCTGTACAACTTACCAAAACTAGTATGTACGTTGTCTACACTGAAGGCGTACAAACAGTCTTTCAACTATTAAAAAAGATGCAGAGATTTCACGATGTATCAGCACACGTCGGTGAGAAATTGCCACTATAAAAATACGGTAAGAATATATTTTCAGAAATTGTAATTTGATCATACACACACGCGTACACACACACGCGTACACACACACATGTATTAAATTCAATAAATAATGCACTTGATAATGTTTTAATGCAAATAATTTTTTTACGTTAAATAAAATCTGTACATACAATAAAAATTATACTCAGTTATTAACGTATTCAAATGTTTCAATAATGCGCTTGATAATGTTTTAATACAAATAATTTTTACGTTTAAATAAAATCTGCACATACATTAAAATTAAATAAAATCTGTACACTTACCAAAAACTAGTATGTGTGTGTTGTCTACACACCCTTAATGATGAAAGTTGCGTATACTGAATGCGCACAAACAGTCTTTCAACTATTAAAAAAGATGCAGAGATAGATTTCACGATGTATCAGCACATACACAAGCAGTCAAAATGAGAAATTTTCGCTAATTTTCTGTGCGTATATATATTGTACACTGGTAGTGGGAGAAAGCTTGCATGTCCGTTTTTAGAGTAATTACTGTCAGCGGTGTTAATGCTTGACAGGTGTCAAATTAGAAAGTAGAGTTGTCCGTTTTTAGAGTAAATACTTTATAATCCTAATTACTGTCAGTGCTGCTAATGACTAGCAGGTGTGAAATTAGAATGTAGGACGTCGTACACAAGGTTAATGACCTCTGGTTTAATTTAGCGAATAATAACTATATCTAATTCAGTATCGTTGTGTGTGCATAGACTTGTTTCGATGAACCGATCAATGCGGTCAACGTACTCGTATCAAAACCCTGTATTTAATTATTTAAAACAAATTATGGTTTATTTTAATTTATTTCGTTATAAACCTCCGAATATGCATGCAATTATTTGTATAGTAATCAGAAATGTGTGTGAGAGAGACATTTTAATAATTTGTAGGTTGTATCTTACAATCATGAAAATTATTATTTAAACTGATAATTGTTTTATTAAAATCTTACAATGACGAAATATTATTATTTCATTGTTTACGATATATATATTTAATACAAAAATGAATTTTTAAAATTACAATCGTCTGTATACATATTTTGTAAATACTAGTTTAAATATATATATATTTTTTAATATTTGTAACATTATAATTGCGTAACACTTTACGCACATTGGAAAAACGAGATTGGTGTAGAGAGAGAGAGAGAGAGAGAGTTTTATATATATACCCACCACCCACCCCTGATATGCAAATCAGCTTTATTAAAAAATAAAAAATTTTATTCGCGGTCATATATTTTAATATAAAACTATAATGCATCAAGTCGGAACCTCCCACCCACCACTCACCTCTGATATCCAAATCAGCTTTATTAAAAAAATAAAAAATTATATTCGCGGATGCGGGTGGTCCATTGAACCCCACCCCACCTCCCACCCACCCTTGATATGCAAATCAATTTAATTAAAAAATAAAAAATCAAATAAAAAATTTTATTCGCGGAAATTCGCGGATGCTGCAGGTCCAGCGGTGGTGGGGAGAGCGTGGGAAAAGATCTTGGACCGTGGGAACGACGGCATCTCTTTGAACTTGGCGCGCAAAAGGTGGCATGAAATTTTATTGGTGGAAATTCGCGGATGCTGCAGGTCCAGCGGTGGTGGGGAGAGCGTGGGAAAAAATCTTGGACCGTGGAAAAGGCGGCATCCTTTGTTAGTCAGAACCATCATTTTCCCCCTACTAGTAATGTATCAAAAATGTCAATAAGAAAATATACACCACGGTAATCAGACCTATAGTAATATATGCAAGCCAGACATGGGAAGAAATCAAAGTAAGAATAGGAGCAGTAAAGAGAAGGTACTATGCATTTAAAAAAAAATATTGCAATCCAGTAATGTATCAAAAATGTCAATAAGAAAATATACACCACGGTAATCAGACCTATAGTAATATATGCAAGCCAGACATGGGAAGAAATCAAAGTAAGAATAGGGGCAGTAAAGAGAAGCTACTATGCATTAAAAAAAATATATTGAATCCAGGAATGTATCAAAAATGTTAATAAGAAAATATACACCACGGTAATCAGACCTATAGCAATATATGCAAGCAAGACATGGGAAGAAATCAAAGTAAGAATAGGGGCAGTAAAGAGAAGCTACTATGCATTAAAAAAAAAATATTGCAATCCAGGAATGTATCAAAAATGTCAATAAGAAAATATACACCACGGTAATCAGACCTATAGTAATATATGCAAGCCAGACAAGGGAAGAAATCAAAGTAAGAATAGGGGCAGTAAAGAGAAGCTACTATGCATTTACAAAAAAAATATTGCCATCCAGGAATGTATAAAAAATGTAAAAAACAAAATATACACCACGGTAATCAGACCTGTAGTAACATATAGCAAGCAAGACATGGGCACTGAATTTAGAAGATATGAAAAACCTTGGTCTTTTCGAGAGGATACATTCTTAGAAGAATTTATGGACCAGTGTGGGACGGAGAGAGATGTGGTTAAGAATAAATCGTGATCTAAGAGACCAGTATGGAGAAGCGGACATAGTTGCAGCAGTGAAGGGGCAAAGGTTGAGATGGTTGGGGCAAGTGGTGAGAATGAGAAGTGACCGAGGCCCAAAAATGGCATTGGAAAGGAAGCCGGAGGGAGTAAGAAGAAGAGGACGTACGAGGGGAAGATGGTATGAAGACGTGGAAGGGGATTTGAGGGAGATTAAAGTGGCAGATTGGAGGAGTAAGGCTATGGACAGAGAAGAATGGAGGAGAATCGTTGAGCAGGCCGTTGAGTTCTACAAGGACCGTAGTGCCAGAAGAAGAAGAACAATAAAATATAAGTGTCTAGAGGCGGAACTATATCGAGTATACGGTTCTCTGATGCAAAGATCATGAACAACAAAAAGTATCTGATGCAATGTAAGAGGATGGCCGAAGATAGGAGAACGCATTGCGTATCTTATCACGAACAAATATTGATGAAGGTTCCTAAAGTCACGATGCACGGTACGGGCGACCCATGAGTAAAGTGGACACGTCTGCAGCTTTTGTTTCAAGGGAGCCTGATTTGTTCTGTATAGATGTCTTCTATGGCGCATGGTGTAGTTAGATGTTTTTTGTGTAAACTACACTAACCTTTAGTAATTTCTATTTGACACGATAAAACTTCGTCATCTTCACGGATTAAACCATGGATGGTTTGTTCCGGTCTCAAATAGGCAAATATTAGAGCTGGTCACTCCAGCGCTTCCTCGGACGTCCCACACCTCTCTGTCTCCTCGGCTTATAGTTCCAGAGTTGTTTGGGAATGCGGCATTCATTCATTCGGCAAAGATGTTCCCACCAAATCAGCCGATACTGGGCGATCCTGTCGCGTATACTAAAATAAAACTAAAATAAAAACTTGTCGAGTACGATAAAAACTTTAATACTAAATTGGACGTTAAAAAAAGTATTTTAAAAATATTCATTCGTTATTATGCATTAAATACGGTGTATTACGCGTATATATATATATATATATATATACACATATATATATACACATATATATAAGTGTAACTATGTAAATAATCATTTAGTAATTATGTAAGGCAGCGTACGTTACTTGATCCTAAACACTAATATAATGGTACAAAAAGATACTTTATTTGTAATTTTAATTGTGTAGGCAGTGTGTAAAGCCAACGTAAGCATTTACATCAGGGAAATAATTAGAATCACTCTGCTTAGTCAACGGTAGAGAATTCTAATTACGTTTCTAATTACGTTGAAGTTATGAAAATTATGTGGAAATCAAACAATTCCGCTTTAACATGTTAATTAAAAAATGGAAAAGGCGTTCGTTCCGTAATGGCGTCACCGACATGGAGGTGCAGTACCTACAAAGTTTGCGATGCGTAAAACAGCACACGATGGGTAAACTGATATGTAAGACTGCTATATAGTAACTGTTAATGATTTGAAAAAAAAATTCTGAATCAAAACGTCATAGTGTTCTGAACCTCATACATAGGTGTATTGCCCGTTTCCGATTTCCCTGAACAGTATCTTAGTTTTCATATTTCTGGAAATACCTCTACAAATCTAATCCTCAGTATTCAGGATCAATAACTGTGACGTTGCACTCGTAGTACTCGTTTATTCGTAGGGGCGTCCCGCGACACGGAACCGCGAGTAATCGGAACGGGTATTTCGAGTTTTCAGTTATCGTTGAATCGGAACAGGTATTTCAACTTTTCAGTCACTGTTATATCCGTTCCACAAAAATAATCGTTCCAAAGTACCTGTTACGGGTATATCGGCTTACATCTAATGTGGAGGCGTTATTTTGCGTACCACACTTAGCGCTGTACATTGAGTCAGCTGGCCTGGTAGCGTTACAGGGAGGCGTCACCACGTATTTGCAGCAACACGGTCTTGACATTGTTTGCATTCCGGATTAGGCTAATTTAATTCTACTTTCACTGCAACTGGACAGACTGTATGCATTTGAAAATTGGTTTCGTATCTTTTATGTAAGTTGTAAGTAGACACGGCGTTGCAAACGAAAGCGTACAGCGTTTGGTTAAAAGTGAGAGAAACGTTAGGGCAGAGATAACAGATAGAATCATAAGCCAGTCAGTTACGATTGGTTATTAGCCTTCGCTGATGTGAAGGAATGCGTAAGTGATTCATTACGTGTTGGGTTGTGCATTGCAAAACTTCTCAACTATTTAAATAGTTGAGTATGTGTGTGCATGACGCGTGGAAAAAGTATAGTATAGAATAATTAATTACCTTAATTAGTATTAATTAATTAATTATCTTCTTCTACAGACAGCGATTAAGATACAGACAGCGTTGTTACTACCGCAAAAGACTTGTTTCGAAGCTTAAAGTTCCGTTTTAAAATGCAATTCTTGTTAGACTTGTTAATATTTCCACAACCATACACGGCCTAAATTTGTCCTCGCCAACAAGTCACCTGTACAGCATTCCGATCCGCTGCGTTGTCTGGAGTCACTCCGACTTGTCCTAGGTTTTTCTGTTCTTGACCCTCACCACCTCGTCAGAAGTATTCCTTTTGATGTTTTACCTTCTGGATTTCTTTCAACACAAAGCTCTCCTTCCTCCTGTCGACGAGGCCTACCCATCTCAAACTCTAGGTCTAGCTTCTGTTCGAATTCTTGGATCTCGGTCCGTATCCTTTGTCGCAATTCCTTTTTCCAGTTGTCACCATCTTTCAGCAGTCCAAAAATCTTCCTTAAAACTTTGTTATGACATTACAGATCTTCGAAGCAGAGTACTACTAAAATTAAACAGAAACACTTTACTAATGCATTGGACTTTAACGAAAGGCCAGGCCAGACGCATCCAAGTGGCTGAAATGAGATTTCTCAGGCACGCGGCAGGGTATACTCCCCATGATCGTAGAAGAAACACAGATATACGGCAGGAACTGTATATTATGAGTATACTCGACCGGATCGCCCAGTATCGGCTGAATTGGTGGGAACATCTTTGCCGAATGGATGACTGCCGCATCCCCAAACAACTATGGAACTATAAGCCGAGGGGACGGAGAGGTGTGGGACGTCCGAGGAAGCGCTCTAGTGACCAGCTGTAATATTTACCTATTCGAGACCGGAACAAACAATTGTTGGTTTAAACCTTGAGGATGATGATGACTCTGTTGAATCATCTGCTGATGACTTGTGATTGTCTTACATGCGTCAGAGCAGCCTCCTTCACCGACAGATATGAAAACCCCATCTGCTATATTGTACCACTTCTTAAAAGTGTCAGAGCCTGGTTCGGTGTTTTCAAAGCACGTACGAACGTACAAGTGTATATATTTTTAAGTAGACCAATTAAAGGCTAAAGGCTTTCAATTTGTAACAGGCCTTCATGTAGTTGTAATGTACTTATTGAATATTACCCTGGTCAACAATGATTTTGTTAAATGCGCAATTTTTGCTAATGCTTATGTATTTTTCGGTGCTGATTCTGGTGGTCAGAATTTCTCTGTCAGCCTCAGTTTTTTTGTAACTGCCCTTTTTATTTTTCAGTAAGTACCATGCATGAACTCCATATGCATAGAATTTTGTGAACTTAAATAATATCAACTAAATAGCTAGTTTTTGTATTTGTTTGCGTTTTAATTTTTTTTCTGTAAAGCGATTGAGTGTATATTACATTAGTGTGTGTTTATAAAGTGTTTGTTTTTATACAGTGTTAGCTATCACATATTAACAATGCCTCGCAATTGCATCAGTCATCCAAACAATTTCTGCTACGTATGTGGCGAGGTAACGTTGAAGTCTCAGATAATAAATATAACTGCACTGATAAAAAAGTCATGTGAACTGTATTTTGGATGTAAATTAGGTGATCCTGATAAATCTTGGGCTCCTCATATTTGATGTGCTTCATGTGTAACGCAGTTGACTGGTTGGCTAAATGGATCTCGTTACATGCCATTTGCAGTGCCAATGGTTTGGAGAGAACCGAAGGATCACACCGCGGACTGTTATTTTTGTATTACAAAAACATCTGGGATAACAACTAAGACTAGACGTAATGTTAAATATTCCGATATTCCGTCTACTATAAGGCCAATGCCACACAGTCCAGAGCTTCCAATTCCAGTACCACCAGAAACATGGAACTTAGACGAAGATGAAATTGTTACTGATGTTGAACCTTGTGCACACTTATCAGGTGATGAAGAAAGAAGAGACCCAGATTTTTTGGAAAATACATATACTGAACCTCACTTAATTAATCAGTCAGAATTAAATGACCTCGTTCGTGATCTAAATTTATCAAAGAGTCAAGCAGAAATACTGGCATCAAGATTCAAAGGATGGAATATTTTACAGCAGAATACTAAAATAAGTGTTTCCGTGACAGACAGTCTGAATTTGAACATTTATTCTCCCAGTACGAGGACTTAGTGTACTGCAATGACGTGGATTCTTTACTGGAAGCTTTGGGACATATGCACCATCCTGAAGAATGGCGTCTGTTTATAGACTCTTCAAAGCTTAGTTTGAAAGTAGTACTACTTCACACTGGAAATAAATACCCATCAAACCCTTTAGCTTATGCTGCTCACATGAAGGAGTCATACAAAAACATGAAACTTGTATTGAGCAGGATTCAGTATGAGAAATATTCATGGGATAGTTGTGGAGATCTGCAAGTGGCACTTTTACTTGGATTGCAACTTGGGTACACTAAATTCTGTTGCTTCTTGTGTGAATGGGACAGCAGGGATAGGAAGAATCATTAAATAAAAAAGCAGTGGCCAAAGAGAGAGGCACTGACTGTAGGAGATAGAATGTTGTAAGTCAAGCACTAGTAAAATCTGAAAAAGTTTATCTTCCGCCACTACACATTAAGCTCGGTTTAATGAAACATTTTGTTAAAGCAATTCATCGTAATGATGCAGGATTTCAGTTTCTAAAAAACAAGTTTCCTAATATAAGTGATGCTAAGATTAAGGAAGGAATATTTGTTGGACCACAAATAAGAAAACTAATGAATGATCCTGCATTTGACGAAAGTTTGAATGAATTTGAGGTTGCTTCATGGAAATCATTTTAAAATGTGGTTAAAAACTTCCTGGGAAACCATAAGGCGGATAACTACAGAGAACTTGTAACTGAGATTCTTCAAAACTACAGAGAAGTTGGATGTAATATGTCACTCAAAATTCATTTCTTAGATTCACATTTGGATTTTTTCCCTAACAATCTTGGCGCCGCGAGTGACGAACATGGTGAACCCTTTCACAAGGAAATATCCACCATGGAAACACGCTACCAGGGAAAATGGAACCCAAAAATGCTAGCTGACTACTTCTGGAATCTAAAGAGGGATCTACCTATACATAAAAAAAAATACAAAGCATAATATTGCATAATAATATGCAAATAATATGCATAATACTTTCCATAATATGCAAAGTACAGCAGAAAATCCAAAAGAAGTAGATTTTAGTAAGTACAAAGTGCATATAACATATTGTTATATTACCGTCACATTGCAAAGGAAAAAGGTTAATTACTAAAAACTATGCGCGATAGGAAAAAAACTGTTAACATATTTGAAATCAGCACTAAAAATACTATAAGAATCAGTTAATCATTTTCATTTAACAAACAAAAAGTTAAATTTTGTTGACCAGTTGATTAATTATAATGAATCCATTTGAGTGTTAGTGGTGTTTTTTTTTTAATTTTCCTAATATCTAAAGCATTTGTGTTTATTTTTACAGTTAATTTCACGAGTAAAGAATGAACATGATCATGGTCAAATTAAATTCAAATTACATAATTTTCAATATCACACACACACACACACACACACACACACACACACACACACGGGTTGGTTTAGTGCCGTCTAGTGCAAATTCCTTAAAATATGCTCTGCCCTCACCACTTCGTCAGAAGTATTCCTTTTGATGTTTTACCTTCTGGATTTCTTTTTCAAATTTCTTTCAACACAGAGCTTCCTCCTATTTCAAACTTGTTATGTGCAATGTGTATTAAATTATGAGATGAGCTGCTGGGTTCAAACAGACGTAACACAAAAGTTACTTCGACACCAACAACTGTAATGTTTACATTAAATGCAATAAACAAGGCATAATAGAAAATGATTAGTACCCAGCTTTAGTGAGCAGAATCAGCATTGTTTTATTTTAGTAGAATAAAGATTTGCCTCTTTATGTGTAAAAAAATTAAGTCAGCCAGCGGACTAAAATTAATGTCGGTGTATCAATCAATGTCAGTTTACAAAATGTTAATAGCTGTTACATACATGCTACCACGAACTCATTAATTAATTATAACAAAAGTTTTTTTGTGTGTTATAAACGAATAAACTTGGTTCATTTCCTTTTCTGTCTGAAGTGTTACAAAGTTGGAGTTCAAGATGTGACTTAATTAATAACTAATTAGTTTACTTGAAAGAACAAAAGGGCGTGTCCACTGGAAGCATGATGTCGCCGACGCGGCCTGTCGCAGAGACGTATTTCTTGGGTACCCTCACGAAGTGTCAACCTCTGTCTTTTTAAGTATGTGCAGGTTACATCAACGAACGATAGCTTCCTGAAGACAATCAAAAACTGCCGGTACTCTTCGACCAAGCCGGTGCTTGGTATGTCAAGTTCCCAGCACAAAGGGCAGATTTGAAGAAAATTGGGTTCCTGCTGACTCTGCTCATCCCCAATTGCAAGGTTGAACGCCAGTAGCTGACTGAGCAAAAAAAAGTCGACCGGCTGAGTACTGAATTAGTTTTGTACTGAAAGGTGAGGCCGTGGCGTCGAAGAACAACAAACAAACCTCAGAAGATTACACCACCAACCCGATACAATACGTCACGGACGCACCATTGTTTGGATTAATAATGACAACGACACACGTGGTGGGGATGCCGAATAACTGTAACAACTCTATGTCTGGCTTCTGCTCGAATGCTTGCACCCTCTGTCCTTATCTTTGTCGCGCTTGCTTTTCCAAATGTCACCATCTTTCAGCAGTCCAAAAATCTTCCTTAACTTTGTTATGATATTACAGGTCCACGGAGGAGAGTACTATTAAAATTAAACAGAAACACGTCACTAACGCATATATGAGACGAAACCTGAGCGCTAACCCTTTCAGTCGGTTGACGACGCACTGCCTTAACTCACTACCGCTCATCGTCACGAAGAAAAACTGTTTGTTGTCATTACCGACTGCTGTTAGTCTGTGAATAATCGTACCATACAACTTTTGGAGCTTAAATACTTTTGATCGTGTCAAAAATACACAGAATTGTTTTTAAATGCTTTATATAACTTGAACTCTTTGCGTATTCATGTACCGTCTCTTACTGCAAAAACAAAAATTGTTTCTAATGATAATGCGATGTGTTTATAATATACACACACTTATTGTTTACTAATGCTACCTATAATCTCAATTTTCTATTGTAGTGTATTTATTGTTCATAGACTAAAGGTACCATAAATATGATTTGCAATAAAGTTTTAATTACGCACATTCTTAAACACGATCGATTTCGGTCATAGACCATCATCAAGTCATATACAGCGCACTTGTGACCGCTGTAAATCATATACAGGTCATATATAGTGCCCCCAAGTACTCTTAGAGTAGTCATTTTAGATCAAAATTTCTCCATTACCTTAAAAAACTCGTACAAGCATGGGACTTGGTATGTACGTATGTTGCATTTAGCTACCGGAATAACATACTAAAGTCCTCGCAAAAAAAACCTGTGCTATGGCCGCCATCTTGGAAAATGGCGTCCAAAAATCAGTTTTTTTCCCGTTTAATCAGAAACTATTCATCCTATAAAAAAAAGTTTTAAGTAAAAAATGTTTGCTAGGGAAATGGCTACAACTTTTTGTTCATAGCATTTTTTGCATTTCGTTGAGTTTATGTTAATTGTGAGGAAAACGGTAAAACACGAACTTGTATTCTATTTGAGTTACAATATCGCTCATTTGAAACTGTGGACATAAAATATGTAGAATTGGAAATAAATTAATATTATCCGTAGTAAAAAACAAACACCTTTAATACATTTTTTAGCTAAATTCACACCATTAACATATAGTATATTGTCACATAATTCCCACAACCTCTCATTCATCATCAGACTGAAGTTCTACTGCTTGCCCAGAATTTCCGCATGACAGCCCTTGACAGTGTCGACACATGGCAGAATACTGGAGCATAGATGTACGACAGTGACACCTATTGGTACAGTTGGACTTGCATTTGCAAGAAATAAGTGTTTACAGCTCAGGTGGAGCAGGACTTTTGGTCATGAACATGGGAGTTAATGTACTTCCGGTTTTTATCCAACCCCAATCAGAAGGTTCCATTTGATTCCCTTTCCATTCCTGGATTTGTAGGTACACACGATAGGAATGCTGAGCTGCTGCATCACTTGTTGGGGGCAAAGACGCCAGATCAAAAACCTTATTCAGTGTCTGTCTGGAAACCAAGTGGTTATATCTGAAGTACCATAATTCGTCTAAGGTAGTACTAATTGACCCACCATATAAGCGAATTAAAAACTTCTCTCCTGCTACGGATATCTCTGCTTTTGTTGCGCCTTGTTTGGTAAAAACTTTCATTTCTTCCATTAGAGTACGGTTTTTTTGTACAAGCTTCAGGGCATTTAACTTCCCTTTTTTAAATATAGCTGAGGTTGTGTCACAGTCTGTTACTGCGTCTACAAATAGAATAACTTCACCAATGTCTCCCAATACGGTTTGCTGTCGTGATATATTGGACAGAGTTTCTTTTTTTTTGGACCCAGAAGCAGGGCGCAAGAACATCACCTTGTCAGTTAGCGAAGCAAATGAAATTAATAAAACAAGCAAATCAGTGTCTTGACCAACAACCACGACTGTATCACCTTTCTTTGCTTCCTCCAATGCTGTAGATACAATTAAGGAATCTGCATCTGACACTGCCAAGCGCACCTTAATGTTGTTTTTCAAGCACCTTTCAGCGAGCATTTCTAAGAAACACTTTTTGTTTCGATTGTTCGACAAAAACTCAGCCTGTGTTGTTGTGGTAAAATTATTTTCTTGTGGTTGAATTGCAGCAGAGGTTCTTCTGGCAGCTCTTCGTTGCTGTTCACAGCATTTAATTGTTGCCTGATCAGGATAGCCATCAAAAACCACCACACACCTGTCCCTGAAGTGAGATTGTATATAGGAAATATAACAATGAAGTATTTCTCCGTCATCAGGAATGTTGATTGATTCCTCAGGTAGAAAGGCTTTTACAAGCAAAGATTTTATTCCTTTTCTCAGCGACACTTCATCAAATAAAGGCGGAGGTCTTGGTGCAAGTTAAAATTTGAAACACTCCTTCAGCTTATGAGGTTCGTTTTCAACACATATAATCCTGTTGAAAAGCTGCTGCTTATTCACGATCACAGTATCGCCTCCCAATTTAATTGCCGAAGAAACTGTTGCGAGTGGTGTAACTTTGAATTTTCTTTTGATTTTAATTGTGCCAAAATAAAATTCTGTCCAGTCATTCCCCTCATTGACTGTTCTCCCATATCTTTAGCTTTATCGCAGGTCACTGAAGCATCGCCTACCAGGCCAGAGGATACGCTTACTAATTCGCCTGATTCATGACAAAATGGATTGTGTTCCGTTAACCAGTTACAGAACACTTTTTGATCATTAGAGTCTCGATTCTGCCTTGTAGGGTTCTCTTCTGTATGTTGCTCAGAAGTTTTTAGAAATGTGCCACAGAATTTTTCTATCGCTCTGGTAATCTCCGTGCACAATGGAATAGACGAGGTCCATCGCAGAAGTGTGTTTTGTGTTATTCCCCGCCCATGAGTTAGGCCCCCAATAGATTTCATAGGTCTCATAAGTGATTGCTCAATGACCATATCTGACCATGTACCAGACCAGTATCGGGCAGATCGTCGAATGCAGAAAAACCCATCTTGAGAAAAGCGTTCAAAATCTTCTTTTTTCATCTTCAGTTTTTTTTTTTTCAGTTCAAGCATTTTTTGGACATATAGGTGAGCACTTTTTACTTCCATATTCCTTAAGGAATGGAAGTATGGTGATGGCAAAAAAAATCGTGTTCGAGATTATTGCAGATTCTGATTCTACTACACTCAAAACATGAAAAAAGTCGTTTTCCGAAAAGTGTCTGTGTGTGTGTCTGTCTGTCTGTCTGTCTATCTGTCTGTCTGTAGATTTTTTTTCTATGGCAAACGATAACTGCCGCAAATTCAAACAGAATCAAATAATTTTTTGCATACAGCCCTGATTTGTAGAGTACTCAAGACCTATTGTTTTTGGTGAAGATCGGTTGAGGGAAAGGGGTAGTTTACCTGCAACGGTTTTTTATCAATGGAAATTTTTTTTTTGGCAAACGATAACAGCCGCAAATTCAAACAGAATCAAATAATGTTTCGCATACAGCCCTGAATTGTAGAGTTCTCAAGATCTATTGTTTTTGGTGAAGATCGGTTAAGGGAAAGGGGTAGTTTACCTGTAACGTTTTATGTTTTAACAAGGGTATTTCCTATGGCAAACGATAACAGCCGCAAATTCAAACAGAATCAAACGATTATTTGCATACAGCCCTAAATTGTAGAGTTCTCAAGACCTATTGTTTTTGGTGAAGATCGGTTGAGGGAAAGGGGTAGTTTACCTGCAACGTTTTTTTAACAAGGGTATTTTCTATGGCAAACGATAACAGCCGTAAATTCAAACAGAATCAAATAATGTTTTGCATACAGCCCTGATTTGTAGAGTACTCAAGACCTATTGTTTTTGGTGAAGATCGGTTGAGGGGAAGGGGTAGTTTACCTGTAACGTTTTTTTATCAAGCGTATTTTATATGGCAAACGATAACAGCCGCAAATTGAAACAGAATCAAATAATTTTTTGCATACGTCCCTGAATTATAGAGGTCTCAATGACTTTCGATTTTGGTGAAGATCGGTTAAGGTGAAGGGGTAGTTTACCTGCAACCTTTTACGTTTTAACAAGAGTAAAGTAGTTGAAAATTTATTTAAACTTTTTGAAACAATGGTAATTGTTAAAAATAAAATAATTTTGTTGCCAGGCAATAAAATTATAATTTTTTTTTTAATGTAATATAATATTTTTCATTTAATACAGCAATAAAAAGGCAGGTAAGACACAGCCTGGCTGTTTGGCTGAAAATGATTTTAAATATAAATCTTAGAATATGGAAGTCATGTATGGTTCTCCATACCGATATTTGCATATAAGTGATGGCCTGCAGCATGGAAAAAAGGTAACATGCTAATAACAGTATTCAAATGTAGATTAAAATCTCCTGTCCTTTCAGCTTTAATAAATTCCATTACAAGGATAACCATGTTCATATATTGAATCCAAAGTTTAGCGGTCCTACTTACTTCAGATACATTCTTGCAAATCACAAGAACATGTTCCACTAGATTACTTACTGATTCCAAAGTGACAATTTCATCTGGTGACATTTCATTTGTAATCAGTTTCTCTGAGTTTGTTACCAAAGGGTATAGTCACATTAGGACACTTGGCCATTAGACATTTAAAGAGAGGAACTACTGTAAGTAAATTGGCTCTGACAGACCTGGAAAAAGCATGCCCTGACATCAAATGAGGGACAGTAGCTTTGGCATACACAGTTCCCCAAAGTTCTTCAATGCCACTTCCTTTCATGATACTTCCAATACACCCCAAAAAACTCATTAGTAAATGGAAACCTCCCAGTCTAACAATGACAGAAGACAAAAGGCTGTCATTCTCTGCTCCCTCGACCACTTCGCAGGCCTTAATAAAAAGCGGTTGATCAAAAGTAACAATACAAGATGTGTTCCTTTTCTTGCATTCAGAAGCAGCATATGTTAAAGCTGAGTTTATTGTTGTTATATTACTTGCATCTAGATTTATGAATGGCACTGGAATAATTTATGAAGTATAGTAGCTTCCTGTTTCATTCATAGCTTCCTGCATGTATCCATTCCAGAAAGGAAGAGACTTTGTAGAGTTTAAGAACCCAACAATCCAGTGGAGGTTCAACTTCAATCCATTTTTTATCACATCAACGTCAACACTGGATACATCGAAGTTCTGAAGACCAAGTCTAGATGGTTTCTTGTAGTGACATAGAGGTATAGAATTCATAGTGAGGTTAATTTTTACTTCCATATTCCTTAAGGAATGGAAGTATGGTGATGGCAAAAAAAATCGTGTTCGAGATTATTGCAGATTCTGATTCTACTACACTCAAAACATGAAAAAAAGTCGTTTTCCGAAAAGTGTCTGTGTGTGTGTGTCTGTGTGTCTGTCTGTGTGTCTGTCTGTGTGTGTCTGTAGATTTTTTTTCTATGGCAAACGATAACTGCCGCAAATTCAAACAGAATCAAATAATTTTTTGCATGCAGCCCTGATTTGCAGAGTACTCACGACCTATTGTTTTTGGTGAAGATCGGTTGAGGGAAAGGGGTAGTTTACCGGCAACGGTTTTTTTTTAGCAAGGGTAATTTTGTTTGTTTGGCAAACGATAACAGCCGCAAATTCAAACAGAATCAAATAATGTTTCGCATACAGCCCTGAATTGTAGAGTTCTCAAGATCTGTTGATTTTGGTGAAGATCGGTTAAGGGAAAGGGGTAGTTTACCTGTAACGTTTTATGTTTTAACAAGGGTATTTCCTATGGCAAACGATAACAGCCGCAAATTCAAACAGAATCAAATAATGTTTTGCATACAGCCCTAAATTGTAGAGTTCTCAAGACCTATTGTTTTTGGTGAAGTTCGGTTGAGGGAAAGGGGTAGTTTACCAGCAACGTTTTTTTAACAAGGGTATTTTCTATAGCAAACGATAACAGCCGCAAATTGAAACAGAATCAAATAATTTTTTGCATACGTCCCTGAATTGTAGAGGTCTCAATGACTTTCGATTTTGGTGAAGATCGGTTAAGGGGAAGGGGTAGTTTACCTGCAACCTTTTACGTTTTAACAAGAGTAAAGTACTTGAAAATTTATTTAAACTTTTTGAAACAATGGTAATTGTTAAAAATAAAATAATTTTGTTGCCAGGCAATAAAATTATAATTTTTTCATTTTAATGTAATATAATATTTTTCATTTAATACAGCAATAAAAAGGCAGGTAAGACACAGCCTGGCTGCTTGGCTGAAAATGATTTTAAATATAAATCTTAGAATATGGAAGTCATGTATGGTTCTCCATACCGATATTTTTCTTAGTATCACGGACGAGAGGGGGGACGTCAACATTGCATTAGCTGGCGTTACACACTTGATTTCACCAAGTATATGGATTGTTCCATGTCCATCTATTGTTGTAGTGTTCACATCCGCATTATCAAAAACAAATTGTGTAAAGGCATCTTGAGTTATTTCTGGTTGCACATTGTCATTTGCTGCATTTAAATATGCCACCGTTTCATTGTAGGAAGCACAGAGGGATAATGAATGTAGTAGATCAATCAGATGTCTCGACCCGTACTTGTAATGTAAGTGTACTGAAAGACCGAGTTGAAGAGGTGACAAAAATGACCTTGGGCGGCTGGCTGACATTGTAGAATGGCAAATGGTAGTGACTGATCTAGTTTTATCAGCCCCCTTTTTTCTTCGTCCTTGAATTATAATGTTCATGAAAACATTCAGAGACTGTGGTATAAGGTATGTTCCCTTACCATCTATTAATGGATAAGTAGTCAAATCAATTGGTGCACCTCGGATATCCTGTCTTATCATTTCCGCAGCCATTTCAACAACACGAAGTCTTTCAGTTTCCATATTTTTCTTCCTCTGTGAATACCAGTCTTCGTGTAATATGTTGTGGGCTGTTTCTGTAAAAGTTGTAACGTATTGCCGCGTTACAAATCCAGGGAACCCATCTTAACTGACCTCTGCCAATTACATGGGCTGCCTACGTTGTAACTAACTGTATTCAAATTAAAATTAACTAAACAAATTTCTTACTATCAGTGTAAGGAAACAAGGGAAGGTATTTTACTGATTTATGCACTCATTTTCATGTGTAACAAGACGACTTCTCTTTATTTAACAACAGTTACTGACAGATCCCATGACATCATTAATTAAACTAAAATATTTAAAAGCTTCTCATAAAACTTTGGGATCAAATTGATTCTATATTTTTATACCTCGGATCCGAGTTTACTTTCTGTATATTTCTAGTAAAGACTTCTAATTATTTTCAGTTCATTTTAGAAGCTTGCAAGACTTCGTTAACCATTTGAAGAATGGTACTATTACTTGGAACGATAATAAGTTACTATTTCTTTTATGAATTTGCTAACTGCTATAATTTTTTATTGTTCGACTAAGCTTTTCGTCATTACTGACATCTTCAGGTCTTAAACAACGTCTATCAACTGTACGTTGTAGGCTTTAACCTACGTTAAAGCCTACAACGTACAGTTGATAGACGTTGTTTAAGACCTGAAGATGTCAGTAATGACGAAAAGCTTAGTCGAACAATAAAAAATTATAGCAGTTAGCAAATTCATAAAAGAAATAGTAAGGATGGCTGCTAATTTAAACAATACGAAGGATAATAAGTTACATTAACATTTAAAGCGTTACAACGTATGATAATTGAAATTTTACAGTAAACTCTTAGATTTTCTGATTACAATGTTTACATAAAATTAATCGTCTTTGAAAAGTCTCTTTTAGAAGTGATTAGTGTAACAAATATTATTAACTCTCGATGTCGATTATTAACAAGCTATCGAGTCACCTTTACAATCGAACGTAGAAACCTCGTCCTGAGGCGTCCGTGTTGGGAATCCTTGTAGTCGGCGTCATCATCTGGGTCGCGTCTTCGTCAAGAATAGGTCGGATGTTCACAGAGGAGATTGAAGCTTCTTTGGTGTAAGTATATGTAGATTCTCGGATGTCCTAAGCCGCATCTTATGCCTGGTATACGTGTCTTTATGAAGGTCCTGCAGATAACATCTTCAGGAATGATGTTGTAAATGGAGTTACTTCTTGAAGGGAGTCGTCATCTTGTTTAACACTAGTGCTGTTTTTGTGTTACATATTATATCTTCTTGTTACCACATATTTATAGTTATTTGTACATGACACACGCTTTTAGCAGTGGTAGTTAATATACTACATTTAAATTAAAACAAATAAATTAACAACATTTTGGCAGAGCTTTCGCTCGTACGTCTGTACTCCGTGAAGTCAACATAGCGAGAGAGAGACTTTTTGCTCGCTTCAACTGGTGCTTAACAAAAGGAGAGGGGCAACTACTCCGCGACAATATAGTCCCTATCTTTATTTAAGTTAACATTCTTATTACCAAAAACTATACCTTAATTATACATATATAATTTAAGTGAGTTATTTTAACGACTAATAGTGTCTTCAGATTTTTAATTATAAACATTATGATTTTTATTTCTTCCTACATTACAGACGACTCGGTAGGCACGTCGAGTCCGGAATTAACAGGTCACCGCATGATGACAAGCAAAGGGTTAATTATGATAATAATAACTTTTTTACAATTCGTCCTTTTTATTAGTGTTTCTTTGGACTTCTTAATTACTTCTCATTCTCATACTGAGTACATACAGGGGTTTTAGGTATTATAGTGAGATTTAAAATTACTTAATCGTTCGCAAACTTAATTTTTTTTTTATTTACGATTACTGTTAATTTAAATCGTCACAAAGTGATAACTAATGGTCTACTTCCCAATCCTTCAGTGAGTATAACTGTATCTTCAAAGTGTTTTTCCAAACGAGTTTTGAGAATGTAATCTGAAATTTCAAAATTTTCTCCACCTGGTAGGTTATTAATTAACTCTTTGAGTTGAGGTAAAGTGTACTGACATTCGTCGTGGTTTTCAATATAATCAAAGGGTAACTGTAAAACAGCACCATATTTGTCACTAGCTGGCCTTCCAGCTTTGTCGTATTTCTTTATATGTCTAAAGTTAACATAGCAATCTGTATGATATTGAGCCTCTTCTGCAATTAAGTCTACATGCATCACTCGATATTTACCAGCTTCCCCTAATTCATCACCACGTTCTTCACATTTGACCAAAATAGATTCTTTTATTTCTTTTGTCTCAACACGGGTAACACGTCTTCTTCTGTTTTTTGGCAATTTGGGATTTGGACGGGCTATCTCTTACGCACAAAATAGACAGTTTGTTTTGTATGAAAACGGTGGACCAGACCTTGTACAAGGGTTACTAGTACTTCCATCTTCACTTTCCTGGAGGTCACTGACTGGTTTTCGTTTTGAGGCTTTTATTTGTGTTGGATTAGTATAAACACGCCTACACTTCACGTGGACTTTAACCTCGGTACAGCTAGCGCTAGCAAGCTTTTGCCACATGTCATCTTCTCTTTCTTTACTGGATGTTATTATTGATTGTAGTCCTTTCTTGACAAGAACAGTCTCTCCTTTATTTAAGCTCTCAGAGCAAAATATACATTTGTCGATTTCCATATTAATGTTTTTTTGGATTATTTTAAAGCCTGAAATCAAACAAAAACAAGTGGTTAGCTACTCAATAAAAGAAATAGTTTATGTTTCAGTACATTTATACAAACATTGCAATAAAAACTATAATTTTAACGATAATTTGTGGTTATTGAATGAATAGTCAAATTTGTTTTGTCAAGTATTTAATTTTATGGCTAAACGGTTAATGATATAAAAAAAATGCTAAAAACAAAAGTTGTAGCCATTTCCCTAGCTAACATTTTTTACTTAAAACTTTTTTTATAGGATGAATAGTTTCTGAGTAAACGGGAAAAAACTGATTTTCAGACGCCATTTTCCAAGATGGCGGCCATAGCACAGGTTTCTTTTGCGAGGACTTTTAGTATGTTATTCCGGTAGCTAAATGCAACATACATACCAAGTCCCATGCTTGTACGAGTTTTTTAATGTAATTTTTCTAATATGACTGGACTATCTGTATATGACCTGACGATGGTCTGTTACCGAAATCGATCGTATTAAGAATGTGAGTAATTAAAACTTTATTGCAAATCATATGTATGGTAGCTTTATGCTATGAACAATAAATACATTACAATAAAAAAATTGAAAATTTTTTGTAGTAGGTTTGAAAATATGTAGACCTATTCTTGCTGTGTGTGTGTGTGTGTGTGTGTGTGTGTGTGTGTGTGTGTGTGTGTGTGTGTGTGTGTGTGTGTGTGTGTGTGTGTGTGTGTGTGTGTGTGTGTGTGTGTGTGTGTGTGTGTGTGTAGCCTATTATATTTTCTGATGTTTACAAGTACTAACGGTATCTGTTCTTACGTGTCCTAGTGAAAGGTGGACGATAACAATGAAAGAAAAGCGACAAATAAAGTTTTTAAGGCGACTAAAAGGTTATCCGCTGGAAGATCGGAAGCAGAATGAAGATGTGAGGACTAAATTGCATATATTTTCTACGAATAACAGAAAGGAAACGACAGTGGATGCAACGCACTCTTCCAAATAATTTTTTATAAAAGATAATTTTTTATAAAATAATAATAAATACAACATTTGATGACATGACTACCATTAATGCTAATATGGTAATACATATTAAGAGTCAAGTTCACTTATGCATCAACGTTTAATAGTAGCTTACATTTATTATACTATTATTATTAACATTCAGCTTACTATTCTCCTGTAACTAACCAGATATTGTGAAAGTTATAAAAATTGGTACACTCAGAAGGGCTGGACATGTGATCAGAATGGGGGAGAATGAAATATCCAGAAAGGCACTCACAGAACAGATCTACGGCACCAGGAGAGTTGGTAGACCCAAACTGCGTTGGGAAGACGGTGTGAATTATGGTGCGCGCCATATCCTTGGGACCCGGAACTGGAGAGCAGCTGCACTTGACCGGAACAACTGAGTTAAACCCTTGACTCAGTAATGGGTTGTCGTACCGCTATAAGTAAGTAAGGATGCAACGGATTTACAGAATGGGACCTCGGAGAGTAGAGCAGTGGACTACAAACCGATTGACAGAACATTAGTAGGAAGGTCCTTACAGAGTCGGTCGCCATGAAGATGCAACAAGATCGAATGAGTGAAGACGATGACGACGATTATGTATTTCTGCTTGTATATTAATTCAACGTGCAGGCCTATTCGAGGCTGAAGGCAGAATTCAATCAATAGGTTTGAAGCATAAATCGTAACGTAATGTCTTGAATCGTGTCCACCTTTATAAAAGGTCTGCTCGCACAGTATATTAATACAACGGTGCAAAACACCGACCTTTGAAGAAATACATTTTTATAACTGTGAAACACGATAATTTAAGTAATAGGCAACTAGGAACACAAAACACAGAAAAAATCCAAACAGAATTGAAGAAACACAAAATCATTAGTGTAATTTGGATTTCTGAAAAGCAGAATCGTGGAAAGTAAAAAGGAAATGAAATAAAAAAATAAAAGGACTAATAAATGGGAGTTTCGACAATACTTGCAATATTGCGTGAATTTCTTGTCCAACGCAAATGAAAAAAAATAACATCGAAAATAAAAGATCAATTACAAAATGCGATATTTACACTTAGTAACTTCCTGCGAAATTATGGACTAAATATTTCTACTATAAAATAAAAAAACTATGGCTTTTGAATATACAAAAACATCCGATTAGAATGAAGACAGACGTGTGTTTATCAAATTTTAAAACAAAAAAGAAATTTGTCTTTTTTTTACGTCTGTTATATGGAAATGGCATTGACCGGGATAATAAGTTAGCCCAATTAGTAACCTTTGTAGAAGTGTCTATGAAACCATACAAAAAAGTCAAACAAATAAAACAAGAAAAAATAGTTAAATATAATTAATTCACCACCGACTCGGAACACAAAGTTTTTATGGGTAAAAACGTAAAAGATTTACCATATAGCCTGAACCGGTTTTCGCTTATTATAAGCTTCGTTATAGGCAGCCGTTGGGAGCACTGTCCGTCTGTTGTTAGCGACGGTATCGACTTTTGAAATATCGATATTGTGTGTGTGTGATATGTTCGAATAATGCGTGTGATTTCAATTGTGTCTGTTCGTTTAGGATGTCGTTTTTATGTGTTTACGTGTGTTTGTATATTTCCGGTTGTTCTAGTGTGTCTAGTTTTTGGCCTTTTGTATGTACGTATAGAATGTCCATGTTACTGTCGATGTTTCTGTATGTGTGGTTTGCTTCAATGAGGTTTGCTTCGAAACTGAAGGGGTATAGATTTTGCGTGGAGTAAGACAGTGATGTATATTATCTCCACTTTTATTTAACATCTACTCGGAAGGTATTTTTAGGGAAGCTTTAGATGAATGTGTTGTGGAAATCTCTCTGAACGGTGAAAGAATAAATAACATACGTTATGAGGATGATACCGTCATATTCGCAAATAGCTTAGAAGGGATGCAACAACTAATGAATATAGTGACAGAAAGCAGCCGTCGATATGGTCTAGGCATCAGTGTTAATAAAAGGAAGCTAATGATTGTATCTAAAAGCAAGTTCACAAACTGTACCCTTAATATAAACCAAAAGCCAGTTAAACGTGTAAGCCAATTTATATACCTTGATACTATAGTCAATAAACAATGGGACCACTCTCAAGAAGTAAAGAGCAGAATTAAAAAGGCAAGAGCAGTGTACACTAGAATGAACTGTTTGTTCAAAAGTCATGATTTAACAATAACCACAAAGATGAGACTTCCACGCTGCTACGTATTCTCGGTCCTCTTCTACGGTGTAGAATCTTGTACTTTGACTGAAGCCACAACTAAGAAATTGGAATCTTTCGAAATGTGGCTCTACCGTAGAATGGTGAGCATTTCATAGTCAACACATATAACTAATGTGGAAGTTCTTAGAAAGATGAAGAAAGATAGGGAAGTTATTAACACAGTGAAGATTGATTGATAGTTTCAGTATCTGGGATATCTCATGAGAAGTGAACAGAGATTTTTACTTATTGCAGTCCATACTACAGAGAAAAGTACTTGGAAAGAGAGGCGCTGGACGGCCGAGAATATCATGGCTGAAACATTTAGGGACCTGGTTTGGCATGAGTACATCTGACTTATTCCGTACAACAGTCCAGAAAGTTAAAATAGCCTGTATGTTATCCAACATCCGAAACGGATATGAACTATCAGAAGAAGACACGTACATTATTTTTCATTAAAAGTACTGCGTGGAGTAGTGTCAATGCAAATTCCACATCATGAGTTAAAATCCATTCTGCGTGATCCGATGAACACTACTTCCATTCGATTTCTGGGTCTACCCGTCCTTATTGAATATCTGATCTCTTTGGCTAGAGAAAATACACGCCGTTCAGGTAGGCTCCCTGCCTTCTTAATCAACTTTTATATTTTAAAGGAAAAAAAAGGCAATTAATCACACTGAAAAAAATAGCCCACAAATTAAAAAAAAATAGCAGGATACAGAATCGCATACATAACTACAAACAAAACAGAACACACACTATAAAAACACACGCACAAAGCACAAAACAAATTCGATCTACCTGGTGTTTAGAAACTAAATTGCTCAGATTGCAACAAATTCTACGTAGGTCAGACAGGACGTAGCTTCAAACAAAGATACATCGAACAAAGACACTACACTCCACTGCCGAATCCACCTTTGCAAACCACCTCATTGAAGTAAACCACACATAGAAAATATCGACAATAACGTGAGTAACATGGATATTCTACAAGTACACACAAAAGGCCAAAAACGAGACACTCTTGAACAATTGGAAATATACAATCACACAAAAACATATAAAAACGACATCCTAAACGAACAGACACAATTCAAATCACACGCATATTCAAACGCATCACATCCACACACACACACACACACAACATCGATCCTTCAAAAGTCGACACTGTCGCCGAGAACAAGACGGACAGCGCTCCCAGTGGCAGGTTCTGACGAAGCTTATAATAAGCGAAAACTGGTTCAGCCTACAAGGTAAAACTTTTACGTGTTTACCCATAAAAAACTGTGTTCCGAGTCGGTAGTCGTATAATAACGCGTATATTTAGTTAATCAACGGACACGTCATGGACAACGAAATCCAAGCAAAAATCACGTAACTACCCTACAATCAGTTGCATATTCTATATTTTTATCGTATTCAAACTAAAGTGCGTCACAGCGACCGTGTGATTTACGTTTGTATTAGCTATGTGCAGTGATCAGTTTCCAACAATTTGTAAATGAGCTTGTTAGTTGTGGCACAAGAAATAATATAAGGAAGTTGTAGTTCACCTAACTGCAGTAAGATAAATTCTAATTATTATCTCTAGACGGAATAGTGAACAGTGGAAACTCACATTCGACGTAACGAAATAACATTACAGAAAACGGATTCTAAGCTTTCTCTGATACTGCTTCCTACTAGTTGTATCAGATTTCTTTCCTTCAACTTTCTAAACCTTCCCGCCCGACGTACACTAGTCAACTCGTGTTTTTTTTCCATTCCAGTCTCATTAGGATTAGTACCCAGATACAATAGCCGTTTTTACTTCCATGTTCCATAAGGAAATGGAAGTATGGTGATGGCGAAAAAAATCGTGTTCGAGATAGGGTCTGATTCTGATTGTACTACCCTCAAAACATGAAGAAAAGTAATTTTACTTCCATGTTCCATAAGGAAATGGAAGTACGGTGATGGCGAAAAAAATCGTGTTCGAGATAAGGGCTGATCTGATTGACTCAAAACATGAAGAAAAGTCATTTAGACTTATTGATTTTGGTGAAGATCGGTTAAGAGGAAGGGATAGTTTACCTGCAACGTTTTACGCTTTAACAAGAGTAAAGTATTTAAGTTTGACAAATAAAGTATCCTGAAAAGAAGGTCATAATAATCCACTATAAAAAAGTAAACGAAATATCTATAAATGAAAAGCGTAGTTGAAAGGGGAGGGGTAATTTTTATAAATGAAAATGATAGTTCAAGGGGGAGGAGACAATTTTTTTATTTATATGTGTACTACGTTATAGGCAACAAAGAAGTAGTTTCTATGGAAAAATTTCATTCAATTTTTCAAACTTAAAACTCGATTTACAAGATGAGGTATTTTTTTTTAGAAATTATTAAACCAAATTCAAGTAAATGATTTTAAATATAAATCTTACAACATGGAGGTCATAATGGTTCTCCATACCGATTTTTTAAAACTTCCTCGGAAAAACAGTACAGAATATTTTATTTTATTGCTAGAGTATTTTTAAAAGTAACGTACTTCAACAAGTACGGTACTAAAAGTTCGGCGAAATGTTCTGGTGACGCGTTCAAATTAAAGTTAAAGTGTAAAGAGGTTATAAAGCCGATTGTTTTCAAAATATTGTCAAAACTATTTTGTATTTCAACAAAATGTATTAATGACAGGAAACTAAAGTGATTTCTAATAACATGAGATTTATTGTGTTAAATTTGAGTAACAATAGACCAAAATATAAAATTTAACAAAGTTTCACTTATTTCTCATTACTTCAAATCTTACATTTGACGTCCATTTACTGAACCGTATAAATTGAAATTTATTAGTAGTAAATTTATTAGTGCTAAAAAACTAATAACTTCATAGAACATTAATACGTACATAAGAAAAAAGTCGTGACTCTTGCCCGAGGTTGTATGTAGTGCACGTAAAAGTAACAATTCCAGGAAATGTACAATGATTCCAGAAAACGTAGCATGATTTAAGCAGTGACATTTGTATGGACATCAATAATGAGTTTTAAAAACCGTTAAGCGGGCAGCTATTATCTACAGGAAAGGGACTTCGATTCAAAAAGCTCAGTCTGTGAGCGGGTTAAATAAAAAAATTAACA
Organism: Magicicada septendecula; assembly: GCA_034769895.1. Taxonomy (NCBI): domain Eukaryota; kingdom Metazoa; phylum Arthropoda; class Insecta; order Hemiptera; family Cicadidae; genus Magicicada; species Magicicada septendecula. The sequence goes on along the minus strand of CM068374.1, from coordinate 464,239,375 downwards.
TTAAAGACACATGAAATTCGAAAAAAGCAATATTAGTTAATAAAAACAACTGCAGAAATTATTTCCGCCATCCTGAGACCTTAGGTGTCAGCCAAAGTTAAAATATGCAGTGAAGGGTTATAGTAAGTCGATACTGACAAAGCGTTCATAATTTAGACGGCAATTAGTTTGAGTAAAGTAATGTGATATTTTTACAAAAACATGTACGTGTATATGAAACCTCCACTCATTTGGAGAAGTAATTTGATACTTGGATCGTGTTTTTCTTGGCAACCTAAACAACTGAGCATCTTCAGCTATTTTCAAGTAACTTTCACTAAGTAAACGGAAAAAATTAATTTTTTGTATTCTTAACACCTTTTCCCTTAAATCTCGTGTTATTGGATAAATTTACGTTTGACTGGACAAGAAAATTAATTCGAATATTAAATTAGAAACATATGTTGCCACCCGAACCGAGATATTTGAATATATTATTTATCTGCACGGACTGATAAAAAAGGGAGGCAGAACAAGATAAATTTAGAATTTTAGGACAAAAAAAAAACTGTAATAATCGGCTGGCTATGAAGGGTGGGGCAATGAAGTGCAGAAATTTGTACCCGCTATGATGGAGAAAGCCGAAGGAAAAAATAAAAGAGAAAATAATAGAGAATCATAAAACAGTTTAAGAATTGTACCGACCGTCTTGACCTACGTTCTGAACCCAATTAGAGAATTAGCAGGCGCAGGTTTTTACTCTGGAATCTCTGGATAACTTCGATGTTGGAAGCCCCAGAGTTAGATACTGGGATCAGCGTTACTTAGTACCACAGAATTCTGTATCTAAATGAAAAAGTTGAATTTGGCCAAAGGTCTAGTAGTTAGTACCTTTTCAGGATCACAGAGATATGAGAATAGAAAATTTAATATGGATTATTGAATCGGGATGGTTCACGTGTACCATATTTTATCCTAGGTAACGCCCAAGTTATTCCAATAAATTTTAAACTCTAAACTAATGTTAATGTTTGGAATTAAACATCATATGCTTTGGATAAAGTACCATGTATCACATTTGTATTTCAAAGAAAATTTGATACGTAGATCCAAGAAAAGGATAAAAATATAGAGCCAGAATATAAGAGAAACGAAAGTACATCTGTATTCCTGGATCTGAATGGTAGGCTCTCAGGTGACATTTCAGTAAATAACGAACTTAGGCAGAGATGCCCTGTTTCCCCAACCTTGTTTAATATATAATTCACGACATGTTGAGAGCATGGAAACCCAGAGTGACTTCGAGAATCACAGCTTAACAAATCAATTTGTATAGGTTCCCTGCTGTATGCGGATGACATAGTTCTTATTCAAGAAAATGAAGATGATTTACAAAGAGCTATGTTTCAGTTACAAGAAGTACTCACTGACAATTTCAGTAAAAAAAAAATACTAAAATTATGGCCTTAAAAGGTAAATATACAGTGAGGACTAACATAGTTATAAACAACAACACTTTAGAACAAGTGAGCCTTTTTAAACACCTCGGCTGTGCAGTAAGCTATGAATATGAATATGATATAAAAGAGAAGATAAATACATTTAGGAATATTTGTGGTATGATTCATAGAAATCTTAGAGATAAAAGAAGACACTGCACAAGGATTAATTTTTATAAGACAATTGCAATACCCACATTGACATATGCGAGGGTCATGGCAAAAGAAAGAATGCTGCAAGACTCACAGTGCTCAAATGCAGTTTCTTTGAAGTACTTTAAACTATACATTCCAAGAGAGAATGAGGATGTCAGAGCAGAACTCGATGTAGAGGGCGTAAATGGAATTATTTCAGCTTACAATGGTGGGATCATCTGCAAAGGATGACAGAGGATCAATTGTCGAAAGCGGCACTGAACTATAAAGCCATTGGTAGAATGGACGTGGGTCGTCCTGCGTGATTCTTGTCTAGATGTATTGTTTCCTAAACACTACTATATTATTTCCGTACATTTGAATGTTCACGTGTAATTTGAAATTTAATAAAATTTTAACACTTATAGTAAAAATTTTAAAGCTTTGGAAATTGTTAAGACATACCATCAATAAGATTTTTATTAACTCAAGTTGCAGAAATTTAATTATTTATTTTAACTATATAGCAAAAATTTACAAACAATCCTCCTATTTAACATCTAAAGTAAAAAACAACAGAATTGTTATTCATATAATGAAAGTTACTGTGGTGTAACATGTACTGATATGGGGTGACGAAAGCCAAGGTCACGGAGCAAGCAACACGTGTTTCGTCTTGTGTTACTTTACTTTCACTAGTTGGTCTAAATTACTTCAGTCCACACTATCCATGTATGCTACGTACGAATCTGCCTTTCTGATATTAGGTTAATCCTACTAAAAATATAAACATACATATCAGTTATCCAAACGTTCATTTGATTGGTCCGTAGACTTCGAAATGTAGGCCTACTCATTACGTTACACTGGCCAACAAAATTATGTTTTCCGTGTTAAATTATTTAATATAAAGTTTTCTATTTCATTTTTTACGCAAGTTCAAAATCTGGCTGTTAGCATTATAGTTTGGCCGGTTAACGAATACGGCTCACTAACACAAACACACACACTCAGCTGGCCCACCTCACCACGCTTAGCGATCCACTGACTGGCTCTTGACGTCAGATTAGCTGAAGGAGGATTAGCTGAAACTATTATCTGCCAACCCTTCAGCTGACCGCTTTGTCCGGGGCCACAGTATGTATGTATAAAGCGGGGTATTCCAATAATTTTGCGTTTAAATTAAATTATGTGTTTATGTGTTTCATAAACATAAATGTTTTTAAAAATATATAAACACATGGTACTTTTTACAGTTTTTATTTAACTATGACAGTTGTTTAGGGCGTGTATCCGGACATGTGTGGTATGTGAAGATTGCTTACAACACAATCACTTCATAGATACAAAATATCGGTATGGAGAACCATACATGACTTCCATGTTCTAAGATATATATATTTAAAATCATTTACGAAATGAAATGTTTCCATAGAAACTACTTCTTTCCACTTATTGCTTCAGCCTTAACCACAGTACTGTGGTCACTAACGTATATCACCACACGTTATCGCACTCGATTTTCACTGATGATGGCAGTCTACGGCATTGCCGAAACGTCTGGTTTTGCAGAAAACATTGGACTACGGCCAAACAGGACGGGAAGGAATTTTAACAACAAACTACTACTTTGTTGCCGATAACGTAGTACACATATAAAAATTATCCCCTCCCCCTTCAACTATAATTTTCATTTATAGAAAATTACCCCCACCCCGTTCAACTAGCCTCTTCATTTATAGATATTTCATCTACGTTTCTACAGTGGATTATTAAGATCTTCTTATCAGGATACTTTATTTATCAAAATTAACTACTTTACTCTTGTTACAACAAACAAAATAGGCCTTGAGTCTTCTACAACTCAGGCACATATGTAAAAAATTATTTGATTCTGTTTGAATTTACGGCAGTTATCGTTCGTAATGAAATATTTCTCTTGTTACAACAGAAAATGTTGCAGGTAAACTACCCCTTTCCCTTAACTGATTTTCACCAAAATCAACAGGCCTTGAGTTCTCTACAATTTAGGGATGTATGCAAAAACTTATTTGATTATGTTTGAATTTACGGAAGTTATCGTTCGTCATAGAAAATATTAACCTTGTTATCACATAAAACGTTGCAGGTAAACTACCCCTTCCCCTTAACCGATCTTTACCACAATCAACAGACCTTGAGTACTTACAACTTCAGGAATTTATACAAAACATCATTTGATTCTCTTTGAATATGCGGCAGTTATCATTCGTCATAAAAATAAAATTACCCTTTTAAAACATAAAATGTTTCAGGTAAACTACCCCTTTCCCTTAACCGATCTTTACCAAAATCAACAGACCTTGAGTACTTACAACTTCAGGAATTTATACAAAACATTATTTGATTCTCTTTGAATATGCGGCAGTTATCATTCGTCATAAAAATAAAATTACCCTTTTAAACATAAAATGTTTCAGGTAAACTACCCTTTTTTCTTAACCGATCTTTACCAAAATCAACAGACTTTGTGTACTCTATAATTCAGGAAGGTTTACTAAAACGTATTTAATTCTGTTTGAATTTACGGCAGTTATCGATCGTCATAGAAAAAATTACCATTGTTAAAACATAAAATGTTGCAGGTAAACTACCCCTTTTCCTTAACCGATCTTCACCAATATCAATATACCTTCACTCCTCTATAATTCAGTGGTACATGCAAAACATTATTTGATTCTGTTTGAATGTGCGGCAGAAATCGTTCGTCATAGAAAAAATTACCCTTGTTAAAACATAAAATGTGGCAGGTAAACTACCCCTTTCCCTTAACCGATCTCCACCAAAAACAATAAGTCTTGAGAGCTTTACAATTCAGGGCTGTATGCGAAACATTATTTGATTCTGTTTGAATTTGCGGCTGTCATCGTTTTCCATAGAAAAAAAATTACCCTTGATTAAAAAAACGTTGCTGGTAAACTACCCCTTTCCCTTAACCGATCTTCACCAAAAACAATATATCTTGAGTACTCTACAATTCAGGGCTGTATACAAAAAATTATTTGATTCTGTTTGTATTTGCGGCTGTTATCGTTTGCCATAGAAAAAATCTTCAGACAGATACACAGACACTTTTCGAAAAATTACTTTTTTCATGTTTTGAGGGTAGTACAATCAGAATCTGCAATACTCTCGAACACGATTTTTTTGGCATCACCATACTTCCATTTCCTTATGGAACATGGAAGTAAAAACATACAAAAAGGTAAAAAGTAGATTTGTTACAAATTCTAGAAATTATAAAAGCAATAAAAAGTAACAAAAATTTAACAAATGAACATACTGAATTCTGTGTATCCCCTTTATTACAAGCTGTTATTTAGTTTAGTTAATTTTTATATTTTTCATTCAGATTATATTAACTTTTAACAGACACTTGACCTTCCCGTAACTCCTACAACCCTCCTCCATCTTCACACCCCACACATGTCCGGATACACTCCCTAAACAGAAGTTTACCACCCTTACATTCTCTGTTTAGTTGTTCACTGATCTCTTTGACAATGGCTTAAGAAGCTAAAAAAGCTGTCAGAGTTAAATAAAAACTGTGAAACATACAAAGTGTTTATATATTTTTAAAAGCCTTTGTATTAATGTGTGTCACCAAGTACCCAACGAGTCATCAATTAACATCGTTTCATAAACAATTAAAATTAATCGTTATAACTACACCTGTACCTATACAAAGGATTATAAGTTATATGTTACCTGAGCATACATTTAGGTGACTTTCTATAACACTAAGCTTAAGAAACATCTCTTTCGATCAGTAGCTTGCAATATTGATGCTGAGTTCCGTCTTCTGTGACAGCGAGGTCCATCATTGATATTGTTACGTCTGGCTACTGATCGTACAGTGGAAAACAAAATACAATACACCAGTGAAATCACTAATAACCAGTTTTAATTATCACAATTAATAATTTGTAATCAACAAGATAGTCTCTTACAACAATTCAAGTAAAAATTGTCCACACCCAATAATAATGAAAATTATAAAGAATTCCACACTAATTGTAACACGGTAACACTTCACACAATAGTTCGACAAACACTCGATCCGCACTAAGGAAAATCGCTCAACACAACTGAACTGACAAGCCGGCTGCTATGGCTTCTTATAGGTAGCGCACGCGTTTTATAAATTTTTCATCCCCACTTCATGCTACTTAATGCGTATCTCAAGTGTTCCTAAATACACTGGGACGTACTTGAGAGCGACCTTGACCTGGGCAACACCTGCCACACTTGACGGGGGGAATGTTCTGGGCTGCTGGGTGGGCTTCCCCTTACAATATGTTCTGCCGAAAGCGTTCATCACATTTCTACGTTCCCCATATGCTTGTAAACGGTTGTAGTAAATAGAACAAATTGACCATACAATCAGCACAAATAACATGGTCAGTTGGTCGTTCTTTTATAAATAAAAGAAAAGAACACAAACACAATGACAGTACAGATACGCGGTAAAATTGGAATTGTGCATTACGAGAAAATGTTATGACACGAACGCAAACAAAGAATTAAACAAATCTGGCGAAAAAATGAAGTAAATTCAGATCTACAAGAAAACGGCCCGGGTAATCGCAACTACGGTTTATTTAAGGCCTGAACAAGACACAAAGCCACAAGGGTTGCACATAGAACTAGAGAAAAGGAATTAATTATTTACTGGTGGCCTGGTGCGTCAACGTCTCTCCGCTGGAGGACAGTGGCCAGACGGTCTTGATTGGCTAGCGTATAGCCACTACCTACGAGAAGACAAAGCCTTAGCGCTTGGCCGTGACGTCATCACGAGTCGACGAACTCTAGTCAGCTGTCTAACCCAGTATAAACTAATAAGCGTTTCGATGCTTTTATTCTGTTTATTTTGAACGCTCACGTAAAAACATGCAAGCAATTTTTTATTAGATTCATCAAACCATGTTATTTTAATACACCGATGACAAACACGGGTATTATTATTTTTTCGTCAGTTTAAAATCGTAATCCGCATAAGAAATTTTACATTAAACTGAAAATTAATTTTCACAAAACGATCGAAAAAATACTGGATACATTTGTAAAAATATTTATTTTTGTTTATAAACAATGTTTTTTAAAAAGACTACTATAGTTTGTCAGCAATTGAGCATCAGTAATCTTCCATGTATTACATTTCCATGTCTTCTCGTTGGTAGTGGTATAGCTAACATTCAGAAGTGTAGCGTGATCCTACACTTTCGATGCCTGTTTGGGCAAATCTGTGCTATATGAACGTATGATATGCATACGTTAGCTACAGTACGTCTTCGCCGAAACTTCCGCCGTTGCTATCCCGACAATCGAAACTATATCTAAATATTTTCAGTACCCACATTAATTGTGTACTCAACAGACCTTTCAGAACAAAGTACTCAGAAGCATATTGAATGCCCCTTGGTATATAAGGAACGACAAACTACATAGAGACCTCAATGTAGAATATGTCAGCGAAATAATAACAAAATATGCAGACAAACGTGATCAGAGTATTCAGATCCACAGTAACCCAATAATGCGACACGTGGTGCAAGAAGCTCCACACGTCCTGAGGCGACTCAAAAGACAGAAGCCACATGATCTGGTACCGCAATAGAAAGCAATTAATATGTATGGATCCATAAAACACAGACGTGGCGTGAGAGAAAGACAGAATAATCTTGGGATTAACCACTGGGCTTCACTCCATCACCCGTGAAGGAGAAGCTGCTGGATGAGCTTGCTCAGTTGCAGCATTAAGGGACTCAGTTGTAGCACTAAGTTGTTTTTAATGGGTTAGAGTTCCACATTACTAGGAACTATAGGGTTTTTAGTGTCTATACAGATTTTGACCTACCCTTGTCAAAAAAAAACTTGGAACTCACACACGATTTGTTTGGGTGCGCACCCTTTGAAGGCCGATCGGATACTGAAGTTATCTAAAAATGTTTGTGCAAGTTGAAGGCTTTGGACTAGTTACAAGACGTTACACTTGTATCTGTTGATTTTATTCGGCATTTGAGTCAGTGTTGAAATGCGTAATCTGTGTAGTAAACGGGAGGAAGGCGCTGATAACATAATTTATGTTGGCAAAACTGCATGTTATCGTTTAGTACAAAACTACCTAGTAGTGGTAATAAAAAATGAAAATAAATATTTGACAAGTTATTAAAATTCATTTATGCAAGCGACTTATGACTCATCTGTAATTCTGTCACTTATAGATCTTTTTTAGAATTTATTTGGAATTCATTTACAAGTGGCATATTTATTTTATTTTTCACCTTTGTATAGTGGGGTCGAGGAACTTGGAGACGCAGCACCTTTGCTGCCGATTGACTGGGCACTGGTCCACACAAGTCGCCTCAATGGACCCCTAGCTTCTACTCTGAAAGGAATGTTTTTTCTAGCTTCTAGGTTCTAGATTGTTCTGAAAAGAATGTTTTTATCATTTTCTGCACAGATGATATGGTAATAATTCAAGACAGCAAAATTAATGTACATACTAAATTGAATAGCAGATGAATATAGCTTTCAAAGATCAGCGGACAAGACTAAAACAATGGCATTCAGAGGGAAGCAACCGATAAGAACTAAGATAGTTATAGATAGAAAGATTATGGAACAAGTCCAGCATTTAAATTACTCAGGATGTTACGTTACATATGGGACAGAAATTGATCTGGATGAAAAATTAAGCAAATTTAGGAATATCCGTGAAACAATTTACAGATAACTTAAAAATAAGTACCCAAATTATATTCCTCCGTACACCCTCCCATCGATCAAGGTTGAGGCAAAGTGCCAACGCGCTCTGCTGAACTACTGACCAGTGGCGAAGTTACATGGAAGCAATTGAAGCAATGCCTACCCTAAAAAATTCTGTAGAATAGAAATTATAAATACAGTACGTATGAACTACGTAACGTAAAGATTATACATTGTTACTGTGACTGTCGAATTTATTAAGCCGAAAGGTGCTTTACTGAGCGACCGCTAGATGGTGACAGGTGAGATTCGGCATAGCTCATTTAAAGCGAATAAGGCAACGTGAACTTGCCTCAGCGTTTTTTGTGTACATCATATGTAAGCAATGTGCTGGCGTGATTGGGAAGTGCGGGGAGGGGGATTGTCCCGTGCTGTACACAGAGCGTTGAGGCATGTCTCACTTCTGTGATGCAGAAAGTTAAGTTAAAGCGCGCTGAGTTGTTTATAAGTGTGTTTATTTTATGTGGTTATTAAAAGTGTTCCTGTTATACCGCTGAACTAACAGGTGATCAAGATTGATATTTGAATTATTTGTAACATTAAAAAATATATATATATTGTAGCGTGACAGATGTATGCATAATATTGAATGGCAATTGATCATTAGAATAATGAAGTTATAATATTTAAATTTGGAAGAAAGCACTAAGTTGAATATAAAAAGATTAATTCATAGCAACTGTGGAAAGAAATCATTATTATAAAGAAAATACAAGTTAAAATAAAAGGAGTTACTAGTGATGAGTCATCCAAAACCAGTCTCATAACCAAAGGTTTTCAAGGTATAACCCAGGAAGGTAAAATAGTAAATAACAAAGCAGTACACAATATGACCAAACCCACAACGAGGGAGAATAAATAGAATAGAAACCCTAAAATAAGCCAAGATCAACCAATACAGGTTGTGTATTTCTGAATTAAAGAAGAAGATGGAGAAGATCCCAAGAAACCTGATGGCATCAAGAAGAAGATGGAGAAGATACCAGGCCCAGAAGGCAGGAGAAAAGAAGACTGAAGAAAGAAGAAGAGGGCAGCATCCTGAAGAAGATGTCATGCTCTTATAAAAGACACCCAAATCCCTATATCCCCAAAATAAATATCTAAAAATAAAAGTATAACGAAATAAAAACCACATGTATACAAATTTAAGAGAGAGGAGTGTATAAAGTAAAAGTTTCCTGTGAACTAAGATGAAACAATAATATAGTACCCATGGAACAAATCTCCATTGAAAAAACGCTAACCAATTTATTATGTTAATAAGACTATACGACCATTTAGCATTAACATAATATATAAGTGAAAGTGAACCAGTGATAGTTTTGGGTATTATAAAAAATGAACCTTGTGTTTCATTCTTGGCAATCACAAACATTGGATGCAATGAAATATGCATTTTTCAATGACTTAAAATGTGTACGGTGACAATATGTTGTTCATAAGACATGAATCTGTTTAAAATAACATTTTTGTTTTACATGAAAAAAGAAAAACAGATTTCATAGTGCTTTTTGAACGGTTCATACTATTTATTTGTTAATGACAGGGTACAATTCCCCAAAGACAAGGTATAAAAGACTGTATAAAAACTGTAGAATCCTACTTATAATAATAGTTAGAAATAAGAATATAGATATAAGGTTTTAATGTATATAGTACAAGAATGTTTAAAAATGTTTTAGATATAAGGCCATTTGTTTGGGTCTGAAACAACTAACATCAGAACTATAAAAATAGTTACCACTTGTAAATAGTAGAGAGTAATTAAGATGTTAGTTAGTAAAAAACCTTTGTTGTAAACCATATTTCCATGTTGGAAATGGGAATTTTGTTGCAAAATGTCTGATTTGAAGACAACCATTTATTTAAAAAAAATATTCTTTATTCTGTTTGACTATTGTTTGTATTGTGGCCAATACTAGTTGTTTTTGTGTAATTTGAAAGCATGTTTAATTTATAATACTATTTGTAAAAGTCAGAGAGGGTATCACACATCATATATTGTTTGTAAATTATTTTGTAAGAAAAATTGTTAAAAAATCATAGGCCAAAAGAATGGAAACCAAACTTCATCAAAACAGAGAAATTGCTCATTTAAATGCAAATAAACAAAAGGGGTTTAGACAAAATAAACTTGAGATCATGCCATATAATTGCACATACCATTTAGAGAGATTTTAATAAATTATATTCAGAATTATAAATAAAAATAAAATGACTAAACTCAGAAATTTAGACATGGGAGTCATATATTTCAGAATAATGTTTCAGAATACAACTAATTCAATTAATTACCAGAAAATAAGGGAATAGGAACCTTTTAATACAATATAGGATTATTAATGTTAAATATAACTGATAAAATGGCTGAATTTATATAATGACAGGAAGTAAATTTTGATGTTTTGACTCTTCACAGTATACCAAACTGAAAGTGAAATTACTATTTTTTTTGGACAGAAAACACTATAAAATGGCATTATTTAATCTGAAAATAACCAGAATTAACTGAAAGATTAATTTAAATCAAATCTAGTGAATAAAATTGACAAATAACCAAAGTATAGGCATTCATATAGTGAAAATGTAAAAGTGCATACAGGATGTGAAAAATATTTGAACAATGTTAAGGATAATATTATATGGGCTAAGAGTTTAATTGAAACTGAAGGAAACAGTTAGTTAATTATTGGTAGTTGAACGGTTAACATGACATACGTGTGAAAACGTGGATAACCTAACCTATAATCGTCATACAAAGCGAGTGTATAGCGAGTTATTGTGAAATCGCGAGTGACTTGTAAAATACTTCTGAAACTATCATATTATAACAGAAACGATCAAGTAACACTCCATAACACAGAACAATATAAATCTACTCCGAAAAACACCATAAAACACTAGAAAACTGTATAATACATTAAACCAAATTAGTGACGGAATCGGAGAAAGTGTTTGAACTAATAATTATACAGATACACTAAATACAACCCAGAATCACTACACCAGTCACTACACAACATATAACAAGAGATTTGCGGACACGAGAACAGAAATATTGCGTCAAAATACATTATTTGGAACGCAGCAGGGACGAGTCACATTTTGATCAACTTGACGGCGGCCATTTGCTTTGACCATCCCAGTGCCTCTTCTTGGTTCAGAACAGCTGTTTGGTGAAAACAATTATTATATTTACAATTTATTATTCAATGTCTGTGTTTATTAATAACTATTAATTTGAGTGTAACGTTATACTTTTTAAATATTAGCCCGATTTCTCTGACTTTGGTAATAACTGGCTGTTTAAAGAACCCTATGTAATTTTTATAACATATACTTGTAACTTTTTTCGATATCCTGAGAATCGATACTAATCGATAAGAGTCAATATTGCTGTTACTTAATAAAACATTAATACTTTTCAATACTTAATAGTTCTTTATTTCTTCAATAATACTAATTACCAATAATATAATTCTAATTGATAATCTACAAGGACTTTACCACCCGTAAGTGAAGATAACCTAAAAAATAGAAAGGTAAACAAATATCGATTGGTTTACAGACAGTCTTATGAGTGGTGATAGATTATTTAAATTATACTAAAACTTTAATAAAAATTTTCAGAAGAGCATTACACTGTTTAAAACTTCACAGCCCTATATTAATTAATTGATCCTAATTAATTAATTAATAAAATTAAAAATTTTTTTTATTATTTTTTTTTATAAACATAATTTTTTTTTAATTTTCTTCAAAACAATAATTTTGGTTTGAAACTTTCGGTGAAGCTGAGCATATATATTTCTTCATCAACTTTACGCTACTCGACCGGTCTTGCTACCATTGGGACTCGACCAGCTGGGAAACTTAAGGAAGTGTTTCAGGCCAGTAAGACGTCGAGAGCCACACCAATTACACACCAATTAAACACCTTACAACTTACAGATTCACACATCAATCTTATTTATTTTATTACAAATTGGCGCACAACTTTAGGGGCTTTAATTAGCGATTGGAAGGCCAATACATTCTGCCCGATCACTAGTTGGAGCTAGGCAACAGCTACAAAGCCAGAGAATTTCAAGGAAAAATGCAACGACGTGCAACATCTAAGAAACGGGCGGCGGAGGCCGAGAAAGAAATAGAAGTTGACATGGACAACAAAGAGGCAACGCCAGTAGAGGTGGAAGAGGTATTACAATCGGTGTTGTCCAAACAAACGGAACAACCGGAGATACCAACACAGACAGGAGAGGTTAATATCCAGGAGAAACCCAAAACAATGGAAGACGTAAGGATGGAGAAAATTATGGAAATGTTCAAGATAATGGACCAGAATAGGGAGAAGGACAACCAAACAACAAATAAGAAGATGGAAGAATGGAAAGAAGACTTGAGTAAGAAAATGGACAAGAAAATGGACGAAAATAATAAGAAAATGGAATCCACAAGTAAGGAATTAAAGGAAGACTTGAGTAAGAAAATGGGGAGTGATAACCAGTCCTTGAAAGAAGATTTAGGAAATAAGATCGAAACAACAAATAAGAAGCTGGAAGAGAAGATAGAAGAAAACAGCAAGAAGATGGAAGAGAAGATAGAAGAAAACAGCAAGAAGATGGAAGAGAAGATGGAAGAATTGAAGAAGGATAATCAATCCACAAAAGAAGAGTTGACTGGGATGAACAAGAACATGGAAGAATTGAAGGAAGACAACCAATCGTTCAAGGAAGAATTCAAAGCGACTAAAGAAGAGTTGATTAATAAAATTGAAAATACCAATCAGAAAATAGATGAAACCAGGAAGAAGATAGAGAAGAACAACCGACAATTGAAGGAAGAGATGAAAGAAGATAACAAGAAGTTGGAAGAGAAGATGGGGGAGAAGTTGGAAGAATTGAGAGAGGACAATCAAATTTTAAGAGAAGAATTAAGAGAAGTCAATCAGGAGAATTTGGACAAACTGGACGAAAGGATGGAATTGTTGCGAGAAGAAATGAATAAGGAAATCAAGGTTAACAAAAAAGCGATGGATAAGAAGATGGAAGAAGAAAATATAATGGTCAATCGACAGATTCGAGAGATTGATGGAAAGTGCAACCAGACCGAAAAGGAGGTGAATGAGTTTAAAGAAGTGGTGAACATCAAGTTCACAAATATCGAAGAACATAGTCGAAGGAAGGTAGAAGAACAGAGGAAGGAAAATCAAGAAGAGTTCGGAAAAGTACGCAACCAAGTCACAGAGCGATGTAATGATATACAAGAGACCATGGCCAATATCACCGGTCAGGTGCGACAAAGCCGAGAGGAGATGGAAGCAATAAGGAACAGACCGACTCATTTCACCGGATTGCCCATCAACGAAAGCCGAGAGTGGCTCAACTTCCGGCAGTACAAACGCAAGCCGATGGAGTTCCTGGCAATGGTAGAAGAATATTTGACCAAGCATAAAATTACCCAATGGAGCCATAGCAGGGAGATATTCGACGAGTCCTTCCGAGACATTACAGATAATTGGTGGATGGCCAACCGGAGTGAAATTTCCGACTACCAACAGTTCCGGAAAATGTTTAAGACAAAATACTGGTCTGAGACCACCCAGAACTTGATACGTGACAATATTTGTAACGGAAGATACAGGTCACAATTAGGTAGCAGTATGACGGCATATTTCTTGGGGAAGGTGTGTATGGCAAAGCACCTTGAGCCAGCAATCCCAGAAGAATGTTTAGTGAATAAGATATCTTATCACTATGATGAGGACATTATCAGGGCCCGGAGAGGTAGTCAGATCAAGACGATCCAGGGAATGACTGAGTTATTGGAGGGATACGAGAATGAAGAGTATTATCGGCAGAGCAGGAAGAGAAATGAGAGACCAGAAGCAAGGCCGACTACTTACCCCATAACGGCAATAACCATACAAATAACCGGAACCAGCCCAGTAATTACGACGGCCCTAACAACCAGCCGCGTAATAACCAGTTTAACGGAAATTTTAACGGCGTGAGAAATAACAACCCCTACCCAAATAATCGAAACCACTTTTATCAACAAAATAATAATGTTCCATACAGTCAGAGAAATCCATATCCCAACAATAATGGTGACAGACCTTACCCACCTAACCGAAATTACTATAATAATAATATTAGTAATAATAATAATAGCAATAGTAATAACCGAGTGTCGCGCCCTAGGGTAAATTTTATAAGAGCAGAAGATCGCGGACCCAGGAGATACTATCAACCGAGGAGGAGCAGCTTCCACGGCGCCGACCGAAGATGGAGGAGTGCGGAACGAGACGGCCCAAGATACGAACAGGAAAGACGAAGTACCAGCCTGGAAGATCTTGGCAGACAACCGAACAGGGCGTTAAACATTAACCAGGGTACAGAACGTCAAGAGACAAACCAGAGTTTCCCGAACGATGCCTCGGTCAATAATAACTCAAACAATGAACAAAATACTTTAAACGAGAGGAGGCAGTAATCAACAACGATGACCCGTTACTGCTTATACTTCCTGGGTTAGAAAAGGATGATTTGCAACAAGCAAACAATGATAAAAACATCACTATTATCAGTAACCATTATTTATAAGACATACGAACTGAACTTTTGGAAGAGAACGAGAAGAGTCTCAGCAACAGTAATAATGAGATAATTTATATAACAGCGGAGGTGGAAGGAGTTCCCGCTAAAATAATGATAGACACAGGAGCTAATATTTCAATAATAAACTCCAATGAGTTGGAGAGAATACAATGTACATGTGGAAAAACTTTGCCAATGTTACCAGTCAACAACATTGTGTTGGTAGGTGCAACTGGCCGCCAGAATAAAACCATTAGGAAGGAAGTTTCCTTAAGTGTCGTTAGCCGTGATATAGCTTTAGACATGGAATTTTTAATCGCCACCGGATTACCATTTGACATCTTAGTCGGTTGCGATATTCTTCGTAGATATTCGGCAGTAATCGATCTTAATTTAAATAAAGTATCACTTTTCCCAGACGGAGTAACATGGACCGCAGATCTGGTAGGAGGCACAACTATACTTCCCAGCCCTATACATCAACAACTTCGTAAAATAAATGTTATTAGAAACAGCCCTCTTTCTAAACCTATAATATACAATCATGGAGGAGAGGATTTATGGTCAGTTAAGATCCAAGAAATACGGAATTTCCAGTGCGGAAGCGATAACAAGAAAATACCAACACATCTGGCTGATCGTCTAATTACAATATATGAGAAATACAAGGCGGTGTTTTCTGATGAACCAGGGAAGGTAAAAAACTACCAGTGCCAACTTCGTTTTAAAGAAAACGTAGAGTTTAACCGGAGATCATATCCAATAGCGCAGTCGCTCAAAGAAGCCGTGAGAACAGAGATAAACAAGATGATAGAAAACGACATAATTGAGATTAGTCAATCACCTTACACTAGTCCAATTATTGCTGTTCCGAAGAAAGACGGACAAGTCCGGCTCTGTTTAGATGCGCGTGAGTTGAACAAGACAATTGTGAATGACAGAACATCTCCCGGTGAAATAGAAGAAATCTTAAAGCGTTTTCATGGTACTAACTTTATTAGCACCTGGGATACGGTCTGTGGTTATTGGCAGGTAGAGCTGCATCCACAAAGCCGCCAGTATGTAGCGTTCATTTTCGAAGGGCGCAATTACCAGTTCAAGAGACTGCCCTTCGGACTTGTCAATTCTGTCGCCATATTTGTGGCATGCATGGACCAGATTTTGGGACCAGAAGCGCTCCAATTTACCACCGTCTATGTTGACGATTTACTAATCACATCCGGAACCTGGGAGGAGCATTGTTACAGAGTGGAATTTGTACTAAACAAACTAGCGCAGAACAACATAACACTGAAGTTGGAGAAATCCAAATTCATAGCGCGCGAGGTACAATTCTTAGGCTTCAACCTAGACGACAGAGGTATTACCCCATCAGCAGAGAAAGTGGAGGCAATTCAGAGGTTCCCGCAACCAAGAAACAGGAAACAATTGCAATCTTTCCTCGGACTCTGTAACTATTACAGGAAGTTTCAGAGCCGATATTCCGAGTTGACCGCCAAGTTTCAACCACAGTTATCTGCAAAAAACAAATGGACTTGGGGTGAAGGTCAAGATATTACTTTCCGATTAATAAAAGAGAAGTTTCTGGAGAGTGTGATACTTCGTCACCCAGATTTTAAGAAACCGTTCCTTCTAAACTGTGACGCTAGCGATCTAAGCTTAGGAACGACATTATACCAGGAAGATGAGGAGGGACAACATCTGGTAATAAGCTTCGCTAGTCGCACACTGAACCAGTGCGAAAAGAACTACAGTGTGACAGAAAAGGAATTGTTGAGCGTGGTGTTCGCATGCAGCAAGTTCCGGACGTACATTTTCGGATATCAAGTCACGGTACGAACTGATCATAAATCCATCTCGTTCCTTCGTAGGTGCAAATTGAGTCACGGCCGATTGGCTAGGTGGGTACTCGCCCTACAAGAATATGACCTGAAATGGGAATACATTCCAGGAAAGAAGAACGTGGTAGCGGATGTGTTGTCACGTATAAATCTAGAAGATCAGACTTTCGAGGGAGAGAAGGAGAGCTTGGTAAAAATTTATAATATATTCACGACCAGAGCCGATTTACAAGCTTTGTTAATAAATATACGAATCCATCAGCAGTCTGATCCTAAGCTGAAAAACATTGTGAGTCGTTTGGAAACCAATGATGAAACCATTTCTAAATATTACCACCTTAACAAGGGAATTTTATTCATAAAAACCGCCTTGGACGATGAGACATGGAAGGTGATAATCCCACACCAAATCGAAAAGGAGGTCATCATCGATTACCATGTCAGGTATGGTCACATGGGAGCGTTAAAAGTGATACAGGCTCTAGAGGAAAATTGTAAGATCAAGAATATCAACCGCAAGGTGAGAACATACATCAAGTCCTGTAAGATCTGCCAATGTGCAAAAGTAAACAATGAAAAGACAGAGGGTATCATGATACCGATAACTTCCAACGCAAAACTGGAAAAAGTGTTTTTGGATATATGCGGGCCATTTCCCCGTAGCGGTGGTCGACACAGATATAAATACTTGGTAATTATAATGGATCACTACACCAAGTATATAAAGCTATATCCGGTTAATCGGGCAACAACAGCAAAGGTTTTGGCGGTGATTATTGATTTGTATATCCCAGAGATCGGTAGACCATTTTCTATTATTACCGACCATGGTACACAGTTTAAGGGGAGGAGATGGCGAGACACTTTATTAGCACTTGGGGTCAAAACATATAAGACATCAGTCTACCACCCAAGTAGCAATCCGGCTGAGAGAGTACTAAGAGAAGTGGGTAGGATATTGCGCACGTACTGTCACAACCAACAGAAAAAGTGGCAAGAGTACCTAGCAGCGACAGAAACATTCCTAAATTACGCCCACCATCCAGCTATAGGAATTCCACCGTACTCAGCCATGTATGAGAAGCCGACTCCCCGAGACATTGAACAAATCATTGAATTTCCAACGAACAACAATAGGAAATTCAACCAGTTGAAGTTTTACAATAAGGTAGCAGACGATCAGGAACAACGGCAAGCCAAATACCAGAAGGCAATAGGGCGAATTGTAACATATAAAGAGGGTGAGAAAGTCCTCCTAAAAAATAGAGAGCTGCCTAGCACCTTAGAAGGCATAACCAAAAAACTACTATTACTTTACACCGGACCATATGTTGTGGTAAATGACAAGCATAACAATACATATGAGTTGAGGGAAATCGTTTCAGGAAAAATCAAAGGAGTGTACAATCAAGCTTCTATGAAGAAATATTATGAAGAATGAGTTGTGAGTTTTAAAATTTTGAATTTATATATATTTTATTTTAAAAAATTCGGAAATAATGTAAGTACATCTTACAACCTAATATTTTGAGAAGAACATTCTGGAGAATTAAAAGAATTTTTTAATTAATTTGAAAAAATTCAAAAATATGTAAGAACAACTTACAACCTAATAATTTTGGAACAAACTTTATGGAAGAAAGAAAAAGAAAGAATTTTGAATATAACTTATTCTAAAATATGTAAGTACTTCTTACTACAACCTGATAATTTAGAACAAAACTTTATGGAAGAAAGAGAAAGAGAGAGAATTTTGAACTTAATTATACAAAAAATTTAAAAATAAAGTAAGACCAACTTACTATAACTAAGTTTATGAGAAAAACTTTATGGTAAATAACTAAGAAGAATTTGAATTTGGAGAAATACCAAAACTTTCAGAAATAATAGTAAAATCACACTACTATAAACAATTCTGAATGAAACAATTCTGGGAATAAATGAATTAAACAGAATTTGAATGTTGATAGAACGTCAGTACTTTGAAACAAGATAAGATCAATATATTACAAGGATTTATGAGAAATATTTTTCAATTAAATAAAAAGAATAGTTTGAATTTTACATTAAAACTAACCAAGTTCCAAAAAATAATTATGTGTCAATTATGATGGAATTGAGAAGAAAATAAAGTGGTTAATTCAGAAAAGAGAATTAACGTTAATCCAGAATAAATGCTAGACATTCACAATAGCATTTGAAGGAGTAGAGAAGAATAACAAAAAAGAGTGTAATATGCCAGAGAAGAAAAAAAAATTTGGAAGCAAAGAGACTAATTACCTATGAAACGATAATGAAAACAGTTAATTAAGAGCGAAGAAGAGCAACTCATACCAAACAGATGGAGAAGATGATTTTGAACAAATGATAATAATAAGACCTATATGAAATGCAAAGAGAAGAAATACCACATGAAATATAATATAAATGAATTAATGCTAATGAATGCGAAGGCGGATTAATAACTTTCTAAGAGAAAGGAAAGAACCAAAATGTTTAAATAAAATGATCAATAACAACCTGTATATCTAATGTAAAGATACAATGTAAAAAAAAAAAAAAAAAAAAAAATTAAATATAATATATTAAGACCATTCAAATAATGAATACGAAAGACTATTTATAAAGACCATGCTAATACTATGAATAACCAGAAGAAAGTATAAAGAGAATTCAGATGGAGAAGAAAGAGAGTTACACTGTAAACAGTAACCAAAATTATTAAAAGAAAGATTTTCAACCATAATTAAATTAAATATATCAGACAAGTTAAGAGTTTTGAAAAAATATATATGTAATGAGTATAATAATGATTATGAAGATTTATTAAGATAGAAAATGTGAGATAATCTGAGAGACTACGAAGTGGAGAATCCAAAGATATTTTTATTAGTCGAAAATGAGACTACTTTTTATTTATTTATTCGATGACTGACTGAAGATAATTCCAGCAGCATTATGTTTTTTGAGCAGGGATGGATATGCCCCTGTACTCAATTTATAGAAGTGGTGTATGGCCAGCAGAGAAGTAGCGTACAGTGCCCCTCTGATCTGCCCCAGCCCACGTGATAGGGAATGTTAGGGAATTAATATCCCAAGGATACAACACGAAGTTGATATAGAAAGAAAATGTATTACAATTATAATATATCTCAGAAGACACTAACTATCCAAAAAGGATCAGTAGTAAGACAAGTAACCATATATATAAAATTAATAAAACTCTAATATAAAAAAGTCGATATAAAAATGGAGAAGAAAATGAATTATAAGAAATGATGAAATTATAATAAGAAATTATTTCATCCATAAACATGTCTGAAATAATTACTTCTGGAGGAGAGCAATCTGTAGCGTGACAGATGTATGCATAATATTGAATGGCAATTGATCATTAGAATAATGAAGTTATAATATTTAAATTTGGAAGAAAGCACTAAGTTGAATATAAAAAGATTAATTCATAGCAACTGTGGAAAGAAATCATTATTATAAAGAAAATACAAGTTAAAATAAAAGGAGTTACTAGTGATGAGTCATCCAAAACCAGTCTCATAACCAAAGGTTTTCAAGGTATAACCCAGGAAGGTAAAATAGTAAATAACAAAGCAGTACACAATATGACCAAACCCACAACGAGGGAGAATAAATAGAATAGAAACCCTAAAATAAGCCAAGATCAACCAATACAGGTTGTGTATTTCTGAATTAAAGAAGAAGATGGAGAAGATCCCAAGAAACCTGATGGCATCAAGAAGAAGATGGAGAAGATACCAGGCCCAGAAGGCAGGAGAAAAGAAGACTGAAGAAAGAAGAAGAGGGCAGCATCCTGAAGAAGATGTCATGCTCTTATAAAAGACACCCAAATCCCTATATCCCCAAAATAAATATCTAAAAATAAAAGTATAACGAAATAAAAACCACATGTATACAAATTTAAGAGAGAGGAGTGTATAAAGTAAAAGTTTCCTGTGAACTAAGATGAAACAATAATATAGTACCCATGGAACAAATCTCCATTGAAAAAACGCTAACCAATTTATTATGTTAATAAGACTATACGACCATTTAGCATTAACATAATATATAAGTGAAAGTGAACCAGTGATAGTTTTGGGTATTATAAAAAATGAACCTTGTGTTTCATTCTTGGCAATCACAAACATTGGATGCAATGAAATATGCATTTTTCAATGACTTAAAATGTGTACGGTGACAATATGTTGTTCATAAAACATGAATCTGTTTAAAATAACATTTTTGTTTTACATGAAAAAAGAAAAACAGATTTCATAGTGCTTTTTGAACGGTTCATACTATTTATTTGTTAATGACAGGGTACAATTCCCCAAAGACAAGGTATAAAAGACTGTATAAAAACTGTAGAATCCTACTTATAATAATAGTTAGAAATAAGAATATAGATATAAGGTTTTAATGTATATAGTACAAGAATGTTTAAAAATGTTTTAGATATAAGGCCATTTGTTTGGGTCTGAAACAACTAACATCAGAACTATAAAAATAGTTACCACTTGTAAATAGTAGAGAGTAATTAAGATGTTAGTTAGTAAAAAACCTTTGTTGTAAACCATATTTCCATGTTGGAAATGGGAATTTTGTTGCAAAATGTCTGATTTGAAGACAACCATTTATTTAAAAAAAATATTCTTTATTCTGTTTGACTATTGTTTGTATTGTGGCCAATACTAGTTGTTTTTGTGTAATTTGAAAGCATGTTTAATTTATAATACTATTTGTAAAAGTCAGAGAGGGTATCACACATCATATATTGTTTGTAAATTATTTTGTAAGAAAAATTGTTAAAAAATCATAGGCCAAAAGAATGGAAACCAAACTTCATCAAAACAGAGAAATTGCTCATTTAAATGCAAATAAACAAAAGGGGTTTAGACAAAATAAACTTGAGATCATGCCATATAATTGCACATACCATTTAGAGAGATTTTAATAAATTATATTCAGAATTATAAATAAAAATAAAATGACTAAACTCAGAAATTTAGACATGGGAGTCATATATTTCAGAATAATGTTTCAGAATACAACTAATTCAATTAATTACCAGAAAATAAGGGAATAGGAACCTTTTAATACAATATAGGATTATTAATGTTAAATATAACTGATAAAATGGCTGAATTTATATAATGACAGGAAGTAAATTTTGATGTTTTGACTCTTCACAGTATACCAAACTGAAAGTGAAATTACTATTTTTTTTGGACAGAAAACACTATAAAATGGCATTATTTAATCTGAAAATAACCAGAATTAACTGAAAGATTAATTTAAATCAAATCTAGTGAATAAAATTGACAAATAACCAAAGTATAGGCATTCATATAGTGAAAATGTAAAAGTGCATACAGGATGTGAAAAATATTTGAACAATGTTAAGGATAATATTATATGGGCTAAGAGTTTAATTGAAACTGAAGGAAACAGTTAGTTAATTATTGGTAGTTGAACGGTTAACATGACATACGTGTGAAAACGTGGATAACCTAACCTATAATCGTCATACAAAGCGAGTGTATAGCGAGTTATTGTGAAATCGCGAGTGACTTGTAAAATACTTCTGAAACTATCATATTATAACAGAAACGATCAAGTAACACTCCATAACACAGAACAATATAAATCTACTCCGAAAAACACCATAAAACACTAGAAAACTGTATAATACATTAAACCAAATTAGTGACGGAATCGGAGAAAGTGTTTGAACTAATAATTATACAGATACACTAAATACAACCCAGAATCACTACACCAGTCACTACACAACATATAACAAGAGATTTGCGGACACGAGAACAGAAATATTGCGTCAAAATACATTATTTGGAACGCAGCAGGGACGAGTCACATTTTGATCAACTTGACGGCGGCCATTTGCTTTGACCATCCCAGTGCCTCTTCTTGGTTCAGAACAGCTGTTTGGTGAAAACAATTATTATATTTACAATTTATTATTCAATGTCTGTGTTTATTAATAACTATTAATTTGATTGTAACGTTATACTTTTTAAATATTAGCCCGATTTCTCTGACTTTGGTAATAACTGGCTGTTTAAAGAACCCTATATAATTTTTATAACATATACTTGTAACTTTTTTCGATATCCTGAGAATCGATACTAATCGATAAGAGTCAATATTGCTGTTACTTAATAAAACATTAATACTTTTCAATACTTAATAGTTCTTTATTTCTTCAATAATACTAATTACCAATAATATAATTCTAATTGATAATCTACAAGGACTTTACCACCCGTAAGTGAAGATAACCTAAAAAATAGAAATGTAAACAAATATCGATTGGTTTACAGACAGTCTTATGAGTGGTGATAGATTATTTAAATTATACTAAAACTTTAATAAAAATTTTCAGAAGAGCATTACACTGTTTAAAACTTCACAGCCCTATATTAATTAATTGATCCTAATTAATTAATTAATAAAATTAAATTTTTTTTTTTTATTATTTTTTTTTATAAACATAATTTTTTTTTAATTTTCTTCAAAACAATAATTTTTGTTTTGAAACTTTCGGTGAAGCTGAGCATATATATTTCTTCATCAACTTTACGCTACTCGACCGGTCTTGCTACCATTGGGACTCGACCAGCTGGGAAACTTAAGGAAGTGTTTCAGGCCAGTAAGACGTCGAGAGCCACACCAATTACACACCAATTAAACATATTATATTGAACTTGATTACATCGGAGTCACATACTCCATAATAGCTTTTTATCATCAACACACATACACATCTATATTTTATTAGTATTATTACAATATATATATATATATAGAAACTAATCAAGTTTAAAAATTTGAAGTTCAATCAGTTGTATTATTGTGTATGACTTATACAAGGATTAACATTCATGTTTTGTAATGGTATCCAAGTCACTTTTATATTATAGTAAATGATTACCTTGTATGCGGTCCGCCGTGTGACTTCTCGAACTTGTTTAACGTTACGCGTTTCAAGGCGTATGGCTCATCATCAGACGTTTAAAAAACCAAAAAACACACATATCACACAAAACTGCGTTTGTCAAGAAATAAAATTGCAGAAACAAGCATATTATGTGCACGTGTTGTAGGGTGCGCACCCGTTCAGGTATTGTCTGCTACTAATTGGAACTCGTTGAGCAGTCTCAAAGCAGTATCATACAAGCAGTAAGATTTTTGCCTACCCATTCTTTAACTACTAGCTTCGCCACTGCTACTGACTGCTACAGTCTGTAACTTCCGCTGTGTAAGATAGTAAGAACTAAAACCCAATTTGTCCAGTGTTCTTGTGTCACAATCGTCCAGTCTGTGCACAAAAGTCACCTATTTCTTGTTCCTCAAGGCGGTACTAACTTATTCGCTTCAGCTTGATGGTCGCTTTTGTCGACCTCCAACAAGTGGAAGCTGGAACGACTCCATTATGAAGTCGTCCGTTCTCTACGTGATATCCACGGTTTATCAGAAATTACATAATTCTAGAAGGTCTCCGAGTTTCCACCCTTTGTCCTGTCGCTGGTTGAAACTCTTTCCTCTGTAGAAGCGACACCATTCTTCCACTACCTCAGAACCGTCAGAACCTCTAGCCCCGATTCAGGACACACTTTCTTAGGCGACTTTAGATGTCATCCTCATACTACACTTCTGAATTAGCCCCTTCGAGATTATCAAACAAAATACAGAAACGAAATCTCTCATCTGGGATCCCCAACCTCAAGCACGTTTGGACGCACTGCTTGCTGCTGTTACCGTCGTCAGCGGTATGGAGGCTCTATGCCTCGCTAGCAGTGATCGATGCTACAAGGTGTCTGACAACTGTATCTGATACAGCGTCATCTGGCGTCCCAATCGGCAGCCGACGACATACAAATACCATCCTCTGCCATCAAGCTAGTGACATACAGACACCGTCCTCCGCTAGAGACATACAGACACCGTCCTCCGCCATCAAGCTAGTGACATGCGGACACCGTCCTCCGCTGGAGACATACAGACACCGTCCTCCGCCATCAAGCCAGTGACATACAGACACCGTCCTCCGCCATCAAGCTAGTGACATACAGACACCCTCCTCCGCCATCAAGCTAGTGACATACAAACACCGTCCTCCGTCATCAAGCTGGTGACATACAGACACTATTTTCCGTCAACCAGCTAGTGACATACAGACACTGTCCTCCGCCTTCAAGCTAGTGACATACAAATACCTTCCTCCGCCATCAAGCTAGTGACATACAGACACCGTCCTCCGTCATCAAGCTAGTGACATACAGACACTATTCTCCGTCAACCAGCTAGTGACATACAGACACCGTCCTCCGCTAGAGACATACAGACACCGTCCTCCGCCATCAAGCTAGTGACATGCGGACACCGTCCTCCGCTGGAGACATACAGACACCGTCCTCCGCCATCAAGCCAGTGACATACAGACACCGTCCTCCGCCATCAAGCTAGTGACATACAGAAACCTTCCTCCGCCATCAAGCTAGTGACATACAAACACCGTCCTCCGCTAGTGACATACAGACACCGTCCTCCGCCATCAAGCTGGTGACATACAGATACCGTCCTCCGCCATCAAGCTAGTGACATACAGACACCGTCCTCCGCCATCAAGCTAGTGACATACAGAAACCTTCCTCCGCCATCAAGCTAGTGACATACTAACACCGTCCTCCGCTAGTGACATACAGACACCGTCCTCCGCCATCAAGCTGGTGACATACAGACACCGTCCTCCGCCATCAAGCTAGTGACGTACAGACACCGTCCTCCGCAGAATAATCACGTTGGCGGCATCGTTTGCAGATTGACCAGCAGTAGTTACTTTTTGCCGGTCACCGAACTCGATCTAGACGCTACACTTATGACGCGGGCACAAAGTCGCCTCGCCACAACAACGCAGTGTAAAGTGTTGCTACAAACGCTCGCTCGTCAAGTAGTGAAGAACGTTCATACTTCTGTCCACGGAGAACGTGTCATTACATTAAATAGTGATAATCAAAAGCAAGTCGAGAAAGTATTTAAGAGTTGATTTACTGGTCCTTTAGCAGCGGCACACTTAAATGTTATTTTAATTAAGAGCATTTTACCATCGTTTATTGACACCTGCATTGGGATTTAATTGCGTACGAGTATGGTGGACGTGTGAAAAGCAACATACTTCTTATATGTATAGCAAACTAGTTTATGTACATGTCATGGGAGACTTCAAGCAGGGAATGATTCATTGCTATTATTGCTAATGAAACTAAGTATACGTAAAATAGAGTATATCTAGTTACTCGTTTGTAGTCAGCTCTCGCTGATTATTTGAGCGAACATATCACGTTATTAAGTTGAAGTCAAGTAACTCACAACGTGAGACGCATTCTTTACATCAAAACTGACATCCACCATTATTGTTATATTTACGTAATGACGTTTTGGACGCAAATATATTTGCGGCTGTCATTGAACACTATATAAAGGTGATCATCACCAGCCTCAAGGATTAGGCTCATCCTGCACCTGTTCCGGGACTCGCTCTCGGCCGTCCTACATGTCTCTTCCCCACCGGTCTATACTCCATTGCTAGCACTTGAATCTTGTAGCCGCCAGTCATCTTCTTTTGTTGCTCCTTAGCTGGTCCCAGTGGTTGATTTCTAAAATTACAGGTGCCGAAAAACATCAATTCAAAAGTTGTACAGACACAAATATGCTTATATTTTATATTAGCTCAAGATCTTGTTGACTAAGCAGTCTGTTTTCAATAGATTTTTCAGTGCCTTATAAAATTTTTCAGGTTTCACGGGATTATTGTTTTTCGTACCTTCCTTCTTTAGAAGCGGAACTCGGAAAAAAGTTAAGTTTTGTACTGCTTTCAGGCCCATAGAATAATGGTGGGGTGGTTCTGATTTCCTGCTTTCAAATAAAGAAGATGTAATTTTCAGTCAGTTTTTCATTGACAAAATCCAAATCAACATTACGATTATGCAAAAAAAAAAAAAATGAACGATAGTGGTTAAGATAACGTTTAGTGCTGGTGTTTGATTTTCACAAATGTTTAGTTTTGTAGTAGGGTAGATGAGGGGCACAATTTAAAAAATAGTAGTAAATTTTTGTAATAATTAGGTTTTTCTTTTCATATATTTTTTTCGGTAATTTATTTTTGGATCCAAGAGGTTCCGGAACGCCGTTCCGGCGCATTTCCCCTGAAATCAAGCCCTGGCTGTTCCAACAATGGGTCGACCCCCAGTTCCGTCCTTATATCCACATTCTTCTTTCTATGGAGAATGGTTCAGCCGAGAGTACTCCTCATAAATTTTATCCCTGACTAATTTATCTGCCTGACTCTTTGTTTTGTCGCTTTCTGTCATAACTCTTGCTTCATCTCCATACATTAAAACTGGTACCGCTGCCGTGTCAAAAACCTTATCCTTGTTTCCTTCTTCGTCTCATTTTTAAGGTATCTGTAAATTGTTCCACAGATATTCCTAAATTTGCTTAATTTTTCATCCAGATCAATTTCTGTCCTATATGTAACGTAACTGGTGCTGGACTTGTTCTATAATCTTTCCATCTATAACTATCTATCGTAGTTCTTATCGGCTGCTTCCCTCTGAATGCCATTGTTTTAGTCTTGTCCGCTGATCTTTGAAAGCTATATTCATCTGCTATTCGATTTAGTAGCCTATATACATTAATTTTGTAGTTTATCCCCGCTGTCCTGAATTATTACCATAACATCTGCGTAGAAAATGGAGTATAAGAACATTCTTTTCAGAAAAATCTAGAACCTAGAAGCTAGAAGAAACATTCCTTTTAGAATAGAAGCTAGGGGGTCCATTGAGGCGCCATGGCTTCCACCAACCCTGGGACTTACGTGGACCAGTGCCCAGTCAATCGGCAGCAAAGGTGCTGCCTCTCCAAGTTCCTCGACCCCACTATATAAAGGTAAAAAAATTAAATAAATATGCCACTTGTAAATGAATTCCAAATAAATTCTAAAAAGGATTTAAAAGTGACAGAAATACAGGGGAGTCATATGGCGTTTGCATAAATGAATTTTAATAACTTGTCAAATATTTATTTTCATTTTTTATTACTGCTACTAGGTAGTTTTGTACTAAATGATACCATGCAGTTTTGCCAACATAAACTATGTTATCACTACTAGATAGTTTTGTACTAAATGATAACATGCAGTTTTGCCAACATAGATTATGTTATCAGCGCCTTTCTCCCGTTTACTACACAGATTACGCATTACAAAACGGAAACACCGATTCAAATGCCGAAGAAAATCAACAGCTACAAGTGTAACGACTTGTAACTAGTGTAAAGCCTTGAACTTGCACAAACATTCATTGATAACTTCAGTATCCGATCGGCCTTCAAAGGGTGCGCACCCGTACGGACGTGTGTGAATACAAAGTTTTTTTTTTTGACGAGGGTAGGTGAAAATTTGTATAGATACTAGGAACCACATAGTTCCTAGTAGTGTAGAACTCTAACCCACTAAAAACACCTCCCTTAATGCTACAACTGAGCAACCTCATCCAGCAGCTTCTCCTTCATGTTTCCTTCACGGGTGATGGGGTGAAGCCCAGTGGCTAATCCCAAGATTATTCTGTCTTTCTCTCATGTCACGTCTTTGTTTTATGGATGTATACATATTAATTGCTTTCTATTGGGATACCAGATCCTGTGCCTTCTGTCTTTTGAGTCGCTTCAGGACGTGTGGAGCTTCTTCCACCACGTGTCGCATTATTGGGTTATCGTTGACCTGAATCCTCTGATCATGTTTGTCTGCACAGTTTGTTATTATTTCGCTGACATATTCTACATTGAGGTCTCTATGTAGGTTGTCGTTGCTTATATACCGAGCTGCATTCACTATGCTTCTGAGTGCTTTGTTCTGAAAGGTTTGTTGAGTACAAAGTGATGTGATTTTAACAAGTAACATTCTTTACTGACATAATCCTTTAAACGTGGGATATTCCTCTTAACTTAGTTCTAAATTAAGGAAAATAAAGTTTGCTAGTCGTCATACAGATTCAGAGGGGTCAAGCAGTTCGTATCAAGTCTAAATGCCACGGGGCCTCACCAGTTGTTTCTAACTGTCTAGATATTCCTAAAAGCTTATTTATGTGGCACGTTTTATCGTTATGTGTCAGATTAACAATCTGAGTAGTTTTCTAAGTTTGTTGAGTACAAAGTGATGTGATTTTCACAATTAACGACCTCAACTGAGTGAATTCTATCTGAAGATGGAACATATGTTTCGAAACGAACCATTTCAAATAAAAAAAGCAAAGTCACACGACGGATATCAGGTTTTTATATCGTAACGTAGCTTAATTTCAATTTACGCGGGAATAAAACTTGTGATTACTAGAAAGACGGGAAGTCAATTGTGAAACAAGTTCCTAAATAACTTTCCTAAATAAATTGTATGTCTAATACGAAAAAAAAACGAAAGGTGACCCAAGAAAGTAAATAATTGTTTGTTTTCAAATTTTAATAAAAGAGGTAGACGGATGATATCATGGAAGAAGAACGATATTGAAACTTGGGCACTTGGTGAAACATATTAATACAAAGGTTTTTAAAATATATAAACACATGTTTCGTTTCACAGTTTTTATTTAACTATAACAGCGGTTTCAGCTTCTCAAGAGATCAGTGAACAACTAAACAGAGGATGTTATGGTGGTGAACATCTGTTTAGGGCGTGTATCCGGACATGTGTGGGGTGTGAAGATGGAGGGGGTTGTACGAGCTAAGGGAAGGTCAAGTGTCTGTAAAAACTAAATATAATCTGAATGCAAAATATAAAAATTAACTAAACTAAATAACAGCTTTTAATAAAGGGGATACACAACATTCAGTTTGTTCATTTGTTACATTTTTGTTTCTTTTGATTGCTTTTCTAATTTCTAGAATTTCTAACAAATCAATTTTTTCAGCTTTTTGTATGTCGTGTGCAGTAGTGTTATGTTTTTTGTATCTATGAAGTGATTGTGTTGTAAGCAATGATCTGTAAAACCTCCATTGGCTGTGTTGGTTAAAATCGCCTTCTTATGTTCAGAAATGCGATGTTTCAGACCACGGCCACATTGCCTAATATAAATATCATCGCATTCTGCAGAGTCTAATTCATAAACTCCATTTTTCTCTAGTGTGTTTGTGTTTATGAAAAATGGAGTGTGTTTGTGTCTAGTGTGTCTAGTGTTTATATACGAGGTGTGTTCATAAAAAGACCAAACTTTTTGAGTAACACATCAATCCGCACAAACGACGCGCCGCGACTTTGCGCGCACCTAGCGATAGTTTTTGACAACAAACTACCACTTATTGTGTTCCGCTATTAGCAGTAGTCTTTGAGGTAGATCACACGCACACGCTGGCCGGCGGATTAGTGACAAAGCGATTAAGAAAGACCGCGAGAACAACGTGTGCGTATGAAATTTTGCAGCAAAACTAGGTTAAAACTTTTCAGAGACATTCTGGTTTTCAATTAAGCATACGCGGAAGCCTGCGTGAGGCGAACGATTAATTTAACAATTTTTAAAGAGGGAAAAACAATGGTCGGTGCAGATCAAAGCGATATCGAAGATCATGGGAAGAGAGCTCGTGATGTGGTAATTGTAAATCATCGTTTAAATGCCGATACTTTCTGACAGAATCCATTTAAGATCGTAAAATTAAATTTTGATAGAAAAATATAAATGTATCGTATCACTGAAAAATTCTTACTGTGTTTGTTGACGACGATCAGAAAGAGACCCGTTTTGAAATCGGTCAACAACTGCGTACCAATGCAAATGGTAATGAAAACTTTGGAAGACAATGGAAATAGCTCTGTAAAGATTTTACGAAGTCAGCAGCAAAATTTTATACACACACGTTGTGTTAAGATCTTCATTCTCACTTCGTTATAAATCCGCCGGACGGTGTGTGTCTGTGCCCACTACAGCGCGTGTAGCTCGAAGACTGAAGATCGTGACGGAACAGAGAAAACGGCATTCAGGCGTCAAAACCTGTCGCTAGCAGCACTTAATTCTGCAGCTCGCTCTATGCGCTAGTTGACGTGCTACACAAATAGTTCGGTCTTTTTTTGAACACACCTCGTATATTTAAACACCTTTAAAATAAAACGTTAAGGAAGAAACGAGAGATAGGCTTAAATGTCAGCTGTCTTCGACAAGTTGCATAACGTTTAAAACATGATGATGACAACAACGACGAAGATGACAAATGCCGATTAACGCCAGCAAACACTAGCATTACCTTAATGAGACATTTGCTGTAAATTAAATGTACTTGTTACTGAATGTCAGCAATTGTCTGTGAGATATGACGACGCACAATAAAGCCGCTGGTCTGCAGTAAACACAGTGAGACAACACTTCGTGGCAGGTAATCATTATTCCCATCAGTTCTGGATGTGTTAATCTCCGAGTGCGGTCATTTACGTTACCGGAATAATGTGAGAAACATGCGCGTTCCGGATAATATGAGAGAAACTACATTCTTTCATTTCACTTAGCACGGTATTTATGGTATTTTAAATGAATTATACTTTCATTTATTAGCGTAGTATTTAATATTATACGTTAGAAATAAATAAATACAACAAGAAAAAGACTGAGGTTATTTATGTATTAAGAAAAAATTACTTTAGTAAATTTTTAACTTAGTACGGATTTTTCCAATTGTTAAAATTAGTTTTTTTTAGCTTTCAATCTAATAGCTGCTATCACTCCACTACTGAATGAACATTACGCCAGATATTCTCGTAGTTTCGTTGTTGCTACCTACGATACAGTTTTTGTTTTCAAGTTTGTTTTTACATTTAACATTTTCGATTCTTTTTTTCCAGATAACGACAATTGTATTGTAATGTATTACAAATTTTTTGTATTTCATTCATTTTGGAAAAGGAATCTCTCATTTTAAAATACTTTAATTTTCATAGTTTATTAAAGAAAAGTAAATAAATTAAACGCAAAACCTTTCCTTCACGTAAAAGCTTAATGCAAAGCAAATGTTTTGCATTTATATTCAGTGCGTGTAAAATGAGGTTTGATTCGAAAAGAGAAACTAGAAATTTTTTTGCATGACGATATTAAAAATAATGTACTTTAGAAAGTGTTAACACTTATACATATGAGATAGATACCTTTAAAGTAGTGATTGTAAGTAATGATTGTATTTCTTCAAAATACATTTCAAAATACGTAACTTATCTTAAAATGTGCATTTTCATAGATTTAAAAAAATACAAATTTAAAGATTAAACGATTTCTGATCATTTGGAGGTTGTTATGTTTAATTTGAAATATTAACAGAGATTTTTAAAATTATTGTTTCTTTTGGTATTTTTTAAAAGTCAAATTATTTTTGTAACACTTTAACAACTGCCCTAAAAGTAAGCTTGCTGCGTAAAAAGTGTTTTCATTAAAGCTACGTAAATCTGATGATATCTCCTTAAACGTTCTTCATGCTGAATTCGGTACGATAATAATTGTCCAAATCATGTCCAGAAAATTAGGAAAAATGTTTTTCAGTAAGTTAGTATTGAATAGTTAACGTTTAGATTGCGTCAAGTAAAAAAAAAAATGAATAGACCACATTACAATTGCATTTTTAATGAAAAATCATACCGTATGTTAAGTTTTCCATGAATATTAATTTGTAGTGCTTGATTTCAGGGAGAACGCGCTGGAACCTCTTAAATCCAAAACTAAATTACCGGAAAAAAAATATATGAAAAATAAAACCTAATTATTACAAAAATTGACTACTACTTTTTAAATTGTGCCCCTTATCAGCCCCACTACAAAACTAATTGTCAAAATCAAACACCAGCACTAATCTTCATCTTAACTACTATCGTTCAAAAAATGTCCCAATAAGCTAACCTATGAAGAAAATGAATGAAATAAAAAAAAACTTTCTTCAAAATTAAAACTACATGAAAGGCAAGTGATTGGGAGCTTCCGATAATATGTGTATTCCAGGAATTTTTCCGTATAGTGTTTCTACCTTGAAATATGCTATTAAATCAATAGCAATATCTTCAAGTGAATGTGAGAGGGCTGATTTCTGGCCACCATTGAACACAAAGAGTAAGGAAAGGTCAAGAAACAAACAATATGACGACACAATGATGAAACTATGGAAACTTTTTTTAAATGTCCGAAGCACAGAAACCATCACTTAGAGTTTGATTGAGGCTCCGGGATGACGCCATCATGAGTGACGTTTTCGATTGTCGTGAGGCTAACCTGACGATGAAACTCTTTAGAAATATCAGTAAACTTTATTATCTTTTTAGATACAAGTTAGATCTAAACTTATACGCTAATATAAAATATAAGTATATTTGTGTCTGCACAACTTTTGAATTGATGCGTTCCGGCACCTATAATTTTAGAAATCAACCACTGTTAATTTGTATAAAATAAATAATTACTTCATGATCTTTTGAACAATCATGTTTATAATAACCATTTATACTGCCGAGCAATCTTAAACAGGCATGTAAGAATACACTCTTTAAGAGACTGACTGTACAAAATGGTTGAAAAGTTCCAAAATTATGCAAAATATAATACAATATTTCTTCTTCTATGGTTCGCAGTTCGAAGTCGAACCTTAGCCTCCATAATCATCCGCCTCTATTTTCCCCTGTCCTTGGCGATCGATGTCCATCGTTTTATTTTAAACAAAGTATCAGCATCCTTCGCCACTGGATCAATCCAGCGTGTCTTGGATCTTCCGACAGGACTTCTACCCTCGATATGACTAAACAGTACCTTCCTAGGTGTTCGGTTGCCTTCTATCCTAATAATGTGTCCTGCCCATTGCAATCTATGCAATCGGATGGTGGTGGCCAGATCATTGTCTTTATACAGCTTGTGTAGTTCCTCATTGTGACGCATTCTCCATATCCCATTGACTTAGATTGGTCCATATATTCTCCTCAAAATTCTCCTTTCAAAAGTATTCACCATGTTAGCGGCTTGTTTGTTCAGAGCCCAAGTCTCGCTGCCATATGTTATCACCATAACTTTATATAATGTGACCTTTATGGACATGGATCACCAAGGACAGGGAAAATGTAGGCGGATGATTAGGGAGGCTAGGGTTCGACTTCGAACTGTGACGCCATAAGAGAAGAAGAAGAATGATTTGTTGTTGGGGCGGGGGGATAGGGGAGTAGCAGAAACGAATCGCTCCGTTTCCGTAGTTATTAAGTGAAATTTCGAAGAGACGGTCTAACAATTTATAGACCGAAACGCCAAGAAAAGATATGACACCAAGTGTAGATGAAGAATTGTTGGACGGCCAGGGTAAAAGAATCATTGAGCTTGTTCTATCCGGTCTAATCATAACTTTATGTAATGTGACCTTGGACTGATGGTGGATATTCCTTGTAATACAATATTTACTGGAGGGTGAAGTTGATCGCCTGCACGAGGTGCCCCCTGCGTAATCTAAACGATCAACACGAGGTTCGCCTTTCAACGCGCTGACTAAAATGAAGATGGCTTCAAAAAACCTCACACAAACACAAAACAGCTCTTTTAAGAGCTCTGACAATAGCTACTCTGACAGTATTATTTATTGGAATGCAGGAGGCCTCAATGATGTAAACGTTTTGCAATTCAAACGAAACGTCAACCACTTAGACGTGGATCTATTTTTTATTGTTGAAGCAGGAGCCGCTACTGAAACCCCTGATTATTATCAGACGAACGGCTACACCGTTACTATGATGAAGACATCGAGACAGATCGCCTCTGGCATCCTAATGGGTGTTAAAAATAACCTAACAACAAAACTACAAGTTCTGCATGAAATGGAAGCGGATGACAAGTTGGAAGCCGTCCTGGTCGAGGCATGGAAAAACAAGCAACACTTTAGTGTAATAAATCTGTACAACCCACCCGGCAACGTACCCTCTTTAGAAGTGATTGAGAGGACAATACAGGCAAATAGCATAATTGTCGGAGACTTTAATAGTCAGTCACCAAGATGGGGATACTCAAGACGTACTGCATCTGGAAAATGCCTGGAGGAGTTAATCGACAATAACCAACTGGATGTTTTGGATACACTTCCAACTTTCCTTTCCTTTACGGGTCAAACGTCAAGGCCAGATTTAGTCATCACTCACCCGCACATCTCCGACAAAACAAAAGTCAGATTACTTGACGACGCCGGCGGGCATGGCCATAGAGCCCTCCTAGTCACGTCACTTATTACAAGGACACCCTACAGTAACTGCAGGGCCCCGCGCTGGAATTTTAAGAAGGCAAATTGGGCGAAATTCCGCACACTTACAGATGAAGCTCTTTCCCTCACGTTAGTATCAGACTCTCCTGAGAAGACTATTGAGGCGGTAAATAAAACATTGCTCGACTGTGCTCTCCAATGTATACCCCGTGGACAGGAAAAAAAATTCCAACCCTTTTGGAACTCTACTCTGTCCTACTTGAAGGGAAAACGAGACCACTGCCGCCGCACAGCCGAACGGACGAGAGCAACTGAAGACCTCATCTCCCTCAGGAGACACCAAGCCAGGCTGCACGCAGAAATAAAGAGTGCTAAGCGCTCTGCCTTCAAGACTTTTATAGCCAAACTTGACTTTAGGAATAACGGCACCCAAGCCTACAAATATATCTCACGGCTTAATAACGACAACCCGCCAAAGGCACAACAACCATTGCTCTGTGCCAACCGCCCACTCACCGATCCCTCGGACATCACCAATGCCTTATGCAAGCACTATGCGAATATAAGCCGAGTACACGGAGCCATAATAGCTATAAGCCGGAATATAAGCCATAGCCAGAACTCTGCCAAAACGACCCTCGGCCACATGTTTAGATAAGAAAACCCAAGATCTCTCCTATGATCCTTTTACTATTGTTGAGCTAGAAAATGCCCTTGTGCAAACCAAAGAAAAGAAGTCTGCTGGCGTGGACGAAATTTTCCCCGAATTCCTCACACACATGGGCAATACAGCCAAGAAAACCGTGCTAGCCGCCATCAATTTGACATGGGAAAAACACGTGCCCCACATATGGAAGAAGGCCGAAATCATCCCTATCCTAAAAAAGGGAAAACAAGCAGACTCGGCAGAAAGCTACAGGCCTATCTCCCTGACGAGCGTCCTGTGTAAACTAGCAGAAAAGATGATCACAAACCGTTTGAATCAACTAGTTGAGGCTAAACAAATTGTTGTCCATGCCCAAGCCGGATTCCGCAGACACCGCAGCACGATGGATCACGTAACCAATTTCACACAACACGTCAAAGACGGGTTCCACAGGAAAATGTCAACATTAGCAGTGCTAGTCGATATAAAAGCTGCATATGATACGGTATGGAAACTCATGCTCATCCATAAGCTGGCCATACACGGAATATCTGGCAAACTATTCAAATGGATTAAGTCGTTTTTGTCCCAAAGACAAATCCGAGTCCGATATTCAAATTGCACATCGAAATTTCGCATCCAACAGCAAGGACTAGCCCAAGGAGCAGTGCTGAGCTGCTCGCTGTTTAATATCATGATCGACGACATTCTCGAAGCAGTAAGAAGTGTGCCAGGCGTCAAAGGGCTCCTCTATGCGGACGACCTTCTCATCTGGGCAACCAGTGGAAACACACTGTCACTTGAGGCGTGCCTGAACGAGGCCTTAATAAAACTCGAGATGTGGGCAAAGCGAAACGCAATGACAGTAAATTCTGGCAAAACCACCTTTCAACTGTTCTCACTCTCTACAAAAGTACCGCCAATTAGCCTATTTTACAGCGGGACAGCGCTGGAAGAAAGCGCCATTTCTAAATACCTGGGAGTACAATTGGATAGGCGCTTAACGTGGAAACCTCATGTGGACCAAAGCGCGGAAAGGGCTTTAAAACGAACACGCTACTAAAGAGATTGACAGCCACTAAGTGGGGAGCTAACCAAGATGTCCTAAAGACTACCTATAAAGCATATATTAGACCCATGCTAGAATATGGAAGCGAAGTCACCGTCACTGCAAGCGCCAGCGTACAAAACAAACTCGATCTCGCACAAAATACAGCCCTAAGAGTAATAACAGGCGCTGCAAAATCCACCCCCATCGAGGCCATGGAGGCACAAACCCAGATAGAACCATTACAGTAATATAGAGAAAGGTCAGCACTGCGATTCTGGGAGCGCTCCAGGCGTGTCTACAAGCGTCTATGGAACGACTACCGACAACCTACTCCCAGGCTAAAGACACAAATAACCCCATTAACTATGTACAAAAACATCGCCGAAAAATACGATATTGCCCTCACAGAAACAGCGCCGCTGAATACCCATCAGGACTTCTTCAGTCTCTTACCCCAAGCCAGCTACCATCTTAAGAACCACTCAGCACCTAAACATGCATCCACAGATTTAGAACTAAAGCAATCAGCTTTACAAACCATCCACGAAGATTATCCCGAGCAAGAGTGGGTCCATATCTACACTGACGGCTCATCAATTCCGGGCAATGGAAAAACAGGAGCTGGGTACTATAGCCGCCTTTTCCAAGGACACTTAGCCGTGGGCAGCCCCCTTAGTAACTACGATGGGGAAATCGAAGCAGTTCACTCTGCCGTTGATGAACTGGAAAAAATCACTCCCCCTTCAAAAGCCGTGCTCCTAGTCGACTCGCAGGCCGCAATACACAGTCTATCACGGAACTCTCAAACCGACTGCCAAAGAACTATCGACTGTAGAAGGAAATTGGAGACCCTGGCGAGTCGAGGGTGGATCCTAAAACTCCAATGCATACCCAGTCATGTCAACATCTGGGGCAACGAGGAGGCTGATAAACTGGCCAAGCAAGGCACAACCCTACCGCAGCCTACCCGCCCGCAGTCCCTACAATCTTCCAAAGCTCAAATAAACTCCGCCATCAGCATATGGAATAAGCGAAGACTGTCTGAGGCGGCCGCTGGTAAAAAATGGGAAAGCCTCGTCACCGAGGGTCCAATCAACCCCAACCTCCCTCGTGCAGTGTGTGTCGCCAACTTCCGACTAAAAACCGGACATGACTGTCTCGCTTCACATCTGCACCGCCTCCACGCGCTGCCAACCCCTGAGTGCCAGCTGTGCGGCCACGCGACGATGGACGCCGACCATCTGAGAGACTGCCCAGCCTTTAGACCACACCCCGTCCAACGAGGACACCGAGATCGCCGAAGCCCGACGCTACTGGTCAGCGCGTCGCCTAATGGCTCAACAGCCAAGGGTGGGCGTTGGCTAGTAAGTAAGTACAATATTTACTGTAGTATAAACAACAATAATTTTAATAACACGAGTTATTATTTTCTTGAAAATTGTCGAAAGATTCTTGAAAAGTGATAATCATATGAAATTTTTTCTGTTCAACAACAGTATCAACGCCTCTGTTACTGCAGCTCACAATAACCTTGAAATACAATTTAAGCAATAAATTAAATACAATTATTCATCAGCGGAATTAAGAGATAATATTAGAATTTATTTCGATGTTGGGTTAGTCAAGATGTGTTTCGACACCAGCTAGCTTCAAGTTTGAATGCGTTTGTTGGAATTTTTATATTGAAACCACAAGTTATTAATGTATAATTGCTTTTAATTGGGGACCATATTAAGAATGGAGACGTGTCTGATTCTTGGGAAGAAAAGGTAACGTTACACATTCTAAACGTTGGTACGATTCCGTGCCCCATGCGAATAATAATTTAATATTAAATATATGACAATTTGTATACTCCTAGTGAAAACTTAAATGACTATTCCCAATGGGAGATATGCCTATAAATTCTTTTGTTTCTTATTTTCTTTTAAACAGTAACAGCTTAATAAAGTCACAGTGTAAAGTGACACTGTTATACTTATAGTTTTAATTTATTTCTTGTAACAAATTATATAATAAAGGTAGCCTATATGTTATTAATAATGGTATATGAATATTATGA
This sequence comes from Magicicada septendecula, assembly GCA_034769895.1. Lineage (NCBI taxonomy): Eukaryota > Metazoa > Arthropoda > Insecta > Hemiptera > Cicadidae > Magicicada > Magicicada septendecula. The sequence goes on along the minus strand of CM068374.1, from coordinate 464,200,477 downwards.
GTATACTCGACAGGATCACCCAGCATTGGTGAGAACATTGTTGCCGCATGGTTGACTCCCGCATCCCCAAACAACTGTGGATCTATAAGCCGAGGGGACGGAGAGGTGTGAGACGTCCGAGGAAGCGTTGGAGTGACCAGCTCTGATCTTTGCCTATTTGAGACCGGAACAAACCATTCTTGGTTTAAACCTTGAGGTTGATGATGATGATGAAGGTATATGTATAATACGTATATTATAACAGGTATTTTTTGGAACGGGTTGATTCGTACCTGTTATTTTCAAATACTAGTTTAGCACAGCTCTAATTTGTATGCTAACCACGGTGTACATTACCCAACGTACTACTCTTTGCGTACTGCCTTTGTTCAGCATCAGCTGACAAACCAACCAGGCGCAGCAGTGCCAAATCAGATCATTAAGATCAAAACACCCGCTTCTTGTTAAATACACTGACAACATTCTGACTCGGTTAACAAGCCGCGTGCATGTGCAAGTATAAAACGTTTTTTGCAATCACGGACATACCTTTCTTGCAATTAAATTGTAACGCTCGCATACATTGACATAATTATCGGCGTTGTCATTTCTAAAAGTAGAAATTCTACATTTTCAGCGGATGCTTTTGTTCAGCGGATAATTTTATGGATTATTGGTTAGAAATCGATTCCGAATATGTGCATTGCTTATCGTCTGCTTTTTACAATTCCAGTAGCTAACTGCGGATCTGAAAGATCATCTGAAGTTTTCTGAAAGAATCTGAGTTTTCTATACTAAAACGTATTAAAGATATGTTGAGTTCTGTTATACCGGTGGATTATCCTAAGATAAATTACCAGCAAAATATACTGCCTGCTCCAGTGACAAAACAGATAGAAAGTGTAGGTAGTTTACTGAGTTAAGAATTAGAATTCAAAGATGCAAAAAACACAAAGTATATTTATTTCAACAAAAATTCCAATCTAATTATTCTTCGATATTTCTAAATTAATCTCAAGTTACTAGTTAACAGTATCTTTTCCAATTTATTACTTTCATTAAAACTATTATTCTTTAAATTATTATTAATACAGAATATCACCAATGTGTCCGTTTCTTCACACGCACAGGTATGTGCTACTCACGGCAACCCTCTGGATTTGGTGCTTTACCTCGCTTTTCGCTTACCTTATATAGGCCAACATAATCTTGTTTACAAAGTCGAAAGTGAAAATTGTTTACAAAAGCGGCTCTGTACTCGAGGCAATGACGAATTTACCAAATATTTCTTTCTCTACGTTATGAAACTTGTCTACTCTTGAGTTCCAAACATACCCCGTAAATCACTTCTCAAACATGTTTAATTACAAAAACACAAATATTTAAATTATACAACAGTTCAACTAAGGGCGATGAGAGATTATATCTTCGTTAGCAAGGTTGAATACTGAAAGCAAATTACTTGAAAAATGACTTGAATCGCTCGATTTAGAAGAAATTATACAACACTTCGTTAAGGCAAAATCAGGAGAAAATGGATCGATAAGTATTTTATAAGCTTAAGTACTAATATGCTCATTGTAATCACTATTAGGTAAATATTTGTTGTAATTTGAAAGTTTAATAAAATAATTATTTACCTTCGAAATTATGTATGCAATTTATCAGTGTAAATAATAATGAATAAAAGTTTGAATTTTGAATCGGGTGGGGCACCAGGCGCTTCTAATCCGTCCCTGCTAAGATCTACTCGCTTGATCCATGCCTTACTTGACTCTGCCTTACTTGAATGTCTGTAAGCGAAACGCATATTTAGACCGCAATGATTCTACAGTTGATGTATCCTTATCTACAGCATTGCAGACTACAAAAATACTCTTAACTTACATTATGGATGTATAGTTTGCAACATAAATTTATAATTAATGTTCTTACACTACTGACCTAAATATTTTAGCCCTGACTATGCAAGTAATTGGTATTTTCGTTTTGTTCGTTTGTACCTGTGTAACTCTAAACGGGCAGGACCAGTTTTGATAAATAACGATTCAAATCACGCTTTTTGAATCTGGGACTGTCAACAAGATAAACAATTTTGTAACAAACCAAATGGCGAAATTTACATTACATTTCACAATATGTAGGTGGCATGTATCACTGTAATTAATATATAGTGGATAAAAACATGATTATAATAAAAAAAAAACGTTAAATAAGATTACTACCCAATTAGGCAACGATCCCATTATGGTTAGATAGGGTTCGTTTGCTTTCTTACGGCTGCCTGAGTGGTTATCATGGCAGCAGAATTGTTTGAATTGCTTTTTGATTTAAACAGTTTTTTTTTTATTTAAAAAGTGAGCAAGCAACAAGTTGCCTATAATGTTCGTGTGTAATTTACAAGTTATTTACGACTTGTAACAATCGTTGTGTAATGTCAAACGACTGTAATTAAATTACAGTTTTTAATGAATTTTTCTTCCCACAGTAGGCCTTTAATAAGGACTTAGATTTCTGAAAATGATACGATCTGTTTTGTAACCAGAATTTTGTGTTTGTTTAAAAATTATGACTTGTAGCATTTTCATCATCATCATCATCGTCGTCGTCATCAACTGCGAATTTGATTAAACCAAGGGTGGTTTGTTCCGGTCCCAAATATGCAAAGTCTAAGGTTGGTTACTCCAGCGCTTCCTCGGGCGTTCACTGGCGTCCAATTCAGCCGATACTGTTCAATCCTGTCGAGTATACTCATAATATTCAGTTCCTGCCTGTTAAACTTTGTACCCTTAATAATTGCATATGTAAACAGCTGGTTCGTGCAGTGACGTCATCCCCTCGCTAAACTGCTACCAGCGTGTCTCAATACGCTCGCTCGAAGTTCAAGTTAGTTAACTGCTAATCGCTGACCGTACAACAGCCTTCATCGCCGCGGCTATGTAACTATTTTAAATCGGAAGATTACTTCAATTTATTCTTATAGTTTTCAGTACTTATTTAATTCCTACTTTGGCAATGTATGCCACGCGATACTGCACGGGCCATGCAATCATTATTACCAAAATGCAAATAAACAGTTAATTCAAAATACAGTCCACTACGTTATTCCATATTATCCAACTTATTATACCAGTATCACGTTGTAAGACTAACTCAAGAAATATTCGAGAGCGTCGAAGACGTAACACTGCCTTTGATCATGGAGACTATACACTGCCACGTGGCTAAGAAATGTAATTTCAGCCGCTTAGATACGACTGGCCTGACCTTTCGTTAAAGTCCAATTCTCAGACCCATAAAGAAGTGTGGGAAGGGCCTTGTAGAATTTTATGGGTCCCGCACATAAGGTTGAAGTTATACAACTTATTTACAACGTCTTTGCTTGTATTACAAGACACGCTGTAGTCCAGGTATTCAAAATTGCTGACTTGTTCCAGGGCAGTACTATTTATAACAATTTTTGCCCGTGCGGGATCAGTTCCACGAAAGGTATCACCTTGGTCTTAAGTGTGGATATTTGAAATGCAGACTCTTTGCAGATTCGATTTAACAAATGTATACCCATCTGCAATCTGTTTTCAGAGTCCGATAGAAAAGCGTGATCGCCCGCAAACAACAAAGCGTTGTCTGAGATTTATATTTATATACTTATTATTCTGAGATATTTATAGAATGTTGCGACGTAACTGCAGTAACAATCGAATCAGGCTTGGTTGGAGCTGACACCTGGAAACGGTTCATTCATGTATATGGGGAGCAAAGTGAAGCTAACCAACAACACATCGAGCAGGAGATGCGACACGGGGTAATGAGGAAACCAAAACAATGATTATCTCTCTGTTGTTTTCAATTCGTCGTTATGTGGAAGGGATACTAAATTCTCTGTCTGTCTGTCTCTCTCTCTCTCTCTCTCTCTCTCTCTCTCTCTCTCTCTTTTCCCCTTCATCTACCTCTTGTCGCTTACAATTTACAAATTACAATGTTACGACATTACAGAACAATCTACGTGTTTCTCGAATGTTCCAGTGGAATCCGGCTGTAATGTGTGTGCATACGTGATTCTCATCGCGTTAGCTAGGCTGTGACAGAATTCGCGCGGCCGCGCGCTGTGTCCAAGGCCACAGTCAATTACGTTCTGGTGTTTTCTAGTAGCGTTCTTGACGCGCAGTATGGAATATTCTGGATTTTCGGCGGGGTATAAATACAAGTACGTTACTCAGCGACGGTCAGTTAGGTTTGAGTTGCGATTTATTGGAGTGCGGTTCGTAATATTGTGGCGATGTGTTTTATAATTGTGCGGGACAATTGTAATACAATTGTGTTTTGTATTAGTAGACATTTTTATTGCGTGTGAACAATTTTTTTTTTTTTATTTGATGTAGGAGTCTATCGTGTTGATTACAAACTGTTTAATTGTGATAATTGAAGCCGGTGATTAGTGACTTAATTGTTGTCTCGTATTTTGTTTCCCACTGTACCATACGACGATCAGTAGACCGTCGTAACAATATATTTCGTACCTGAAGAGTGCTCAACGTAACTATCGAATAAGCTATATCGCGGGATTTCTGTCTTTATTACGTTAAGTCCCTTTTGTTGCACAATAAATTTTTATGTAAGAAGTGAAGGAAGATTTTCTGCCGTAGAATAAATACTAATAAAACACTGATTAATGAAAAGGACAAATTCTTTAAATATTGAAAAGAAATATATATTAAATGTTACTTTTTAAAAGAAGCTCTTTTACAAGTATTAGTCGTTTATACACATTATAAATCACGCATAAATAATATACAAACAACCAAAAATAAATCACATATATGAACATAGATATACAGTAAGACAATGTTGAGTTTCTTTGGGTCTGTCTTAAATATTGAATTCAAATAATTAATTTAAATATTGCAAGTCATAAGTAAATATGCTATTTAAAAAAATATTAGAAGTGTAATTAAGAAAGTTGTGTTAGTGGTTATAATCACAAACAGAATTATCACTGTTGCACACCACTAAAGAAAAATTATTCCGATTAGCGCTTTCAAGCTTAACACCTCATCGTCAGATCGGAAATAACAACAACAACAGACTAAAACAAACTCTTCACACCCCCACCCTTCCCAACCTGCCCCCACTCTTTACACCCCTACTCTTCAATGTCCCTTCCCAACCCCCGAGGCCTGTCACCCCCGTCTGTATAGTTACATATTTTTCTAGCACATTCCGCGCGCGCGCGCGCGCGTGTGTGTACATTGTTTTCAAAACCTAACGTTGTAAAGCCTTTCTAATTCACACTTTTGGGCGCGGTCACTCACCCTTATTTCAAAAACATCCCCAATTTAATTCTTAATGTTATATATGCGTCCTCTACCTTTTACTTCTTAATTATATTATAAAATATTTCTTCATTATCAAATTTAGTTTTAGTATCCATTAAATTGTCTAACCCTCTCTCTCTTTCTTTCAATATTTCTAACTCCTCTCTAAGCTTTCATTCAACTGTGCTATACTTTCTTTTAGAAGTAGTAAATAACATTAAGAATTAAATTGCATATATGGATGTTTTTGAACACACACGCGCGCGCGCGCACACACACCTTTCCCCCATTAGCCAACTAAATCATTGTTCAAAACAGGTATTTAAAAGCAGGTTACGAATTTTCCAATTCCTGTCTGTTTTCATTTAAAACCATTTACAACTGTTTATCTTTATTTTAAATATACAAATAAATTACCCTGGGCAAATATACAAATATATATCGTTGCAATATATATAAAGTCTTCAATATTTCTTGCAGGTTTTCTTTATTATGAATATTTCTTAAAATTATAATTACTCATGTGAGTAAAATTTTATTTAATTATATTATTGTATTTTCACCTGATGCACGTTTTACAGAATTATTCTTTATCTTCAGAGGTTTTATTATGAATTAACGAATAATCCTTTTGTATTTATTAATATGTAATTTAACGAATAATCTATTTTACTTTGATTAAAATTATCGATTCTTGTAATGTTTACGCAGTCAGCTGTTTATTAAAATATTTCATGTTTGTATTTTTATTATTTTAATAAATGTATAATTTTAAATAAGTTATCTTGTTTTGTTTTTATTTAATTGTTCTTTAATCAATAAATTATTATTATTGTGTAGTAAATATTGAGATTTTTCCAGATTTTCATTTTATTATTACCTTTTTGTAAGTTTTTAATTAATTTGACGTTTTTAATGTCTGGAAACTGATGGTTATTCTTTAAACAGTGTGTGGCTAAGTAAGAGAGATTCCTTCAACGCCGCAACGCGTTTTTAAAACCGAATATTTACAAGTCTAATTTGGCCTCCAAAACTCGTCATATTACAATTACTGATAAATCACAAGACGAATAAGAAATAAAATATAAAGTAACTTATAGTGGAGTCGCTGAAGATTTCTACCTTGGAGTAGTCTGTAATAGAAAGAATCGACTTGAAACTTTCAGTAATATATTTTTGAAATACACTCTTCTTTAAAATAAATATTTTTGAAAATATTAAACTGTAATTGAAATTTTTAAATGATAACTGTAAATAATGCATACTACAATTTGAAAGCATAAATAATAATAATACTGTAATACATAATAATATTAATAGTGGTAACAATTATTATAACCAATGACGACGATGATGATGATGATGATAACTAACTACTACAAGAAAAGAAGAAGATTAAACAACCTATAGGAAGATATAGAAAGTGCATAATTTCTCAGTGAACTTTTGGACTAGCGTCTACCTGTACGTTTTCCTATCTACATGTGCAAGTAGCACAAGAATGGGAGGAGTCAGCAGGGGACAACACTGCCGCTCTATCGACGAGTCTAACAACTACATCAACAGGGAGATATTTTGTAAACTTAACCTATAGGCTTATTTTCGATTTGGTTGGCGGTGTTCCTACAAATGTCCTCTCGTGTTTATTAACAAATTAACTTACATGATTATAATATTTTATTTAATCGTAAAAGATTTAATAAAAGCATTTTTAATTATCTTGGTAATTTTGTGAGCCTCACCATCTAAACAATTACCGAAAAGACTCCATCCATAACAGCAAATCGAAATAATTGTTACAAAATGAAATTATTTAGCAATCGATTCTGCTTTTGACTAAAACTTAAGTGAACTAAAAAAACAATGATAAATAACCAAAGAGTTTAGTAGAACTACTCGTTTTTTATTCGTTTCCTTGCATTAGTTAACGTGACATTTTTAGTAATAATTTGTTCTGATGTTACATTTATTCTCGTATGTTATGCAGATATATAATACAGATTATAATAACAAATTATATATTGTACTAGTCACCAACCTGGTAAATTTTGAAAAGCAAATTATTGTGTTATAACCTAAAGAGTTATAAAGAGTTAATAGACCATAGGCCTATAGTACTTTTTGTTAATGCGATTTCGGAGATGATTTTTAACTTCCACTGCACATCTCACGTAATTTTTTTTTTTTTTTTGACATTCTTTGTTGTGCTATTATGTGCACTCTAAATTTCATTGCTTGAGTTTCGCAAGTGATTTGTCTAACCAAAATGGAATCAATAATTTAATATTAAATCTATAGCTCAATCAAATTGATATCAAGTCGCGCCAAAACGGCGCTAGTGTCAGCAGATACAGGGACGGTGTTGTCCCTCCCCACCATTGTGCTACCTGCACATCTGATAGGAAAACGTACAGGTAGACGCTAATACGATTTGGCTGGCACAGTGTAGAGTGTAAAGGTAAGCTAATTGTTCTTCCCCTGAAGAGCGTGACACGTTCTCTGACTCCAGTGTCGTCTTACGTAAGAGGTGAGTCGGTCGCCTACAGATGGCTAAATGTTGTCGACATTAAAGGCGCGGTGATCTCGCCATCTTCAGTTCTGCAATGTCTGTAGACTGTAATTTGAATTTATGATGTATTGTATGCCTCAGTTGTCTTGTATACGTTAATATTGTAAATGGGCGTTATAAATTGGCGATGCGTGAACTCGACACTTTTGCATTATTGTACAAGAAAATGTCAATGACTTAGTAAGTAATAAGCTAGAATATTGCGAAACTACTATTTTAGGACATAATACTGCACTGACCAATTTGTTTCATAAATTTCCAAACTGTTATTATATTATAATAATATGTTATTTATATAATGCGTTATATAATATGAAATTATGTTTCCCCTTCACCCGCGAGGAAGCTGGTAGGAGACATCAAAAGAGAAGCCCTGAATAAGCGGATACCCAGAATCAGGAAACATCTAGCTAACACGTGGCAAGGATATTTCAGAAGGAGTTGAAGAAGGCTGGAAAAACTAGGGAAGAAATTACTAAGAAGGACGAACTAAGACGATTTATGGAGGGCCCGTATTAAAATAAGAGTAAACAAAAATTAATTTGAATATTACGATCAGTTTCTGGTTACAGAGTAGGACTGTTATTGTTGTTATTATTATTATAACTTTTTTATCACTTAATTTATTATTAAAATTATTATTATTAAATTTGAAAAATTCAATTGTTGATTTTATCCAAACAAAAAAATTACAATGATATGGACACACGAAAAGAATGGCACAGGAAACATTGCCGAAGAGATTTATGGAATGGACCCCACCAGGAACAAGGAACAGAGGAGGAAGACCATCTGTAACCTGGATAAAAGAAATTCAGACTATACTGAGGGAACGAGAAATTGAAGAAGATCTTTGGATGGACAAGCAGCAGTGGAAGATGAGAGTTCAATCAATTCTGTAATCTTTGGTTCCGGAAAATGCGAAAACATTGTACAGCCGGAATAAATAATAAATATAATAATAATATCTTCTTCTTCTTCTTCTTCTTCTTCTTCTTCTTCTTCTTCTTCTTCTTCTTCTTCTTCTTCTGCACTACAAGGATTAGTCATTTGCCTGTTCCGTCCTCACAAACTTACGACCACCGTTTTCGTGGTCTTCCTATATCTCTTTTCCCTCTTAGGTTGTAGTTAAGTATGTTTTGGGTATTCTCCCATTTCTCATTCTATTTACGTGTTGTGCCCATCTTTCTTTATATTCAGTTATTTTTTCATTTATTGCATATACATTTAGTTCATTTTGCACGTCTTCATTTCTTACTAAATCTCCTCTTATTGTGCAGCCTTTGACCCGTCTCAAAAATCTCATTTCTGCTGCCTGTATTTTGCTGTCTCCTTTTTTGGTATTTATCCAACTTTCACTCCCATACATAAGTACAGGTACAGCCATCGTTTTATAAAATTTTATCCTTGTGTCTTTTCGTGTTTTGTTATTTAATGTTCTATTTATTGTGCCACATATTGCCTGGAATTTGTTTATTTTATTTTCCATGTCATTATCATAATTGTAGGTTGTGTCGCAACCCAAATATGTAAAATTTGATACTTGTTCGATTGGCTTGTTGTTGGCAATTATTTTCGACCTAACGGGATACCTGCCTTGGACAGCCATAACTTCGTCTTATGCAAGGAAATTTTAAGATTATATTCTGGACATATTTGATTCAGTCGGTGCACTGCCAGTTGTAATTTATCTTCACTCTCTTGTATTATTATTTTATCGTCAGCAAACAGTAACGTACTCAGGTAAGTATCTCGGTCTAGCTGGACTCCAGGATATTCCTTTGATTAATAATAATAATAATAATAATAATAATAATAATAATAATAATAATAATAATAATAATAATACAGGATATTCATTTGGTTATTATTATTATTATTATTATTATTATTATTATTATTATTATTATTATTATTATTATTATTATTATTATTATTGTTGTTGTTGTTGCTATTATTACCGTTATTTCTAGTCGCAGTGTTGCGGTAAATAACGAGAAACAAGAGCAAAATAATTGATTTCCTGTTATGACACTGAAGTCGTTCTAATTGAAATCTGTAAATATATAATTACAAATCGTAAAACTGTTTTTATGCTGTGTACGTTTTATTTTACAGGTACCACAGCGTCTACAATTACCACACCTGTACGGCAACAAACACGAATAACTGACAACCACTATTGATATTAAGATCAATTAATTTTTATTAACTTCTTGTTACGTTATTGAACCTAATTATGTATTAAAACATTTAGTCTCCATTTTTTCATTATTGTTAACCGACTTATTTCTCTTCGTTCCACCTAATAATTATTTAGTAGGCTACTATATTCTACCCTTATTTGAGGCATTTTAGTAGTACATCTAACTAGACATCTAACCACAACTAATTAGAGAAATACACAGTCTGTATATGGAGAATAAAATCTTAATAGAAGCAGGGAGACCGAGAACAGCTTCTAGAGTTGGCCTGATCAATTGTGGAGTACAAGGGTGTCCATTATCACCTTATCTTTTTAATTTATATATTGACGATGTCATACAAAACTGGCAGATGTGTCTTCCAGACCATTTTATGATTGGTCACTCTACAATTGACACTTTGTTGTTTGCAGACGATCACGCTTTTCTATCGGACTCTGAAAACAGATTGCAGATGGGTATACATTTGTTAAATGGAATCTGCAAAGACTCTGGATTGGAGATATCCACAATTATAGACGATACTGTCCTGGAACAAGTTAGCAGTTTTGAATACCTGGGCTACACTGTGTCTTATAATGCAGGCAACGACGTGGTGAACAAGTTGCATAAGTTCAACCTTATGTGTGGAACCATCAGGCGAACCCTTCAGTCAGCAAGTAAAGAAACACGCCTAAAATTCTACAAGGTTATGGCTCTTCCCACACTTCTTTATGGGTCTGGGAATTGGACTTTAACGAAAGGCCAGGCCAGTCGCATCCAAGCGGCTGAAATGAGATTTCTCAGGCACGTGGCAGGGTATACTCTCCATGATCATAGAAGAAACACAGATATACTGCAGACTATGAGTATACTCGACAGGATCGCCCAGTATCGACTGAATTGGTGGGAACATATTTGCCGAATGGATGACTGCCGCATCCCTAAACAACTATGGAACTATAAGCCGAGAGGACGGAGAGGTGTGGGACGTCCGAGGAAGCGCTGGAGTGAGCAGCTGTAATATTTGCCTATTTGAGACCGGAACAAACCATTTTTTGGTTTAAACCTTGATGATGATGATGACGACGACGACGACGACGACGACTACGATGATGATGATGATGATGATGATGATGATGATGATGATGATGATGATGATGATGATGATGATGATGATGATGATATTCTACCCTTCTCAACGTAAGTAAACAAACGTAGATTTGCTAACATTGATTTGCTGTTGAGCTTCTAGGTACAGAGAATACTTGTACACATGTTGATTCGCTTGACATACATAATTATTCTCAAATAATTATATTTAACACTGTTGAATCAGTAATATCATCAGTACAGACACACAGAACATTCGTCTTTGCTACTTGAGGCATCTGTACCTTAACCTTAGACGAACGATTACAATTGTGTGAGTATTGGAGGGTGTAAGACGGTAGAAAATGATAACAAAGAAACAGCCCCCCCCCCCAACAGAGAATCCTAATGTAAACAGTCCTCACGACAAAAACACTCTTCTAGAACACTTGATCTGTTAAACTCTGGAAATGTAATAGTCAGAGAAATTCTAATGGGAACCCACATGTCAGCATCTTTACTTTTAGTAGACCTTGGACACAAAATACCTATTCATTCATACTTTCTTAACAATCAACTAACAAAAAAAAGATAAATGAGAAAGGACCAACCAAAATGTGAGGGAAAGAAGTTAACTGAGTATTAGAAGAATTCATAAGAGAGATTCTGAAGAATTTACAAATGAAGAAAGTATTGCGTGTGAGTTATCGTGTTTGCGGCAAGGACAGCAAAAAATTGTGTGAGGAAAAATATTGTTTTAAACTGTTAAAGAACGGGTATATTTAACGTTTTTTTTTAGGCGATTTAATTACGGTTGGCGCCGCCTCTCGCATCCTAGCTTCCACTGGTGCCGGTCTAAACAGTCCTGTTCTGTAAGTCCTCTTGCATTCATTGCATCTTCGACGTCCATTCTCATTAATGTTTAGGTCTTCCTTTTTTCCTTCTAGAGGGTGGACTCTATTCCCATACCTTCCTTGGCCATTTCTCATCCGACATTCTTTTTAGGTGTCCGAACCAATTCAGTCTTCTTGCTTCTATTGTTTCTATAATGTCAAGGTCGATTCCCATCGCTTGTCTTATCTCTACATTTCTCACTCTATCTAGTCTTGTTAGTCTACAGCACCTCCGCCAGTAATCCATCTTCATAGCTCTTACTTTGGATTTATTTCTTTTATTAATTTCCCACAATTCTGCTCCATATAGGCCTATAGTTTCGACTATAGTTTTATATATTCTGATTTTATTGGTTTTTGTTATTCGTGGACTCCAAAGCAGACTGTTTAATTGTTTTGTTGCTGTCTTAGCTTGTCCTATTCTTACTTTTATTTCTTGGTTGCTGTCACCATCCGTTTTTTTTAAACGGTTAATTATAAAAAAACGGGTATACTCTCTTATAGAATAAGTGCAGTAATAAATACATAAATTAAGTTTAAGATACAATTTTTAAATTTGTATAACAAAGTGCACTTTTAATACATAATTAAGAATAACAAACATAAAATACATAAGTGTTATACATAACATAAATAATAAGTCTTGAAATTTTAGTTAGAAATTTTAAAATAACTTTCAACCGTTTTCTTACTTTATAATTATTTATAATTTCCTGTTTCTCTTACTAATTAAAAAAATGGGATTATAACTTTTACAATTTAATTTAGATCAATTAAAGAAACATTGAAAGCCAAGCAAAGTTATTTTGAACCATCTTTTACAAGGGACACACACACACACAGATACATAATTTATGTAAGTATTTAAATAGAAAATTTTTTGGCAAAACCATCTTCTGGATCTCTTTATGCGTACATCCTTTGGTTGGATACAATCCTACTTATTTACGCTGTGGTTTGAACATTTTTATAAAAGAGTAAATGTTTCGGAAGAGAACCCAACTTTGCTAATTTTATATTGACACCGATATTAATCAACTAATTGATCTAGAACTTGGAAATCGCGTTACAATTAATTGTTTCTCTACATCTTCGTAACATCCATCTGGAAACACTTTTGTTGGTGAACTACAATCTCAATACATCGAATAAGTGAGATTGCAGATAAGTACGAACTGTGTTGTCTTGATAGACTTAAAAGTGTTTCAAGACAAAGTTAAAAGTGTATAATGAGAAGTCTTAAATTTGAAAAATTTGGCAATGCTGTAAATCAAACACGAAATTACCTGGCTTTCCAAGAATTGAATAGAATTTAATTCCTTTAAATTAGTTACTCTCAACGTGAGGATATTTAAAGATTATGAATTTGCAGCAGATTCAGTCAATGAGTATAAAGTTTACTAGGTAACAGAATAGTTTACTAGGTTACCTAGAATAAAGGTTATTTATAGGTAAATAACATTGTACAATAATATAAATATTAAGTAATAACCATTTTCATATAATAGATCAGTTATCTATAATGTTGTGTTGTAATAGTTTGTAACTCTTTAATGTAAGTTGTTAAATCTATACTGTTATCTTGTACACATGTATTCTCTATTCTCTTATTCTCTAATGTATGTGAGGACGATAGTGTTAATAGAAATGGTGAAAGTTTTAGAGTGCCACTGTGGAAAGAGACAAGTGAGTGAGAGGGGGAGTGGGGGGAGGGAGTGAGAGAGAGTGAGAAAGAGAGCAAGAGAGAGAGTGAGTGGGAGGGAGAGAGAGTGACAGACCGAGTGCAAGTGAGAGTGAGAGGGTGTAAAAATGAGAGGTAGAGGGAGAATGGGTGAGAGAGAGGGTATGGTTGTGGACAAATACATAAATTTACAATATTCTATAGTACTCTGGACTATATTTTACAACAATATGATTATAAGTATTATCCAATTTCACTTGATAGATTGATTTACCATAAACTTGTGTTTGTAACATTATGTAAATTATCTTATGTAAGTTCGTAAAATTCTACAGTTATTGTGGAATTTATATTTTTCTAAATTAATGATTGTTTTTAATACCAGTAGTGAGTGAAACATGTTAAAAATAACTTTTAATAATTACATAGTTGAACATCCCTTATTCTGTACTTAGCTATAATATATTTTACTATGCTATATGTGGACTGGTATATGTATAAACGTTTTCTGTACCAATTCTAATATCTAATTGTTGATTATTGCTTTCATAATTAATTAAAAAATACCATTACATTATAGTAACTTAAATTGTAGTAGTGTACAAATTGAGTTATGTGATATTATAATTTTCTCGTTGTCTTAAAGAAAACATTTGAAGATGTAAACAAACTATCTCAACACCTTCACATATACAATGATACATACGTACGCGCGCACACACAGGTACGCACACTTACACACACAAACACGTTCACCCAAATAATTGTTCTGTTGTGTTTGACATTTCTTTTGTATTCATGCACAAGTCCTGATGATGACAATAAACACTGTCGAAACGTCGACACAAATAAGTTAAAATTTGTGTTATGTTTTTGACCGATCCTCACAAACCCTTCACTGAAAAATAAAGTTTACTAAAGTTTACGACAGTTCAAACCTATACCATCAACGTCGCATGAAAGCTTTTTTAAAGATAAATTAAATGTCATTAGACGCAAACTCATCAGCTTTAGTGGTTTATAAATTTCCAACCACACTTGACGTCCTTCTAGTAACCACATCCATAATAGACGACAATAGCGACCACCAATATCTATATCTTCAGTTTCTTCTGATGATCTTCTGATGAAAACAGAGTAAAACAGAAGCTTAATTATACCATCATCACCGTATGAAGTCAATTTACACATGTCAAACAGCAAATTGTCGAAGCTGCAACCACGAATAAATTTGGCAACGTTTAAAAACAAAGAGAAATAACTGCTAAAAAGGCTGCAGTAAAAAAAACAATAATTCTACGAAAAACAAGGAAAGTAGTGTTGAAAAAGAGGTCGACGGTTGAACTTACAGCGTTCAAGACGGATCCAACAATTTAAGCATTACATAATTAAAAAAAGAGACCGAAGTAAGCTTTTTGTTTACTGTTTGCAATGTAAACCTTTTTGTGATACCAGAGGAAAAGCGTAGGAAATCCAACGTTTATTTTTTGGAGAAAGGAGCCATACTGATTCTGCTGCCTACTCGAGTGGAAGTTGGTGTGTGATTCTTGTAAAGTATAGAATAATTAAGTGTACCAATAAATCGACGGTCGAGTATGTAATAGATTGGAATGACTTGGGCCGTGTTCACTTCACCAACTCGGTTGTTAATAATACAGCTTACATCGTTTCTTACAAAAAACATAAACCATTGATGAGATATTTTTATATGGTGATGTTGACATATGCCCTCGGGGAACCTGTAACCCCTAGAGGGTGTGACGATTTAAATTGTAAATTAAAAAAACAAATTAATAATAAAATATAAAACGGGAAGTAAGTAAGAACATTAAATCGCACTATTAAACCAAATACCCCTGAACTAACTCATAATAGTAATGAGAATTAATTTAAGAAAATCTAACTAAAATAAGTAATTAAAACTGTGAAAGTAAAAGTTAAAAATAATACTGTTAACCCTTTAGTAAATTTATCATGCTATGACCTGTGTATTCCGGATCCAACTTTCATACCGACCCGGCATTAAATAAGAAATACCTGTAAATCATAATGTAAATAATTAATAATTTAAAGTCACAAGTAGCAGTTGTAATAATTCCTGTAGACAAGATAAGTCTCGATAGTTTATTTTGTCAAACTGTAAGCCTGTATTATTAATAAAGAGTTGGAACTATATTATGGCGGAGTACTCACTCCGCGTCGTTACAATTTTCCTGTTGTAACAATGCAGGACTTATGATGCGGCTTTCAAACTGTAAACACCTCCAAGCGAGGGCTCTTCACAAAATGTTTTATTTTTATTTTTTAATTGAGTGTTAGCTTCCACTAAAAGCGTGGAGAGCTAGTTATAAATAACGAAGATGTAGTGAGTAATTTGTTAAACAAAGATGTAAAAAAGGAAAACTAGTGTATAAGGTGACATCTCATGTTAATTAAAAAACTAACGATCAAATATGGTTCGAGTAAAGTAATTCCGTCATAATGTGAAAAGAAGATGCAAACTCCAGTACTACGGTGCCATTAAATATGTGATGTGCATAACTGTGGATAGTGACGACTAAGACCTAAACAACACTTACCATTACCGCCGAGCATCAGGACGACTTCACGCTACATAACATCCATCTCCTCATTAATTCACTCAGACGACATCCACTAGAAACCCTACCCCGATGACAACCCTCGACTAAGAGTGTACCGAAGATTCACGCCCCAGGACATGGACAGATAAAGCTTATCTAAGAGGTGACTCGGAAGCTCGTCTTCCGTGAATTATGTATATTTAAAATATAAGTATTTATAAATGCCAAAGACTTTTAAAAGACAATCTCTAAGCATTAAGTTTTAGAATGATGTAACCAGTAATTTTTGAAATCATACGTTGTAACATTACTCTTGAGATATAACTTTGAATCGCTTAACTAAATAAAACCATTCTTCAAATGGTGTTTAAGTAACAATGCAACCTTCTTAATAAGTAAAGTAAATTTGAAACTTCTTAACTAGATTAAAAGAGACTCGGATCCGAGGTAAAATACATGACCTGTGTGATCATTTGTTTTGACAGAAAACCCCTTTTACTATTTCAGTATGAGTAAATTTTTATATGTAATGTGTTATATATCATACTAGCAGAATACCCGTGCTTCGCTACGGAGTTTCACGTTGTACGTAATGAAAATGTTAGTTTAATTGATAAAGTTCAATTAAAGTAGGCTTCTTAAAAATAAATAGCTGTTGCCCACAACTTCGTTCGCGTGGTCTTCAATTTAATGCGATAATATATTTAGAACAGAATCTATTCTATTGGGTTGCCATAGTAACCAGATCTAATAGTTTTTTAAGACCGCAAAGGACCCCCCAGAGGATCGTATCGAAAAAACACTTGTCCTATGTTGGTTCTCCCTTTGCGTAAAATATTTGTGCCAAGTTTGGTTGAAATCGGTCCAGTGGTTTAGGAGGCGATGTGGAAGACCCCAAAGAACCCCCAAAAGGACCCCATCGAAAAAACACCTATCCTATGTTGGTTCTCCCGTTGCGTAAAATATTTGTGCCAAGTTTGGTTGAAATCGGTCCAATGGTTTAGGTAGAGACGTGGAAGACCCCAAAGGACCCCCCAAAGGATCGTATCGAAAAAAAACATTTGTCCTATGTTGGTTCTCCCTTTGCGTAAAATATTTGTGCCAAGTTTAGTTGAAATCGGTCCAGTGGTTTAGGAGGCGATGTGGAAGACCCCAAAGGACCCCCAAAAGGACCCCATCGAAAAAACACCTATCCTATGTTGGTTCTCCCTTTGCGTAAAATATTTGTGCCAAGTTTAGTTGAAATCGGTCCAGTGGTTTAGGAGGCGATGTGGAAGACCCCAAAGGACCCCCAAAAGGACCCCATCGAAAAAACACCTATCTTATGTTGGTTCTCCCGTTACGTAAAATATTTGTGCCAAGTTTGGTTGAAATCGGTCCAGTTGTTTAGGAGGAGATGTGGAAGACCCCAAAGAACCCCCCCCCAAAAGACCCCATCGAAAAAACACCTATCCTATGTTGGTTCTCCCATTGCGTAAAATATTTGTGCCAAGTTTGGTTGAAATCGGCCAGTGGTTTAGGAGAAGATGTGGAAGACCCCAAAGAACCCCCAAAAGGACCCCATCGAAAAAACACCTATCCTATGTTGGTTCTCCCGTTGCGTAAAATATTTGTGCCAAGTTTGGTTGAAATCGGTCCAGTGGTTTAGGAGGAGATGTGGAAGACCCCAAAGAACCCCCAAAAGGACCCCATCGAAAAAACACCTATCCTATGTTGGTTCTCCCGTTGCGTAAAATATTTGTGCCAAGTTTGGTTGAAATCGGTCCAGTGGTTTAGGAGGAGATGTGGAAGACCCCAAAGAACCCCCCCAAAGGACCCCATCGAAAGAAACACAGAAACCTTCGCGGGCGTGCGCACAACAACTCACCGAAGTTTCATCGCAATCGGATGAATGGTATAGGAACGCATACGGGACAAACAAAGAAACATTCATTTTTATATATAAGATGTTAATAAAGAGATGTCATCTTGTTACATACTAAAGTGAGTGCATAAATCAGCTAAATTCCCTCCCCTTGTTTCCTGTAATTAGAGTAGTTATAATTATTCTTAGTGTTGTGTTCGATTTTTCAGTTTGTTACAACGTAGGCAGCCTGTATTATCACTTAGCCTACATTGACTCTATATGTAGGCTAGAGTCAATTATCACGGGTTCCCTGGATTATAACGTAGCCGACACGTTATAAGGGCGCGTCCCCAGGTGGCGGATAGGGGGATGCCCTAACCGGCTTAGGCCGGCGGGTAGATGGGAAATAAAATACCACCCGCGGACCAACAGTTGGGGCAGAAGGGGCTCCTTAGCTGTAGAGAAAGCAACCCTTCTAGGAGAAGGTACTCTGAAATAAAACCCTGCCCCTCCAGGTTGGGGATTGAGGCATTGGGCTAACTCCCCAATACTCGGAAAACCATTTATTGTTAAAAAGCCTGGTAAACAGCCTCGGAAGGATCGGATAAAACGGACAACCACACCTGACGTCCTTCTAGTAACCACATCCATCATAGACGACAATAGCGGCCACCAATATCTACACCTTCAGTTTCTTCTGATGATCTTCTGATGAAAACAGATTAAAACAGAAGCTTGATTATACCATCATCACCGTATGAAGTCAATTTACACATGTCAAACAGCAAATCTGAGAAGCTGCAACCTACGAATAATTTGGCAACGTTAAAAAAAAAGAGAAATAACTGCTGAAAAGGCTGTAGTAAAAAACAACAATAATTCAACAAAAAACAAGGAAAGGAGTGTTGAAAAAGAGGCCGACGGACTTAATCTACGAAATAGGACACCGAACTTTGGTACTTGGAACGTACAAGGTCTCTCTCAGAAACTAAATGACGTTATTTATGAAATGAACAATGCCAACATAGACATAGCTGTACTCACAGAAACTAAGAAAAAAGGGACAGGCTCTGAAAACCTTGGATACTATGACCATTTTTATTGTGGGGTAGCAAAAGAAAAGAGAGCGCAACAGGGCGTCTCTATTCTTATACGCAAAACCTAAGATGAAAAACGGAGTATATGTACATTGGTGGGAACAGAAGAATTTAATTCTAGAAGAGGAACAAGAAATAATAAATTGCAGTAGCTATAAATATCTAGGAACAACAGTTACACAAGATTGTAGTCTAGATAAAGCGATAAGAGAAAGAAATAGCCTGGGAAGAAAATCAATAGCATTGCTGAACAACATATTGTGGGCCCAACAAATATCAAAACAAAATAAACATCGTATATACAATACAATCGTGAAACCAATTACGTAATACGGGTGTGAAATATGGCCAATAACACAAAGAACAGAAAAGTTGTTGGAAGCTACCGAAATGGATTATTGGCGAAGAGCGGCAGGGAGGTCAAAACTGGAAAAAGTAAGAAACGTCGGAATCCGTGAGATATTGGGGGTACAGTGCTCTATTGTTGACGACTTAAAACAAAAGAATGCCGGATAATCGAATCCCCAAGCAAATTTTGAGATGGACACCATACGGTCGTAGACGAAGAGGAAGTCCTAGGTTGAGTTGGAGAGAAGACATCAACCTGGCAATGAGAGACCGGGAATTGGACGAAGAATCTTGGTTAGATCGATACCATTGGAGACTAGGGATCGGAAGACGTAGAATAACGTTATGTACCGATTTATATATATATATATATATATATATATATATATATACATATATATGTTGAAATATTTCAAATGTTAAACGTAGCGCAAATTATAATATAATAACGGCGGAAGTGAGTTATCAGTTTTAACTTGACTATTATTTGGTATTTATCTGTCTCCGTATTTGGGGTGTCTCACGATAACTTTAGAACGCATAAAAAGATTTTAGTAATACTTACCACGCGGGTCAACACTTTTACCCCATGGACAGCTACTGTTTTTGAAAATGATCTCCACAGGAACGTGGTGGCGGGAGGTAGAAATATGAGCGGAATTGACAAATAATCGAATTGGGTACACATTAAAGAAAATTTAAACAAAACCTGAATACACTGTTCCGTTTTCAAAATTTCAAAACGGTGGGTTACCAAAGCTTAAAAAGTGGATTATAAACTGTAAAAATCCATGCCGGGTGTTAGACTGAAAAGAATTTTAACCAAAATACAAATATACTATTTACTTTGAACATTTTTTAACGTTAGGGGCACTCCGGGCCAAAAACACAAATCAAAAGCTTGCAGAAATTTTAAAAGTCCATGTGGGGCATCAAATTATCAGGAATTTAATTCAAAACGGATGAAGTTCATAAAAAATTCTAATCGTAGGGTCATGGAGGAAAGACGCCTGTCGTCGTTTACAATATCGCGAGACTTTCTTTTGCCTATAGAATGATTAACTTTGACATTCAGAATGTTATTTATAGCCTCTTAATTTATATATAATATATGATATTATTCAATTCAGTTTATTCTCCAAGCTGTATATTATGTTTTTGTATTTTCAGTATCTGACAGACGTTTCACTGAAACACATCAGCATCATCAGAGGTTTGTCAGTAAATCAACAACAATCGAAATAATTCTACGTTAATATAGCAACTAACGAATAATCGAAGTTGTTTCGATTTCAATGTAAACTAACAGATATCAATTTAATTCGATAATTAACGATCGTTTTAATGTTTATTTACTTAAGCAGATGTTTTGTCGGTTATATTGGAAATATTTAATATTTATATTTTTTTTATTTTTATGTATTTTTATAAATTTATAATTTTAAATAGTTCATCTTGTTTTTTTTTAATTTGAGTTTGTTCTTTAATTAATAAATAATTGTTTCTTTGTTTGTAAATATTAAGTTTTCTCAAATAATAATTTTTTGACATTTTTGTATGTTTTTAATTATATAACTATTTTTACTTTATACAAAAATAAAAAGTAAAAATAAATAAAATACATAGAAAACGAACTTAAGTAGATACATAAGTACTTAAATAAAAATTTAATTACCAAAAAAGTACTTGCACACGCGCACTGATGGCAGTGTTCGTTCATTCGGCATCGACAAAGTCGATTCATCTCAGGAATATTCTGACATACAAGAGACTGTACGTACCAAGTTTTCGGTGGGCCCTGTTACGCTGAGCTATCCACTCCAAGGTCGTGGTAACCAATCCCTTCGACGGAGTGGAACGGTAAGGAAAGAGAGATAGGGGTTCTGTCGGGTAGTCTGGGGTATCCTGAGTCGTGGCCTGGCAGGATGGTGCACATCGGCAGCATGGTGTGCATCTATACGCTGTCCAGGCAGTGAAGGCGGCTAGAGGATTAGGAGACCCTCACACACACACACACACTGACAGGCCGCCTAACAATAGACAGGGACAGGCCTTTGAGCTGCGCTGCTGTTTTTTAGTTACAGTCCACTACAATAAATTAAATTTTATTATCGTGCTTAAACTTTTAATTTTGATTGTTCCATTGAATTCAGACTGTAATTTCATTTAATAAGTCCAAACACGAAGTTTTTATGGCGATATTCAAATGTTTTACATTTATTTGTTTATTTTGAACTATTGTTAATTATTGATAAACTTCACAACACCAATATTATATATTATTGTTTTACAGACTGTAACGTGACAGATAAATGCATAATAATGAATGGCATTTGATCATTAGAATAATAAAATTATAACATTTAAATCTGGAAGAAAGCATTAAGTTTAATATAAAAAATTAATTCATAGCAACTGTGGAAAGCAATCATTATTATTTAAAAAATACAAGTTCAAATAAAATGAGTTACTAGTGATGAGTCATCCAAAACCAGTCTAATAACCCAAGGTTCTTAAAAGAATATAACCCAGGAAGGTAAGGAGGATATAAAGAAAAAATAAAGTATGACTAAACCCACCACGACGATAAATAAAATTAAAAAGAAACCCTGAATAAGGCAAGATCCACCAATAAAGGTGATGTATTTGTAAAATTCCGAAGAAGATGAAGAAATCCCAAGAAACCCGATGGCATCAAGAAGAAGATGGAGAAGATACCAGTACAAGAAGACAGAAGAAAGAAGAAGAAGGCAGCATCCTGAGGAAGATGTCATGCTCTTATAAAAGACACCCATATCCCCATATCCCCAAAATAAATTATAAAATACCAATAAAAGTATAACGAAATAGTCTTTGACAGTAACAACATGTACATAAAATTAAGAGAGAAAAGTGTGTAAAGTAAGAGTTGCCAGTGAACCAAGATGAAACAATAATATAGTACCCAAGGAACAAATCTCCATTGTAAAACACTAACCAATTTATTATGTTAATAAGACAACACGACCATTTAGAAATAACAAAATAAAAGTGTAAAGTGAGCCAGTGCTAGTTTTGGGTATTATAGAAAATAAACCTTGTGTTTCATTCTTGGCAATCACAAACATTGAATACAATGAAATATGCAACTTTCAGTGACTTAAAAGTTGTACCATGTGAATACGTTAATTTGAATGATAACAAGATATAAATCTGTTTAAAGTGACATTTTGTTTTAATATAATGAGAAAAAACAGATTTAATTATACTATGACAGGGTAAAATTCCCCAAATACAATATTTAAAAGACAGTGTAAAGAACTGCATAATCCCACTTAGTATAATAGTTAGCAAATAGGAATATTAGATATAAGGTTTTTGTAAATATAGGATAAGGATTTTTAAAAATGTATTAGATATAAGGTCATTTATTTAAATTTACAACATCAGAACTGTAAATATAATTATTACTTATGTTAATAGTAATAAGTAATTAAGATGTTAGTTGGTAAAAAACCTTTTTTGTGAACAATATTTCAATGTTAGAAATAAGTATTTGATTGTAAAAAAATGTCTGAATGTTGAAGACAACCACTTATTTGGAAATATTCCTTATTTGTTTAACTGTTCATTGTATTGTAACCAATACTAATTATTGTTGTGTTATTTGAAAATATGTTTAGTTTATAATACCATATTTAAAAGTCAGAGAGGGTATCACACATCATTTATTGTTTGTAAAAATATTTTGTAAGAAAAAACTTGTTAAAAAATCTAGGCCAAAGAATGAAAACCAAACTTCATCAAAACAGAGAAATTAATCTTTTAAATGCAATTAAACAAAGGGGATTTGGATAAAATAAACCTGAGATAAAGCCATATAATTACACATACCACTTAGAAAGATTTTATAAAATTATATTCAGAATTTTAAATAAAAATGAAAATGACAAAACTCAGAAATTTGGAGAGGGGGATCATATATCCCAAAATAATATTTTAGAATTTAACCAATTCAAATAATTACAAGAAAATAAGGGAATAAAAACCTTTTAATACAATATGAGATTGTTAATAATAAATATAACTGAAAAATGGCTGAATTTGCATAATGACAGGAAGTTAATTTTTAATTTTTTACCAAATACAAAATGAAAGTAAAATTACTAATTTTGGACAGAAAACATTATAAAACGGCATTATTCAATCTTAAAATACGCCGAATGAACTGAAGGATTAATTTAAATTACATCTAGCAAATAAAATTGATTAATAACCAAAGTTTAGGCAGTTATGTAGTGTATTTGGAAATATGCACAGGATGCAAAATTATATTTGAACAATGTTAAGAATAATATTATATTGGCTAAGAGTTCAGTCGAAACTGGAGGAAATAAGATAGTTGATTATTGGTAATTGTACGGTGAACTTGACGAGCGGATTATAACCGAGCTAACCTAACTAAAAACGGTAATGGCGAGTAAGTGAACGATACGTTTTTGTGAAATCGCGAGTGGCGAATAAAATCATTCTGGAACGTCCACATAGTGACAAAATCAATTGATAAAGACTAAATAACACTGGACAGCACATAACTACACCGAAAAACACTATAAAACACAAGAAAACAGTATACCACATAACCATACATTAGTGCCTGAATCATAAAAAGTGAACGAACTTATAACTACACAGATATACTAAATACAACACAGAAACTTCACTCAAGACACTACACAACATCAGAAGCAAGATTTGCAGACGCCAGGACGTGAATACTACCAGAAAATATCAATTTTGGAACGTCGCATATATGGAGGACATTTTTGCTAACTTCACGGCAGCCATTTTCATTCGTCGTGAGCAACGCCTTCTTGTTCCCGTCAGCTGTGTTGGTGACAACAAATTATTTTATTCCAATTTATTTTTTCAATGTATGTACTTAGTATTAGTAATTAACTTGTTGTAACGTTATACTTTTTAAATATTGGCCCGATTTCTCTGACTTTGATCATAATTAGTTGTTCAAAGAACCTTTTCTGAATTTTATATATCAAACATTGTAACTGTTTCGATACCCTGAGAGTCGATTTTATAATCGAAAAGAGTCTAATTTTCAATTATTTAATAAAACTTTTATAATTTTTTCTTCAAAATAGTTCTTTCTTTCATTAATATAATAAATTACAATTAATATAATCTTAGTAGCCAACTACCAGAATTTTACCATATACAAAGGAAGATAACCTCCAAAACGAAAAAAGTAAACAAATATCGATTGTTCTGGAGACAATCTTATGAGTGGTTGTAGTTTATTTGGAAAATACAAGAACATCAATAACATTTCGTAGAGAAGTGATACACATTTTAAAACTTCACAAAACACCATTAATTAATTGATAAAAAAGAATTTTTTTTTTTAAATCATAGAATTTTTTTTTTTATAAACACAATTTTTTTTTTGATTTCTTCAACAAGTAACATTTTTATATTAAAACGTTTTGTGATACTACACATACATCTCTTCAGTAGCATAACACTATTTGACAGGTCTTGCTACATTTGGGACTCGATCAACTGGGAAACTAAGGAAGTGTTTCAGACCAGCGAGACTTCTAGAACCACAACAATTATCATTAAACACACTGAGTTTATTAATTTATTACAAATTTGCGCACAACTGAGGGGCTTTAATTAGCGATTGAAAGGCCAATACATTCTGCCCAATCACTAGTTGGAGCTAGGCAACAGCTACAAAGCCAGAGAAATTGAAGGAAAAATGCAACGACGTGCAACTTCCAAGATACGGGCGGCGGAGGCCGAAAAAGCAATAGAGATAGACATGGAGAACAAAGAGGCAACGCCAGTAGACGTGGAAAGTTCATTGCCACCGGTGTTGTCCAAACAACCGGAACAACCAGAGGAACAACCGGTGGTGCACACACAAACAGGGGAAATCGATGTCCGGAAGGAACAATTGGAAAAGCCGACACGAACGGAGGATGGGAGTATACAAGAGGTGATTAGAATGATGGTGGAAATGAATAAAGAAATAAATAAAAACATCAAATCCACGAAGGAAGACTTGAGTAAGGAATTAAAGGAAGAATTGGGAAATAAAATCGAAAAAACAAACGAAGAATTGAGTGCGATGAACAAGAACATGGAAGGGCTGAAGGAAGACAACCAGTCCCTGGGTAAGAAGATTGATGAAACAAATAAGAAGATGGAAGAGAAGATAGAAGAAAACAGCAGGAAGATGGAAGAGAAGATAGAAGAAAACAGCAGGAAGATGGAAGAGAGGATGGGAGAAAAGTTAGAAGAATTGAAGGAAGACAACCAATCTTTCAAGGAAGAATTCAAATCGACTAAAGAAGAATTGATTAATAAAATTGAAAACACCAATCAGAAAATCGATGAAACCAGGAAGAAGATAGAGAAGAACAACCGACAATTGAAGGAAGAGTTGAAAGAAGATAACAAGAAGTTGGAAGAGAAGATGGGGGAGAAGTTGGAAGAATTGAGGGAGGACAATCAAATTTTAAGAGAAGAATTAAGAGAGGTCAATCAGGAGAATTTGGACAAACTGGACGAAAGAATGGAATTGTTGCGAGAAGAACTGAATAAGGAAATCAACCTTAACAAGAAAGCGATGAATAAGAAGATGGAAGAGGAAAACATAATGGTAAATCGACAGATTCGAGAGATTGACGGGAAGTGCAACCAGACCGAAAAGGAGGTACAAGAGTTTAAAGAAGTAGTGAACATCAAGTTTACAAATATCGAAGAACATAGCCGTAGGAAAGTAGAAGAACAGAGGAAGGAAACTCAAGAAGAATTCGGGAGAGTACGCAACCAAGTCGCGGAGCGGTGTGATGATATGCAAGAAACGATGACCAATATCACAGGTCAGGTGCGACAAAGCCGAGAAGAGATAGAAGCAATAAGAAATAGACCGACTCATTTCACCGGATTGCCCATCAACGAAAGCCGAGAGTGGCTCAACTTCCGACAGTATAAGCGTAAGCCGATGGAGTTCCTGGCTAGGGTAGAGGAATACTTCGCTAAGCATAAAATCACGCAATGGAGCCATAGCAGGGAAATCTTAGATGAGTCATTCCGGGAAATGACGGATAATTGGTGGATGGCCAACCGGAGTGAAATTCCCGACTACCAGCAGTTCCGGAAAATGTTTAAGTCGAAGTACTGGTCTGAGACTACTCAGAACTTGATCCGTGACAATATATGTAACGGACGATACAGGGCACAACTAGGCAGCAGCATGACAGCATATTTCTTGGGGAAGGTGTGCATGGCGAAACACCTCGAGCCGGCAATACCAGAAGAGTGCCTAGTGAATAAAATATCTTATCACTATGAGGAAGACATTGTCAGGGCCCGAAGAGGTAGCCAGATCAAGACGATCCAGGCGATGACCGAGTTGTTAGATGGATATGAAAACGAGGAATATTATCGGCAGAGCAGGAGGAGAAATGAAAGACCAGAGGCAAGGCCGAATCCATACCCCAATAACGGCAATAACCATCCCGGTAACCGGAACCAGCCCAGTAATTACGACGGCCCTAATAACCCGCCGCGTAATAACAATTTTAACAGCAATAATAATGGTATTAGGAATAACAACCCTTATCCTAATAATAGGAATAATTATTATCAGCCTAATAGTATCCCATACAGTCAGAGAAATCCATACCCCAGCAATAATGGTGACAGACCATACCCACCCAACCGAAATTACTATAATAATAATTATAGTAATAATAATAATAACCGACTAATTGAGATTAGTCAGTCACCTTACACTAGTCCAATTATTGCTGTTCCAAAGAAAGACGGACAAGTCCGGCTCGGTTTAGATGCGCGCGAATTGAACAAGACGATTGTGAATGACAGAACCTCTCCCGGTGAAATAGAGGAGATCTTAAAACGTTTTCATGGCACGAAGTTTATCAGCACCCGGGACACTGTTTGTGGCTATTGGCAAGTAGAGCTGCATCCACAAAGCCGTCAGTACGTGGCGTTCATTTTCGAAGGGCGCAATTACCAGTTCAAGAGACTGCCCTTCG
The DNA here is from genome assembly GCA_034769895.1 of Magicicada septendecula. Lineage (NCBI taxonomy): Eukaryota > Metazoa > Arthropoda > Insecta > Hemiptera > Cicadidae > Magicicada > Magicicada septendecula. The sequence goes on along the minus strand of CM068374.1, from coordinate 464,172,826 downwards.
GACTTGTCAATTCTGTCGCCATCTTTGTGGCATGCATGGATCAGATTCTCGGACAAGAAGCGCTCCAATTTACCACCGTCTATGTAGACGATTTACTCATTACATCCGAAACCTGGGAGGAGCACTGCTACAGAGTGGAATATGTACTAAGCAAGTTAGCGCAGAACAACATAACTCTGAAGTTGGAGAAATCCAAGTTCATAGCGCGCGAAGTACAATTCTTGGGTTTCAACCTAGAGGATAGAGGTATTACCCCGTCAGCAGAGAAAGTGGAGGCAATTCAGAGGTTCCCGGAACCAAGAAACAGGAAACAATTACAATCTTTCCTCGGACTCTGTAACTATTACAGGAAGTTTCAGAGCCGATATTCCGAGTTGACCGCCAAGTTTCAGCCACAGTTATCTGCTAAGAACAAATGGACTTGGGGTGAAGATCAAGATCTTACTTTCCGCTTGATAAAAGAGAAGTTTCTGGAGAGTGTTATACTTCGTCACCCAGATTTTAAAAAACCATTCTTTATAAACTGTGACGCTAGCGACCTGAGCTTAGGAACAACGTTATACCAGGAAGACGAGGAGGGACAACATCTGGTAATAAGCTTCGCTAGTCGCACACTGAACCAGTGTGAAAAGAACTACAGTGTGACAGAAAAGGAATTGCTGAGCGTGGTGTTCGCATGCAGCAAGTTCCGGACGTACATTCTCGGATATCAAGTCACAGTACGAACTGATCATAAATCCATCTCGTTCCTTCGTAGGTGCAAGTTGAGTCACTGCCGATTGGCTAGGTGGGTACTCGCCCTACAAGAATATGACCTGAAATGGGAATATATTCCAGGAAAAAAGAACGTGGTAGCGGATGTGTTGTCACGTATAAATCTGGAAGATCAGACTTTCGAGGGAGAGAAGGAGAGCTTGGTCAAAATTTATAACATCTTTAAGACCAGAGCCGATCTACAAGCTCTATTAATAAATATTCGAATCCATCAGCAGTCTGATCCTAAGCTGAAAAACATCGTGAGTCGTTTGGAAGCCAATGATGATACCATTTCCAAATATTACCACCTTAACAAAGGGATCTTATTCATAAAAACGGCCTTGGACGAAGAGACATGGAAGGTGATAATCCCGCACCAAATCGAAAAGGAGGTCATCATCGATTACCATGTCAGGTATGGTCACATGGGAGCGTTAAAAGTGATACAGGCTCTAGAAGAGAATTGTAAGATAAAAAATATCAACCGCAAGGTAAGAACGTACATCAAGTCCTGTAACATCTGCCAATGCGTTAAAATAAACAATGAGAAGAAGGAGGGTATAATGATACCGATTACTTCAAACGCAAAACTGGAAAAAGTGTTTTTGGATATCTGCGGGCCATTTCCCCGTAGCGGTGGTCGACACAGGTATAAATACCTGGTAATCATAATGGACCACTACACCAAGTATATAAAGCTATATCCGGTTAATCGGGCAACAACAGCAAAGGTTCTGGCGGTGATCATCGATTTGTATGTGCCAGAGATCGGTAGACCATCTTCCATTATTACCGACCATGGTACACAATTTAAAGGGAGGAGGTGGCGAGACACTTTATTAGCACTTGGGATCAAAACTTATAAGACGTCAGTCTACCACCCAAGTAGCAATCCGGCTGAGAGAGTACTGAGAGAAGTGGGTAGGATCTTGCGCACGTACTGTTACAACCAACAGAAAAAGTGGCAAGAGTACCTAGCAGCGACAGAGACATTCCTAAATTTCGCCCACCATCCAGCTATAGGAATTACACCATACTCAGCCATGTATGAGAAGCCGACTCCCCGAGACATTGAACAAATCATTGAATTTCCAACAAACAATTATCGGAAATTCAACCAGTTGAGGTTTTACAACAAGGTAGCAGAAGATCAAGAAAAACGGCAAGCCAAATACCAAAAGGCAATTATAACATTTGTATTGTAACATATAAAGAGGGTGAGAAAGTCCTCCTGAAAAATCGAGAGCTGCCCAGCACCTTAGAAGGCATAACCAAAAAATTATTATTACTTTATACCGGACCATATGTTGTGGTAAAGGATAAGCATAACAATACCTATGAGTTGAGGGAAATCGTTTCAGGAAAAATCAAAGGTGTGTACAATCAAGCATCTATGAAAAAGTATTATGAAGAATGAGTTGGGAGTTTTGAATTTAGAATTTATTAACATAAAAATTCTAAAATTAAGTAAGTACATCTTACTAACAAATATTTAAGAAGAAACTTTATGGAAAAATAGAAGAAAGGAATTTTGAAGTTAATATACAAAAAAAAAAATTTTTAAATGAAGTAAGAATAACTTACTATAACTAATTTTGTGAGAAAACTTTATGGTAAATAATTAAGAAGAAATTTGAATTTAGAGAAATACCAAAACATTCAGAAATAATTGTAAGATCAACTTACTATAAACAATTTTGAACGAAACAATTCTGGGAATAAATGAATTAAACAGAATTTGAATGTTGATAGAACGTCAGAACTTTGAAACAAGATAAGATCAACTTATTACAATGATTTATGAGAAATATTATGCCATTAAATAACAAGAAGAGTTAAATTTTGAATAAAACTAACAAAGTTCCAAAAATAAATATGTTCCATTAATAATTGAATTTAGAAGAAGATAAAGTGATTAATTCAGAAAAGAGAATTAATTTTAATCCAGAATAAATGCTAGATATTCACATTAGCATTTGAAGGAGTAGAGAAGAAAACAAAAAGAGTGTAATATGAAAGAGAAGGAAAAAATTTGGAAGCAAAGAGACTAATTACTTATGAAACGATAATGAAAACAGTTAATTAAGAGCAAAGAAGAACAACTCATACCAAACATATGGAGAAGATGATTTTGAACTAATGATAATAATAAGACCTATATGAAATGCAAAGAGAAGAAATGCCACATGAAATATAATATAAATGAATTAATGTTAATGAATGCGAAGGCGGATTAATAACTCTCTAAGAGAAAGAAAAGAACCAAAGTGTTTAAACCAAATGATCACTATAACAACCTGTATATCTAATATAAAAATACAAATTTAAAAAATTGAATATAATATATTAAGACCATTCAAATAATGAATAAGAAAATGCTATATGTAAAGACCATGCTAACACTGTAAGTAACCAGAAGGAAGTATAAAGAGAATTCAGATGGAGAAGAAAGAGAGTTACACTGTGACCAGTAACAAGAATTATTAAGAAAGGTTTTCAACCATAATTAAAATAAATATATCAGACAAGTTAAGAGTTTAGAAAAATATATATATATAATGAGTATAATAATAATTATGAAGATTTATTAAGATAGAAAATGTGAGATAATCTGAGAAACTACGAAGTGAAGAAACCAAAGATATTTTTATTAGTCGAAAATGAGACTACTTTTTATTTATTTATTCAATGACTGACTGAAGATAATTCCAGCAGCATTATGTTTTTTGAGCAGAGATGAATATGCCTCTGGACTCAAATTGTAGAAGTGGTGTATGGCCAGCAGAGATTGTGTAGCGTACAGTGCCCCTCTGATCTGCCCCAGCCCACGTGATAGGGAATGGTAGGGAATTAATATCCCAAGGATGCAACACGAAGTTTATAAAGAAAGAAAATGTATTACAACAATAATAATATCTCAGAAGGCACTAACTATCCGAAAAGGATCAGTAGTAAAATAAGTAACTATATATATAAAATTAATTAAACTCTAATATAAAAAGTCGATTTAAATGGGGAAGAAAATGAAATATAAGAAATGATGAAATTATCATAAGAAATTATTTCATCCATAAACTGTCTGAAATAATTACTTCTGGAGGAGAGCAATCTGTAACGTGACAGATAAATGCATAATAATGAATGGCATTTGATCATTAGAATAATAAAATTATAACATTTAAATCTGGAAGAAAGCATTAAGTTTAATATAAAAAATTAATTCATAGCAACTGTAGAAAGCAATCATTATTATTTAAAAAATACAAGTTCAAATAAAATGAGTTACTAGTGGTGAGTCATCCAAAACCAGTCTAATAACCCAAGATTCTTAAAAAAATATAACCCAGGAAGGTAAGGAGGATATAAAGAAACAATAAAGTGTGACTAAACCCACCACGACGATAAACAAAATTAAAAAGAAACGCTGAATAAGGCAAGATCCACCAATAAAAGTGATGTATTTCTAAAACTCCGAAGAAGATGAAGAAATCCCAAGAAACCCGAAGAAGATGAAGAAATCCCAAGAAACCCGATGGCATCAAGAAGAAGATGGAGAAGATACCAGTACAAGAAGACAGAAGAAAGAAGAAGAAGGCAGCATCCTGAGGAAGATGTCATGCTCTTATAAAAGACACCCATATCCCCATATCCCCAAAATAAATTATAAAATACCAATAAAAGTATAACGAAATAGTCTTTGACAGTAACAACATGTACATAAAATTAAGAGAGAAAAGTGTGTAAAGTAAAAGTTGCCAGTGAACCAAGATGAAACAATAATATAGTACCCAAGGAACAAATCTCCATTGTAAAACACTAACCAATTTATTATGTTAATAAGACAACACGACCATTTAGAAATAACAAAATAAAAGTGTAAAGTGAGCCAGTGCTAGTTTTGGGTATTATAGAAAATAAACCTTGTGTTTCATTCTTGGCAATCACAAACATTGAATACAATGAAATATGCAACTTTCAGTGACTTAAAAGTTGTACCATGTGAATACGTTAATTTGAATGATAACAAGATATAAATCTGTTTAAAGTGACATTTTGTTTTAATATAATGAGAAAAAACAGATTTAATTATACTATGACAGGGTAAAATTCCCCAAATACAATATTTAAAAGACAGTGTAAAGAACTGCATAATCCCACTTAGTATAATAGTTAGCAAATAGGAATATTAGATATAAGGTTTTTGTAAATATAGGATAAGGATTTTTAAAAATGTATTAGATATAAGGTCATTTATTTAAATTTACAACATCAGAACTGTAAATATAATTATTACTTATGTTAATAGTAATAAGTAATTAAGATGTTAGTTGGTAAAAAACCTTTTTTGTGAACAATATTTCAATGTTAGAAATAAGTATTTGATTGTAAAAAAATGTCTGAATGTTGAAGACAACCACTTATTTGGAAATATTCCTTATTTGTTTAACTGTTCATTGTATTGTAACCAATACTAATTATTGTTGTGTTATTTGAAAATATGTTTAGTTTATAATACCATATTTAAAAGTCAGAGAGGGTATCACACATCATTTATTGTTTGTAAAAATATTTTGTAAGAAAAAACTTGTTAAAAAATCTAGGCCAAAGAATGAAAACCAAACTTCATCAAAACAGAGAAATTAATCTTTTAAATGCAATTAAACAAAGGGGATCTGGATAAAATAAACCTGAGATAAAGCCATATAATTACACATACCACTTAGAAAGATTTTATAAAATTATATTCAGAATTTTAAATAAAAATGAAAATGACAAAACTCAGAAATTTGGAGAGGGGGATCATATATCCCAAAATAATATTTTAGAATTTAACCAATTCAAATAATTACAAGAAAATAAGGGAATAAAAACCTTTTAATACAATATGAGATTGTTAATAATAAATATAACTGAAAAATGGCTGAATTTGCATAATGACAGGAAGTTAATTTTTAATTTTTTACCAAATACAAAATGAAAGTAAAATTACTAATTTTGGACAGAAAACATTATAAAACGGCATTATTCAATCTTAAAATACGCCGAATGAACTGAAGGATTAATTTAAATTACATCTAGCAAATAAAATTGATTAATAACCAAAGTTTAGGCAGTTATGTAGTGTATTTGGAAATATGCACAGGATGCAAAATTATATTTGAACAATGTTAAGAATAATATTATATTGGCTAAGAGTTCAGTCGAAACTGGAGGAAATAAGATAGTTGATTATTGGTAATTGTACGGTGAACTTGACGAGCGGATTATAACCGAGCAACCTAACTAAAAACGGTAATGGCGAGTAAGTGAACGATACGTTTTTGTGAAATCGCGAGTGGCGAATAAAATCATTCTGGAACGTCCACATAGTGACAAAATCAATTGATAAAGACTAAATAACACTGGACAGCACATAACTACACCGAAAAACACTATAAAACACAAGAAAACAGTATACCACATAACCATACATTAGTGCCTGAATCATAAAAAGTGAACGAACTTATAACTACACAGATATACTAAATACAACACAGAAACTTCACTCAAGACACTACACAACATCAGAAGCAAGATTTGCAGACGCCAGGACGTGAATACTACCAGAAAATATCAATTTTGGAACGTCGCATATATGGAGGACATTTTTGCTAACTTCACGGCAGCCATTTTCATTCGTCGTGAGCAACGCCTTCTTGTTCCCGTCAGCTGTGTTGGTGACAACAAATTATTTTATTCCAATTTATTTTTTCAATGTATGTACTTAGTATTAGTAATTAACTTGTTGTAACGTTATACTTTTTAAATATTGGCCCGATTTCTCTGACTTTGATCATAATTAGTTGTTCAAAGAACCTTTTCTGAATTTTATATATCAAACATTGTAACTGTTTCGATACCCTGAGAGTCGATTTTATAATCGAAAAGAGTCTAATTTTCAATTATTTAATAAAACTTTTATAATTTTTACTTCAAAATAGTTCTTTCTTTCATTAATATAATAAATTACAATTAATATAATCTTAGTAGCCAACTACCAGAATTTTACCACATACAAAGGAAGATAACCTCCAAAACGAAAAAAGTAAACAAATATCGATTGTTCTGGAGACAATCTTATGAGTGGTTGTAGTTTATTTGGAAAATACAAGAACATCAATAACATTTCATAGAGAAGTGATACACATTTTAAAACTTCACAAAACACCATTAATTAATTGATAAAAAAGAAATTTTTTTTTTAAATCATAGAATTTTTTTTTTATAAACACAATTATTTTTTTTTGATTTCTTCAACAAGTAACATTTTTATATTAAAACGTTTTGTGATACTACACATACATCTCTTCAGTAGCATAACACTATTTGACAGGTCTTGCTACATTTGGGACTCGATCAACTGGGAAACTAAGGAAGTGTTTCAGACCAGCGAGACTTCGAGAGCCACACCAATTATCATTAAACACACTGAGTTTATTAATTTATTACAAGACACACAAAATGAAATGTGATATGTATCTATGTACATATATTAAAAATTTACTGTCCATGTTATTAAACTTTAACTATAACTTGAGAGGACGAGGTAGCACGTCAGGAATTAAATGTGTATTATTGTATCACGTAATTTGGAAAATAATTACCGGTATTACAGATTCTAAACAAACCACCGACATCGTCATCAACAAAAGCGGAAATGATCAGCTGGTTGAAAGCTCGAGGCGTCCCTTTCCCAGATAACCTTCTTAAGGTGGAACTATATGCGTTAGTTCGATTACATAAGCCACCAACGCCTACCTATGTGATCGATAAAAAGCATCTGAGTTGGGTTTCAAAGTAATTCGTCTACCGCCCTATCACTGTCATTACAACCTTCTTGAAATGGTTTAGACGAATCTAAAAAATTACGTAAAGGTTAGGAATACAACCTTTAAACTGGCAGATATTGAAAACCTATTTAGAGAATCTGTTGTCAACTTTACTTCCGACATGTGGACTAAATACGTCGACCATGTAGAGAAGTTGATTGATGAAGACTGGAGGAACGAGGGGTTAAATGAAGCAAGTGTTCAGGAACTGATTGTAAACTTAGCACCTGATGACTCCGATGAGGATGAATATGACGACACCACTGATGAAGACGATTTTGGTGGTGCACCTATAGTATAAAGTTGCACTCAACCCAAGCTACATTTAGCAAAACAACAAAATTGCTACATTTTGTAAATATTTTATTAGAATTTTGAATTTTAATTGTTGTAAATTTGTAAATATTGAAAAACTTGTATATAACTTTTAATGCGGCCATCGGCAGTCTCAAGCCTGCAAAATAAGCATCAGAGCTTTGAACGCAGAGAGAAAGTTAATTTTAAAATTCCGAGTATATACTTAGTTGAATTTTGAGCTCAAGTTTAAAGCCTTGTATAAAAAAAGTAAAGTAGCCTAACTAAGTTATTTAGAATTAATTTGACGAGTAGTATAAAAAGATACTAAAAGTAATGCATCCGCTACGATGAATATACAACAAGCCAGCGAGATCGGCCGCTGGCAGTTCTCAGTGTCATTTGACGGGCCGATTTAATCGCCCGCTAGCAGTTCCAACAATGAACCATAGGGCCATTTAACCGGCTTCTGGCATCCAAAGGGAGTGTCTCAGAAAAATAGTTGAAAAGTAAATTAAATGATCAGAATTTTAGTTTTTAATAATAACATTTTTTTAATAACAGTCGCGTAAATAATTCTCAGAAGTTTAGAAATCACAATATTTCAAAATAAACAAATAAGAGTAAAACATTTGAAAATCGTCGTACAAACTTCGTGTTTGGACTTATTTTAAATGAAATCACAGTCTGAATTAAATGGAACGACCAAAACTATAAGATTAAGCAGAATAACAAAATTTAATTTATTATAGTAATCTGTATTTAAAAAGACAGAAGCACAGGTCAAGTGCCGTCCCCCGTCTATTGTTAGGCGGCCTGCCAGTGTGCGTGCGTGAGCCAAGGGTCTCGTAACCCTCTAGCCGCCTTCACTGCCTGGACAGCGTATAGTGTGGAGGCGGATGCGGCTATAGTAGCCCAACGGCTGCACACATGGGCTGAGTCAGTTAGCCTACTGCGACTGGGCAGAGGGAGCTCGTCAGCTGAGGTGAAAGCAACTCTCTAGGGGAAGTGCACCCCGTAATCAAAGTTCCTGGTCCTCCAGGTTGGGGGTTGGATCGGAGCATTCACATAGCCCATCTGTCAAACTCTTTTATGTGCAGAAACCTATCAGTTTCTTGACCAGTCACTTATACAAACTGGCGGAGGCTGTTAAAGGATGCCTTGACTCAGTAATGGGTTGTCGCGCCGCTGAAGAAGAAGTACGTACCGACTTTATCTAACGACACTATGGACAAACCTTCCACAAAACTAGGTCCATGACTTCGCAAACATGAAAGAGATATTAATCATAAGACTACGAAGAAGGGTATGACGTAATAGATAATTAAATTAGGCCTACAATAATCACCTGTCGCAGAGCACGGTGTTTTCCGCTTCACCTACAGAAACGCGGCGGGCGCGGGCGGTAGTTGTAATCCGCGGAAGGCCTGTAGGTTTCAATCAACACGTGTACGCAAATCATTAAACCGTGCACACAGTAAACATTTACAAGGTAAAGTAGTTGATACTGGGTGTGTCATATTGGCAGCGGTAACCTTGGCAAAAATTACACGCAAAATTTACCAACAACTACAGTCCAGAGCAGCAAACTGAAGCAGAACTGATTGTGGTCCTATTTTATAAAAGTCTTACGTCAAAATTACGTGACAGCAAGCATAGTCATCATCATCATCATATTCACGGATTAAAGCAAGGATAATTTGTTCCGGTCTCAAATAGGCAAAGATTATCCTCGGACGTCCCACACCTCTCCGTCCCCTCGGCTTATAGTTCCATAGTTGTTTGGGGATGCGGCAGTCATCCATTCGGCAAAGATGTTCCCACCATTTCAGCCGATACTGGGCGATCCTGTCGAGTATACTCATAATATTCAGTTCCTGGCGTATATCTGTGTTTCTTCTATGATCATAGAGGGTATACCCTGCCACGTGCCTAAGAAATCTCATTTCAGCCGCTTGGATGCGGCTGGCCTGGCCTTTCGTTAAACTCCAATTCTCAGACCTATAAAGAAGTGTGGAAAGAGCCATCACCTTGTAGAATTTTAGGCGTGTTCCTTTACTTGCTGACTTAAGAGTTCGCTTGACAGTCCCGCACATAAGGTTGAACTTATGCAACTTATTCACAACGTCGTTGCTTGCATTATAAAGCACACTGTAGCCCAGGTATTCAAAATTGCTAACTTGTTCCAGGACAGTACCATCTGTAACAATTTTTGCCCGTACGGGATCAGTTCCACGAAAAGCCATCGCCTTGGTCTTACGTGTGGATATCTGCAATCCAAAGTCTTTGCAGATTCCATTTAACAAATGTATCCCCATCTGCAATCTGTTTTCCGAGTCCGACAGAAAAGCCTGATCGTCCGCAAACAACAAAGTGTCAGTTGTAGAGTGACCAATCATAAAATCTTCTGGAAGACACATCTGCCAGTTTTGTATGACATCGTCAATATACAAATTAAAAAAAAAAAGTGATAATAGCAACTATAGTGATTTGACATAATATTTAAATTTTTTACTTAAATAATTGAAATATTATTAGTGCACAAATTTTTAATAATTCAGATTTTAACTAATACTTAATTCTTGATACATCAATGAATAAATTATTCTCAGAATTCTGAAAATTAAAATCTGTCACTAATTTTTGAGGGTAAGTGATAAAATAAGATTTGTGCGTCATAAGCCATCTTTATCAGTCGACATAATACACGTTGTTCCGTAAGTCGGCTTGACAAAAACTTACTTTTTGACAACTATGTAACGATGAAAGTTGTAAGATTCAGTCATTAGCCATACATAATTTTAAAACATGTCTGTCGACATTTCAACATTCTTTACTAAGGTCATTAGAAACTAATTTAATATACATAAAAATAAATAGAAATAATTTTTAAAAACAAAGCGAAACTTTGTACCTGGAAAATAAAGCGTTTTCAAACCTAAGCTTGTATAGAATATTTTCTTTATTTTCACCAGTAGAACACGTTCTTACTTTCGAAGAACAAAGTACAAACGAAGTTACTTTTGTTTCTTCGCGAGACATTCCTGTTCTAGGATATGCATTATTGACTGTACGTAACACAAAATGTTTTAAATAAAACAGAATAAAATGCACAAACTACTTCTTCTTCTTCTTCTTGAACACTACAGCCCAACGTGAGCCCTGCCTTCCAACACCAATCCTCTCCAAAGCTCCTGTCTATTGCCATCTCAGTATCCTCATATCCATTCTTCTGAGATCTTCTAGCACATCATCCATCCATCTTATCCCAGGTCAGCCCGTCTTCCTGCTTTCATAGACTTGCACCTTCAAGATTTTCTTTGGCTTACACAGATCATGCACCCGCTCTCGGTGACCTACCCATTGTATACGTTGAACATTTATGAAGCTCACAATGTCCTCATGACTCAATAGATCATCTGTCTCTTGGTTATTTCTTATTCTGCATTCGCCATCTTCTTTAACCGGGCCATAAACACGTCTTATGATCTTTCTTTCAAGCCTTCTTCTTGGTGTTTCTTGTTCCGTGTCCATGTCTCGCCTCCATAAATAACACCCGCCCTGATAACTGTCTTATTATATTTTATTATATATCTTATGACTAATGAGTTTGCTTCTCAATAGTCTGCTGTTGGCATAATATGTCCTATTTCCTATTTGCGTCCTGTCACGGATCGTCATGTTTATGAACTTATTAACTGTATCAAACGTATTTGCTGCATACATTACATAATGTATAAGAAAAACTAAAAATTGTAGAACTTCAATGGTTTTAATAAATAAGTCTTGTAAATGCTTTGCAATACATACAAGTAGTTAATGGTAAATATGTTATGCAATAGTACACTATTTGATTTTGAAATAATACAACTTAATTAATATACAAAAATATATGACATAATATTTAAAAACAAAGATTGTATCACTAATATAGAAAAAATATAGTAATAAAAAATTAAAAAGTACAAAAAAGTAAAAATATCCAGGTTTTAATTTTTGTAGACTTCAGTTTGACCCTCCCCCTAGCCTGGGATAGCAAGGCCTTAAGCTGCCACTGGATAGTAAGGTAATCAATGTATTAGTATAACATGTTTTAACATGTTATAGTATTTTGTCAAAGTTAAATTGCAGTTATTTATAGACGGCGAATGTTATATTTGATCAAAGTCAGTAAAATGGAATTGTATTTTTTTATGGTAAGTGTTAAGTTCCACATATTTTACTTTTCACTTGTGCAGCAGGTTGTTGTCCGGGAGACGGTGTAGGTCCCACAGCGTTGCGGTCTAGTTCATCTTCTTCTTCAGTTGGTGCAGCAGACCTGAATCCTTGAGGTGGTGGTCTACCAATACTAACAAAACCAAATGTTTGAGTTTTGGGTGCTGGTGAACTACACCAGTCCTCAAAGTTGAACTGACTCACCTATTGACGTTATATAAACATTATTCATTATTCATGTACATAACGTTTACTTATCCTGTACATTATTCATTATCATACTCTTTATTGTTCGTAAACACTGTTCTTCACCCATTTGGAAAGAATTGTTTTTGTTTTTATTTTAAAGACTCAGTCACATGTTTGACCAGCTTGCCTTTCCTCAAATTTGACTCATTTTGTATACAAAGAAGTGGACGATTTCTTACAGCACCAGTCAACCTTGACTTGTCATGTTAGTCAATTTGCAGTTAAGTGTTACTGTTATATATTGGAATGTAGGTGAACAGTTTTTTTTTGACTGGCACATAAATTTAAAAACCAACTGATATTATAGAACGATACGTAGGTGCGTGTTACATCATAAACGTACCTAGGTGCCTAGGTGGTACGTAGGTGCATCATAAGTACGATATAAATTTAATTTGATTATTCCCAGCCAGTTGATAAACACAGATTTGGAACAGCTATCAAGTTGATTAATTTAATACGTTCCAGGAGTTTAATAACAATTATATGAGAAAACACGCTTACTTTGAAACGTAATTATAACTATACATTTATTAAACGACAAACTGCATGAAAGCAGACAGTAATGTGTTATTTAAAGTTAACACTAGATGATAATACAAAAACAAAACACAAATATTAAATCAATTAAAAACATGTTAAAAAGTTACATTCGACAAAACAGAAATTTGATGTGCTTTTTAATAATTCGGAAGTGTTCAGAAGACTGAATACAGGATTTTCGAAATCACTTGACGGACATGTTGTGTGATAATCAGAGGTTCAGAGAAAAGTAGTTATTACTAAAAAAATAGAAAATATTTACCTGCAAATAAATCAGAGTTGAAAGATTAGAATTATGATATATTAAGTATAGGGTTTATAAAAAAAAATAAGGATATTGTAAAACGTCATCGAATTTGAGTATGTGCTAGAAATAAATGAACAAATAACTATAAAATAATTCAGAACATAGAACCGATATACGTTATCTTTAGTATTCTACTGCAAACAGTTAAGATAAGGTGATAAATAAACAAAACATAACAATATATGTAGTCTAACCCCTGACAAGCTACTAGGTTCTTATATAAGAGAACATAACTGACAGCGGAAAATTTGTTACAGAACTGAGAGAGAGGAAATAAAGAACAAGAAACATGTGTAGGACAATTTTGATTTGAGGAGAGAAATAAAAAGAGGGTACAGGATTTGAAAATTTTGACATCGCAAGAGCCTAAAATTTTGACGTATAGCCTGTATAATCGGATTTTCGGTAGGAAGAAGAAGAGGAAATGAAGAATCCCAAACGGTTCTGTAAATTACGCTACACAGTTTATGAAGACTATAGCTGTTAAAGCTTTGTGAAATAAAATGTTAAAGCTGCGTCTCTGATTATTAATATACTTTCCTCTGAGAATCACAAATGCCCAAACAACACTTATACTTAATACAAGAACTATAACTATTACCATTAATATAAGTGCTTATCAGTTACTGAATATCGATGACAATGTAGTCGTATTATCATCAGAAATGACATATTATTTATTGTCATAAATAAATAAATACATTGGGATACATTCCATATTTGTTGGTAATTCGATTCGGGATATTTAGTTGGTTATCCGATGGATACAATCTAAAAACCCTTAACAGCTATAGATTTCTGATAATTCAGCTTATTTATTTGTTAAATTTTGTTACTTTTTATTGCTTTTCTATTTTCTAGAATTTTTAGAATTGCTCTAGAAAAGGAAAAAAATGTGACAAAATTTTAACAAATAAACAATCTGAATTCTGTATATCCCCTTTATTAAAAGCTGTTATTTACTTTAGTTAATTTTTATATTTTGCATTCGGATTATAGTTAGTTTTTACAGACACTTGACCTTTCCTTAGCTTCTCCAACCCCCCTCCATCATCATGCCCCACACATGTCCGGATACACGCCCTAAACTGATGTTCACCACCCTAACATCCTTTGTTTAGTTGTTCACTGATCTCTTTGACAATAGCTTGATAAGTTGAAACAGCTGTCAGAGTTAAATACAAACTGCGAAACGTACCAAGTGTTTATATATTTTTAAAAACCTTTGTATTAATATGTTTCACCAAGTGCCCAGTGAGTCATCAGTTAATATCATATGGTTAGCCCGTGTTTGTAGAATAGACATACATAAGCAGTCACACATTGGTAATCTACGAAAACCAGCCTGTCAGAAGCGAAGACCAAGAAAGTCGTGGGTCGAAGAACGTGTGGTGGAAGATTCAAAGATCTCAGAAAAGTAAGACTTGGAGGAGAAATAGTAGAAACAGAAGGGAATAGTGTAAATCAAAACTCAGAATAGGGAAGACGACCACTCTTCTGTGTACCAATAGTGCTATAGAGATAGTGCTGTTTCAGAATAAAAGTTTCATAAACTTTTAATATAGTGTTCTAGATTAAGCGCAAAAGTACAAATATCTCTATCTTCATACAAATAATATTACACAAATCAGAATATTGGACAATACGATTAAAAATAGATAAATAATTGTTTCAGATCAAATAGTACAGTAAAGAAGGGTGGCCAGTGAGACAAAAAGCAATGGGTTAGAAACAGTAGCATTTGAAAGAAATTGAAGATATCACAACTATACGCCGTTGTAAGAAAGAAGCTCCCCGATTTTAGAGCTTTCTGCAAGGGTAGATAGATAGATGGGCAAATAACACACAAATGGAGAAACAGTATTATTCTTCGTCACTCGTTTTCTTCTAATGTTTAAATGAATATATCACAAATGACAGCTCAGTGTGTTACTTATTTTGTGTTCGGCATGTAGCTAAGTAATTTTGGTATGATAGTGAAAAAAGTTCACGCAGTAGGTACTGATATTCAATTATTTCGGGAAACGGCTGTTCGAATAACAAACAAGTTACATTTGGTCTATTGTATGTTTGATCCGTGATTAAAACTGATCACACAAGTGATGTCGAGATCAAACGTGTTCGAATGATTGGAAATGGTAAACATTTTAGTAAACGCAAAAATGAGGTGTCAACCAAAGAAATTGTCACATATATTGCAACAACACAGATTATAATTATCGCATAGGATAATATGTGTGTGTGAAAAAATTACACACAAGTCTATATTGGAGTAATGAAGAGTTATTTATTACACACAAGAATAATAGTTTATATGCTGTATATTAATTTACATAAATGTCATGCATTGATACACATTAAATAAAGTTTATATTGTTCGATTAGCTCGATTTTACTTGTTGGATGAATATCCAAAACACTAGATTATCCGTCCTCCGGATGTACGTATCCTCCTCTCGGCGTCGCTCTCCGTCCTGGCGTCCTCTTCATCGGCGGGTTGCTCCAGGGGCGATTCCACTTGCACGTCTCTCTGACGATTCCGTCGAACTGTTAACACCAAATAGACTTTACACACTAGTTGTCACTCTCACAATAATTAGTGTTCTCGCTCGCAAAAGTTATTATTAATTTATAACGTTAATTGTTTTAGATCTCAGGGTGATATGGGTAACTATTTTAAAACGGTGTATTGAGCTTACACCTTCCGTGAAAGCTTCAAGTGTTCAATAATTCCCTATGAGGATAACCTTGACTAACACGAAAAGCACTTAAATATAATAATAAATTTTACTTCGGTTGTTTACCCGCCTGGTTCTTTACGCGAAGCTCGCAAAGAGTTCCAAGTTTTATTGCAATTTTATATTTCTATACGTTCATACGAGGAAAACTCTCGCCGACGGACGCAACTTCACCCGGCAAATGCTATCGAAGAACTGTGCCGATGCGTATTCTATCTTTAAGTATACTATCCTTCCCTTATATATGTGTGTTAGTTTCCCCTTGGGTTTTATCTGTCTCCTCTTCATTCTTCCTCTTCTTCATCTTCAATAGTCTTCATCTTGGTTCGGTTCTCCTCTTCTTCTCTTCTGGTTTAAATTCTGTTTAATTGTAGGGATCTGTTCTCTTCTTCTGGTTCTTCTTTAGTTCTGTGTTCCTCATTGTTTTGTCTATCATATTTTTTCTTAAGTATGTTACGTGGTTCCCTTCTTTATGTTTAGGTTGTTGGCTCAATCACTTGGGTTGGGTAATATCGTTGTACGTCGTGTCAAAATATTTACATTTTAATCATTTTTTATACATTTTATTTTATATGAAGTATTTTTATATCAAGAATTATCTTTTTTATCACTGGTACGGGATTTGGCTTAATTGTATCGTTACAAGTGACAAAAGAAAGTGAATCAACAGTAGTGGTGAGACATCACGGGGACGACCACAACAGGGATGAGTAGTTAAGATAATAAATTAACTAACTTTCACAGCATTTACCATTTTAAATGGGTGATCAATAAGATAAATTTGTTCAGATAGGGTGTCCACAGAAATTCTGTTTTAATTTTCCCTGACCTACTTACAGAAATTTCCCTGACTCACTAAAATGCATAGTACGTTAATTCTTTGAGCATTATATTTTACAAGGAAGAAAATGAAAACCCAGCCTCCACCTTCCCCATAGCTGGCCTAATTCTCTCTCCACTTTCTTTTTTCTTCCTCTTTTATTTTATTTATTTTTTATTATTTATTTATTGAAAAATACAAATACATTGATGGCATTTTAAAAATAAATATTTCCATTATTACCTAAAGGTAACACTTAGGTAATGTAAGAATGAGAGTATTTTCACTAGAACTTAATAAAATAAAATATGAACAAGATAAAATGGACTAATTAATAGAACAACTTACATGGTAACAAATAATTATAATAATCAGCTATAGCTTTCAAAATTGAAAATGAACCAGTCCAACAGGATGAGAATGAAAAAGAAAAATATGCACTCTTTCAAAATTTACTAGTGTGATCTCTTCATGTTCTCCAGCAGCTTTTTCTTTTCCCCAATTTCTACACCCTCCATTTCTCTTTCAAGTTTCAACTTTTTTCTTTTTTCTTCCAACTCTTTCAACTGTAATTCAATTTTCCTTTTCTCTATTTTCTTTTTTTCCTCTTCTGACTGCATTTCTTTTTTCTTTTCCAAATATGATTGATATCTTCTTCTTGAAGATCTGACCGAGGTAAGCATACTTCTGTTGATAGTCACATTCCTCAAACCACCTAGATGCTTTATGCTATCACAAATAACTCTTTGGGACACAAGGGATTCTTCTAGAAGATTTTCAACTAGTAAATGCGTACGAATATTAATGAAATTAGTGTCTTCTGATTGGTCAATCCCAGGTCACATGGTTGATATTAGCAGAAGATATCTGAGTTACATGCAAAACCTTGTATAAATCTGCAAGAGCTTGCATTGATTTTATCTATGAATTTTATTACTCTATCATTGATAAGAGTTAAAAGTTAAGTTTTTTCCCTATTAAAGAAACCATACTTAAAAAATAGTTGGAAACCTCAGAGTATATAAAAACTGGAGCTAATTACATAAACAATCCACTGTCAAAGTTTCACTTCGACGGGTTGATTACCGCGGAAGATGTAGCGAATAAAGTTTATAACACGCGCACCCGCGCACAATTTCACAAACAAAGTACATAACATAAAAGAACACATTTTTATAAAGAATTTGACATAACCTATGTCCTTAACCATCGCTAAATACAAAACTTACAGCTAAAAGACAAAATTTTCCATAAAACCATTTTAAACGTGTCAATGTTCGTCATCCATGCTTAGATACGATTAATATAGCTTATCATCGTGTGTTTTGTTGCAATATATATATATATTGGTAAAACCGTTTTGCCAACCCGTAGATCGGATGCATTTGAACTGAACGTGTGTCCAACATCCGATACAAACACTAGAGTAAGAAGAAGCTTTGCTTACGATGGATTGGTCCAGATTCTCACAATGGATACAGTTTCTCAGTGTGGTGGATTGTCCACATACGGAAAAATTGAGGAAACACATTCGACAAATTAAATATTAACTACATGCTCATGGGCAGCAGACTTGGTGGAAGACAAATAATTAGACTGATCAGACGAAGAGGACCTAGAAAGCTTTCGAATTATAAACTAGAAAGCCAAAGCGAGGAATAGGAATTCAGGGATTCTTGGAACGGGTCAGAACCAATCAGAGGTTGTAGACCACAAATGATATGACCTGAGAAACATTTTTTTAGATATGTTAATTGTTTTGCTTCATTTTGTTTTACAATAATAATATATGAGGGAACAACAAACACTGTTTGTTCCCAGTGGGTAACGGTTAATGGAGTTTTTATTGTTGCAACGGAATGTTGCATGAGATTACGTTGGGATTTTGAATAATTATGAATAGTATGCAAAGCATTCTGCTCCTACTATGCGGTTACATAATGTGTTAGTTTAACTGTACTGTACTTGTGTATTACATGATGATTACGTGTACCGGATATGCACGGAGCGACATTTTTCGTATCAAGTACACATTACAAGGTCATTCGTCTGGCAACAATGATTTGTCGCGGTCTAACGTATAAGACCAGTTTTACCTAAATAATATTTACACAAATATTTACCTAAATATTACCTGAATATATAATATTATTATATTTAAATAATATTTACCAAATGCTGTTTAGACACCATGGAAAATATTTTCTCTGGGTCATACAGACATACAGAAAACAAAATCATCATCATCTCTCACACCTAAGGCATTCTGCCTACAGCATCCGCATTTTTGCATCAGTTCAACTCTTTCTCCAGCGCTTCCTAGGTGGAAAAATATTAATTTTTCCCAGATCTAAGGTAATTGTAACAATATGCCCAACCAAAACTTTTTAATTACAGTGGATTCCGAGTAATGGGGCCACCAAGAGAAATAGGGTCAGCCGCTTTATTGGGCCAATATTCAAAATACAAAAACAAAATGGGTTACACACAGAAATATCCTTCGGTTAATAGGTGCAACCCGCCGGTTATTCGGTCCAGTTTTCTGTTTTCCTCTTCTTAAAACGTAGATATATGCTTATTTTGAAGTACATAATTTACACAAGTAGAAATAGACTTCTGTGTACAATACATACTATAAACAACTCCATCCACCATTACAAGATTGTTATTATATGACGGGAAATGATACGACTTTGGCTGAAAGAAATAAATTACAATATACAATCAAAACTTATCCGCCTAACACTAATCAACGGAAATTCACAGAACTAACTGGAATCCGAAAACTACAATTTCTCGTGTCTTGCTACAGGAAGAAAAATTACAACAAGAATAGGTCTTAAGAGACGGGCTTCTAATACACGACCCTAAAGACTCCAGAAATTTTTGCGGATGATTATATAAAACTATAGTCGAAAGTATAGGCCTATATGGAGCAGAACTGTGGGAAATTAATAAAAGAAATAAATCCATAATAAGAGCTATGGAGATGGATTACTGGCGGAGGTGCTGTAGACTAACAAGACTAGACAGAGTGAAAAATGAAGAGATAAGACAAGCGATGGGAATCGACCTTGACATTATAGAAACAATAGAAGCAAGAAGACTGAATTGGTTTAGACACCTAAAAAGAATGTCGGATGAGAGATGGCCAAGGAAGGTATGGGAATGGACTCCACCCTCTAGAAGAAAAAAATGAAGACCTAAACATTCATGGAAAATGGACGTCGAAGGTGCAATGAATGGAAGACGACTTACAGAACAGGACTGTTTAGACCGGCGCTAGTGGAAACTAGGATGCGAGAGGCGGCGCCAGTCGTAATTAAATCGCCTAAAAAAAATATCTATAATGATGGCGAAATTAGTTTGTTTTATCGACCAAAATATGGTTTTCTATGTACACATATAGAATTAACAGACTCAAAAAAAAAACGATGGACCGTGTTACTATGCTCTGTTCTACGAATGAATATGCCCGATAGTTATAAACGCAAGTTACTTGTGATAGGAAAGTCGGTTAAACCTCGTCCTTGTAAATCGCTCAGTTTACGGATTCATAAATATTTTAACAAAAAAATTTATGGACGACAATAACAATTTTTTATTTTGTTTGATTTTGTCGTTTATCGAGTATATATTTAGCCTTATGTTTGCATTTCTTAAATGATATCTTAGGGTGCATCCTTTAACTCTCCTTAAGAAATTTATCCTTGACATGCCTTGGTCTGTTGCTATAAAATCTGTCCTGCTTATTCCTGTGAAGATTATGAGTAGATTATGAGAAGATTATGGTTACTTCTGATAGGTGTAGTTTCCCTTTCAGAGGTAACCAGCCCCTAGCTAGGTAGTTAGGTGATGGGGCTGCCACCTTAAGGTTTCCCCTACGTGCCTGATTTTCTGTTGGGGTTTTCTCCCTTAGCCTTTGAGGATCCCTCCACGCCACAAGGCAGTGGTTACAACACATAAATAGAATGAGTGACTAGAGTATACCAAAAAAGATAATCCAGTTAAGCCTCTTGTAGAACGAGATAGAGGCAGACCGACCAAGAAAACGGTGGCTGTGAAGACGGAACAGGCTGCAAGCCTAAACCTTGAAGTGAATAAGAAGAAGAACAACTTTTCCTTATAAGTGTTTTGTAAACTGGGATACGTAGTTAAACAGTGAAGAAACGTTTTTCTGAATACAGACAACAGTGACGTACATGCACGCATAGATTATTTTAAAAACATCACTTTCAAAGATTTACCACGTAACAACACAAGTCTGGTTTAATTAATGAATCGCATTCTGCATGAAACAGAAGAAAACGTTTTAAGTTCGTGCTCCAGAACTACAGGAGTCAGTGCCAGAGTCACCTTGCTTCAAGCTATACAGTTTGTGGCAGATAGTTGGCAAAAAGTAAGTTTAACAAGAATTCAAAATTGCTCTGGTTTTCCCGTCGGTCAAAAGCATCAGGTCTTCTGCTGCCAGAGGCAACAGTTATGGATGCAGACGCAAGCTGCTTACTAAAATAAGCTGAAAATTAAAAAATAATTCATGACGAATGGGTAAAGTATAAAATATTTTCACGAAAACGAAGAAATTGACGATGTCATGTTAGGAAGGATGACATGCAAGCAGCGGACAAAAGTGATGATGTAGGTGAACCAGGTTTAAAGACCTTCCGATCGTGCAATTCATAAAAATTAACAGATTGCGTTGGGCCGGACATGTGCAGAGAATGGCGGAGGATAGAATCCCAAAAAAAATCATGAATTATTTGCCGATGGGAAGGAGAAGGAGGGGAAGACCGCGTACAAGATGGCTGGACCAGGTTGGTAAGGAGGCAGTGAGGCTGGGTGCAGCAAATTGGTGGACATTGGACGGGAGTAGAGACTAATGGAGACGATTTCTTTTGGAGGCCAGGCCCCGGACTGAGCTGTAGCGCCGAGGATGTATGTATGATTAACAGCCTAGGTCATATTTATTGGACAGCGTGTAATTTGAGGGGGTGCAATTATAAAATAGCTATGTTTATTGAGTTTTTCCTTACGATATTTGTAAATTAATTTTAAGTTAAAAAGTAAGTAAGAAACGTGGTGGTAAAAATCTCATTGCTACTTTACGCACTGCGGGGTTGAAATTACCCCTAAACTCCTCCTTCTTGTTTTGGATTTTTTGCCACCAATGGACGGAGACTTTTCTGTAATGTTGTGTCCTTATGTGTAGGCATATCACCCCCGCGCGCTCATACACTCAAGAATTAAATTGGATATTGAAATAATAGACATTCATTCAACAAAACCAACTAACTACTGATCGCTTTATTTACACAAGCAATATTTCATAAATATAATTATATACCACTACCGACTCGGAACACAAAGTTTGTTATTGGTTAAAACGTAAAAGTTTTACCTTATAGCCTGAACCAGTTTTCTCTTACTATAAGCTTCGTCAGAGGCTACCACTGGGAGCGCTGTCCGTCTTGTTCTTGATGACTTTTGAAGGATCGATGTTGTGTGTGCGGGGTGTGATATGTTCGAATAATGCGTGTGATTTGAATTGTGTCTGTTCGTTTAGGATGTCGTTTTTATGTGTTTTTGTGTGTTTGTATATTTCCAGTTGTTCAAGAGTGTTTGCCTTTTTGTGTACGTGTAGAATATCCACATTTTTATTGTCGATGTTCTTTTATGTGTGGTTTGCTTCAATGAGGTGGTTTGCAAAGGTGGATTAGGTAGTGGAGTGTAGTGCCTTTGTGGGTTCAATATATCTTTGTTTGAAGCTAGATTTTATGCTAGTACTAGCGTTATTTAAGAGAGTTATTAGTCGCACATAGTAATTATGAAGACATATGAAAAATTTTCCAGTCATGACAATTTATATTCATATTCAGTAATCTAAATATGGCCTCCTACTAATTCTTTAATTCATGTTACAACCAGCAGATTACAAGCTGGTGACATGTAACGTCGCATTTTCTTGTACTAAATAAATTTACAGGCAGCGCCTGCTGTGAGACAGATTAACAAGTAAAGGTATTACTTAAACCTTCCGAACCGATTGGTCTTAATGCGGACTTTCAGGCACACGCGCGGCGCCATCTTCAGAGCTGAGACCTGCACTGGAAACAACGTTTGGGATATATAGGCCCGCCAATCGTAACTGAACAGTAAGCTGCGCCGACCCAATGCATGAATCCCCCCCCCACTTATAAGTATATCTAAGTCATCTAGAGAGAAGAGAAGGGAGACGACGCGATAACAGTTCACTGTCTCACTACCATATTATCTCCCTCTCTGTGACACACATGCTTCCATTGTTCTTGCCAGTCTTGTTGCAGCCGATGTTCACACTATCAAACACTGTTGTACAGCACTGTAGTGCGCATGTGCGAAATAAATGAAAATTTTCCTAGCCTCGCAGCGAAGTGTTTGTACACTGCGCATCTCTAAGCCGCTGTTCAGTTTCTACCTTCAATCTGGATTTTTTTACTTGGAAAGACGTTAGTTAGGCTATCTACTGTATATACATTATACATTAATTTTGATCAATAAAGTATCCTGAAAAGAAGGTCATAATAATCCGCTGTAGAAAGGTATATGAAATATCTATAAATAAAAAGGGTAGTTGAAGGGGAGGGGGTAATTTTCTATAAATGAAAATGATAGATATAGGGGGAGGAAACAATTTTTATATGTGTACTACGTTATCGGCAACAAAGAAATAGTTTGTTGTTAAAATTCCTTTCCTGGCTGTTTGGCCGTAGTACAATGTATTCTGCAAAACCAGACGTTTCGGCAGTGCCATCGACTGCCATCATCAGTGACAATCAAGTGCGCTAACGTGAGGTGGTATACGTTAGTGACCACAGTACTGTGGTTAAGGCTGAAGAAAGTAGTTTGTATGTAAATATTTCATTTCGAAAATAATAATTTTAAATATAAGTCTTAGAACATGGAAGTCATGTATGGTTCTCCATACCGATATTTACTTGTGGTAAAGTAACTGTGTGTAGATTACTTTAGTTGGTATCAGCAAAAATGTAAGTTTTCTTTTGACGCAGTGCATAACAAAATCATAACAAAGGTTGAGTATAATATAAAAAGAGAGGTATAATATTCTACATTTTCTAATCACTGGTAAGTTCAGAATAGAAATCTTTTTTAATACAGGAAAAACATCAAAAATAAATGCAGGAATATATAAAGTTAAATGAAGAACTGCAGCGTTATTGCTTGTGCGTGTACAGATAGAAAAAGATATGGAAATTGAAGCAGAGTGAAACAAAGCAAAGTCAAAGAAGAACTGACAGTCTGAAAACTGGAAAAGAAGATACATTCAACTGCAGTTTTTGTAATTTAACGTTTATCATCAGATAAATCCTTGCGAAAATTCTGTGACCTATTATCTAATTCTTTGAGTATTCATGTTCAGCAGACCGATATCCATTTCCCTACCCTGAGTCGTTTACCAACCTACCGTTTGAATTTCCAAAACAATCATTACGGTTTGTATTTAAATAAAGCTTGGAAAGTGACATAGAAGTCCTTTAGGACCGTAAATTTTTATTTGAGTTCTGTTATTTGGACTGGTTGTCATCCACATCTCTGAAAACCAAATCATTTGCCTTCCACGTATCTCCTATCTGTCGTTGACCTATGCACATATTCATCTGAAATCCTCACAAGGGCACCTTCAGAACGGTATCAGCCACAGGCCGTTTAATATTGGCTACTTTGTTGTTACTTCTTTTCCTCTCATCTTATCTTCTCTTGAGACCAGCTACGGTCTTATTATCATTTTTAACATTATGCATCTGTTTTAATTTCTGCTTACTTTGTTAGATATATGTGCTGGCCACGTGGAACCTTCTCTGAATAATAAGAGGTACGTTTTTATCTTCCTGTATTTGTGTAAATTTATATTGCGCATCTCTAAGCCGCTGTTCAGTTTCTATCGTCAGGTTTCTGCTCTATCTAGTCCTCGTTATGACGATGACGTCAGCATTTAACAACACACCACAGCCAATCTGCTCGGACGTTTTAATATTTATGATGACACGGCCCATGAAAGCGTCGGTGAGATTGACAATCGTTAGCTAACAGTAATGAGCGAAAGCGTTAATACGAAGATAAATAGCAATAACATTAATAAGTAGTCATTTATTGTAAAGCATTTATATATCTATACTTATATAAGAGATTTCATATCCACTAGTTTTTTTTTCACAATAGCGACAGATCTCGTCGGGCCACAACGTGCTTAACTAATTAAATTACGCACTCATGACATCGATTGTAAGCAACGTATCACAAACACACAGACAGTACAGACACCGTGTGTGTGTGTGTGTGTGTGTGTGTGTGTGTGTGTGACTCGTGAGCGTAACCGACGACAGCGGCATGACAGTTACACACGCACTGGCGCAACTTAATTACACACGGCAGGAAACGTACGCGTCGGCAAGTTACGTAACAGAACAGTTTGCATTGGCACTAATAAAGAACTCGGTCGAACGCCTCCTTGATATAGATCAACTGTACAAAGTGTAATATCTTGTAATGCACGAGTCCGCTCCGCCTAGCAATGCAGAACAATAACGTGCTACGCTTTAACGCTTTGAAATGTACACAGTATACTTCATCATCTTCTTCAAATTTATAGTTATTAAAAAGAGCTGTTATTTTTTTACTTTAAATAATCGTTTATATAAGACAGGAATTAAAAGTACAACCAGTAACGGAAGTAGCGAAAAACTATAAAAAAAGATGGAACGAGCATGTTATGCCATGTCTCCAGAAAGAATTCCCAGAAAAATCCTGAATTATAAGCCAACCGGAAGAAGAAATGTCGGCAGACCGAGACGGAGATGGTGAAGCCGTAACAGGCAACCTGCGTAATCCTGGACAGATCCTCCTCCTCCTCCTATGGCGCTACAGCCCAAGTCGGGCCCTGGCCTCCACCAATCTCCGCCTCCAATCCACTCTATCCACTGCAACTCTCCTCCAGTTTCTTATCCCCATGTCACTCGCATCCTCTGCAACGCCATCTTCCCACCTCTTCCTCGGTCTACCTCTAGGTCTCGTTCCCTCCCATGTACCCAGCAAAGCCCTCTTGGGGTTCCTGCCATCCTCCATTCTCATAACATGTCCGGCCCAACGCAATCTTTGTATTCTTATAAATTTTGAGACTGGTATCTCTTTATATATTTGATACAGTTCGTTGTTGTATCTCAGTCTCCATGAGCCACTTTCTTGTATTGGGCCTATAATGCGTCTGAGGATTTTTCTTTCAAAGGTGTCTACTATGTCGACTGTTTTCTGTGTGATTGTCCATGCCTCACATCCGTAGCATAACACCGGTCTGATGACAGTCCTATATATTTTCATTTTTGTTTCTCTGTGCACATCCCCAGACCTAAATGATGGCAGCAATGCGAAGTATGCCTTGTTAGCCATGGTGGTCCGTCTTTGGATCTCCGGCTCCTCTGATCCAGTCTTTGCCAGATTCACTCCGAGATACGTGAAATTGTCCACCACTTCAATTGTGTTATCCTCTATGTTGTTATGAACCTGGTCCCTTCTTGTTTGGATAAGCATTTTTGTTTTATCCGTATTTATGGCTAGCCCAACTTCCTTGGCTTTATTTTTAAGCTCTATAAATATTTCTTTAGCTGCCGTGATCCGTCTTGATATGATGTTAATGTCATCTGCATATGCGGCTATCTGTACAGTTTTATTTGTTAACAGATTGGAGCTGTTATGTAATTAGAGGCTTATCAATAAATAGCTCCAATCCTGGACAGATAGATGATGATAATCGTTTATCAGTTCTGAGATTTATTTCTGATAAGCGCAAGATTTCGTAGTGCGCAAAGGATATTTTATCATCAAATCTAAATGTAAAAGTGTGATAATTTTTCTGTAATCTTGCTCCCGAAGACAATCAACATTCTGTTTATCAGCGCCACGGCAGCTATACTCATCTAATTAAATTTATGCTTGCGTGCATTTGTCATATACATAGTTTTTAATTCCATTGCATTTATTATCAGACAGAGCTGAAATATATTGCTACTGATCCAATATAAACCCTATATAATATTTCATGTCATTGTTAAAGTAATCTATAACATTGTTATTTCTAATATCATTCTATTCATAACATTCATCATCTTTATCATGGCTTGTTCCGGTCTCAAATAGGCAAAGATTAGAGCTGGTGGTCACTCCAGCACTTCCTCGGAAGTCCCACACCTCTCCGTCCCCTCGGGTTATAGTTCCCTAGTTGTTTGGAGATGCGGCGGTTATGCATTCGGCAAAGATGTTCCCACCAATTCAGCCGATACTGGGCGATCCTGTCGAGTATATCTGTGTTTCTTCTATGATCATGTAGAGTATACCCTGCCACGTGCCTGAGACATCTCATTTCCGCCGTTTCGATGCGACTGGCCTGGCTTTTCGTTAAAGTCCAATTATCAGACCCATAAAGAAGTGTGGGAAGAGCCATCACCTTGTAGAATTTTAGCCATGTTCCTGTACTGGCTGACTGAAGGGTTCGCCTGATGCTCTCGCGCATAAGGTTCAACTTATGCAACTTATTCACAACGTTATTGTATGCATTATATACTACAATATACTTCTCGTCGTATTTATTCGGCGAGACGCCCGACGATAAAAGTCTGTTAACCTGTAGTCTATCAGGCTTTCAACCTGAAGTACGAGAAGTGTTCAATAGAAACACTTTTATAGGCTGTAAAGCATTTCTTATTCAACGATTTTAAAAGAAGTCTCCATTAACATTAAGCCATGAGTCCCATTGTTGCACTAATCTGTAGATTCCCTACTGGTAAAATTCTTGCTGCTGTTTGCGGAACTATTCGCTAACAGCAAACTCTACCTCAGCGTCCGATTTGAACCGCCGTCCTTTTAGTGATTTCTTTAATGGGCCAAAAACATGATAATCGCACGGGACAAGTCGCGACTGTAAGGTGGATGTTGTAATACTTCCCACTTCATACGACCAAGCAGATCTTGAATCGTCTGGGTTACATGGGGTTGAGCATTATCATGCAGAAGAAAATGACACCATTCGTGAGATTCCCGGGACGTTTATTCTTGATGCTGACCCGTAAGCGTTTAAAGCTGTCTGCATATCGCTCAGCGTTGATGTTGACACCAGGTTCTTTAAAATCGAAGAGCAGCACACCCTGATAATCAAAAAATACGGTCACCATTACCTTTCCTGTCGAAGGTTGGGACCGACATTTTTTCGCCTTCGGAGATTGTGCATCCATCCACTGCATACTCTGACGTTTGGATTCTGGTTCGTAGTGATAACACCAAGATTCATCACCGGCAACAATTTGGTGTAGAAAGGCATTACCCTGTTGTTGATAGCGCATAAAATGCTCTAATGATAAGGCCGAACAAAAATGTTTCTTCTCATCAGTAAGCAGTCGTGGAATCCACTGAGCAGCAACTTTGTGATAGCCAAGACTATGAATGATGGAATGAACAGCTCCCACGCTGATGCTCAACAACTGAGAAAGTTCTCTAACTTTGATGCGCCTATTTGCGCGTAAGTAAAGCAGTTTCCAGATGTCTCACATTTTCATGTGATGCTGCAACACGTGCAGGCCCGGGACGGGCCAAATCTCGAGTGGATTCTTTTCCTTGTCGAAATTCATTGTACCATTCAACCACTGCAGTATGAGAATACCTATAGTCACCATATACAGCTTGTATTCTCGTATAAATTTCCATTGGCTGATGACTCTCAGCGGCCGAAAACTGAATAACGGCACGCAAATTATCTTTGGGCGGATTTTCTATCATAGATGCTATTTTTCAACCCAGTCACAACGCATAGAAAGGAGCAAACTGCAAATATTTTTGACAGACGCGTCACTAGTACTTAAACAGACAATATAAACAAATGAATTCCGTTGTCATGGCGACGTAGTCACGGCTGCGCAGATCAAACGTGTTTCTATTGAACAATCCTCGTAGTTAAAGGAATAAAGCGCAAGATTTAATTAACAAGAGGCCTGTTAACACGAAGTTTCGATCATCACGATGTAAAACGTGACTTCTAATCAAACGGGAAATTGTTGGAATCAAACTCCAGGCTATTGGGCCTTGGTCCACTAAAGTTATAATTTCCAGACCATTCGGCCTCATCTATAGACGCCATCTTCAGAATCTTTGACACAGTACTGTGGTTGCTGACGACCATCGTGTCTGTTTTGTTGGATCGTTTTATTCACTGAAGATGGCATCCAGAGGTGAGGCCGAAACTCCTGAATATTGACTCCAGCCGTGAAAGCCTTAGAAATAGTAAACGTGAAATTACAAAAACTGCAGTTGAATGTTTCTTCTTCTCCGTTTTCAGACTGTCAGTTCTTCTTTGACTTTGCCTTGTTTCACTCTGCTTCAATTTCCATATATTTTTCTATCCGTAGACGCACAAGCAATAACGTTGCAGCTCTTCATTTAACTTTATGTATTCCTGCATTTATTTTTGAATTTTTCCCTATATTAAAAAAGATTTCTATTCTGAACTTACCAGTGATTAGAAAATGTAGAATATTATACCTCTCTTTTTATATTATACTCAACTTTTGTTATGATTTTGTTATCCACTACCTCAAAAGAAAACTTACATTTTGCTGATACCAACTAAAGTAATCTACACACAGTTACTTTACCAGAAGTAAATATCGGTATGGAGAACCATACATGACTTCCGTGTTCTAAGATTTATATTTAAAATTATTTTCGAAATGAAATATTTACATACAAACTACTTCTTCCTTCAGCCTTAACCACAGTACTGTGGTCACTAACGTATACCACCTCACGTTAGCGCACTCGATTTTCACTGATGATGGCAGTCGATGGCACTGCCGAAACGTCGTGTTTTGCAGAAAACATTGGACTGCGGCCAAACAGCCCGGGGAGGAATTTTAACAACAAACTATTTCTTTGTTGCCGAAAAAAATTGTTTCCTCCTCCTACATCTATCATTTTTATTAGAGAATTATCCCCTCCCCTTCAACTATCCTTTTTATTTGTAGATACTTCATATACCTTTCTACAGCGGATTATTATGACCTTCTTTTCAAGATACTTTATTAATCAAAATTAACTACTTTACTCTCGTTAAAACATAAAACGTTGCCGGTAAACTACCCCTTCCCCTTAACCAATCTACACAAAAATCAATAGGCCTTGAGTACTCTACACCTCAGGCATATGTTCAGAAAATTAGTTGATTCTGTTTGAATTTGCGCCAGTTATCTTTCGCCATAGAAAAACATTCTACACACACACACACTTTTCAGAAAATGACTTTTCTTCATGTTTTTAGGGTAGTACAAGCAGAATCAGCCCTTATCTAGAACACGATTTTTTTCACCATCACCATACTTCCATTTTCTTATGGAACATGGAAGTAAAAATGGCTGCGACCTACGATGGGCCAACAACGAACGCTCAAAACACATGTTACAGTAACTGCGAATATTATATTAAGACACGTGTAACATTCATATTTTAATATATGTAGAAAACGAATTATTTCGAGTAAGAAAAAAACGATTTCCGTAATTCCTACTGGTTTCTTAAAACCGTTGTAATCTTGCTTCCTTTCGTCTTGAATTGCTATAGCGAAAGAGGCATTTAATGGGAAGAAAAGACTGCTGTGTGGCAAAATTAATAAGAATTTAAGAAAAAGGTTGGCCAAATGTTATGTGCGGAGCGTTGCTTTATATGGTGCAGAGACATGGACACTGAGGAAGGAGGATGAGAAAAGATAGAAGCATTTGAGATGTGGCTTGGCGAGCAATGAAAAAAGTGAGGTTGGTTGATAAAGTAAGGAATGACGAAGTTTTAAGAAGAATATACTTCTTTCTTCAGCCTTAACCACAGTATTGTGGTCACTAACGTATACCACCTCACGTTAGCCCACTCGGTTTTTACTTATGATGGCAGTCGATGGCACTGCCGAAACGTCTGGTTTTACAGAAAACATTGGACCACGGCCAAACAGCCCGGGAAGGAATTTTAACAACAAACTACTTCTTTGTTGGCGATAACGTAGTACACATATAAAAATTATCCCCTCCCCCTTCAACTATCATTTTCATTTATAGAAAATTACCCCTTCCCCTTCAACTACCCTTTCCATTTATTGATATTTCATCTACCTTCCTACAGTGGATTATTATGACCTTCTTTTCAGGATACTTTATTTATCAAAATTAAGTACTTTACTCTTGTTAAAACATAAAACGTTGCAGGTAAACTACCCCTTCCCCTTAATCGATCCACACAAAAATCAATAGGCCTTGAGTACTCTACAACTTAGGTACAAATGCAAAAAATTATTTGATTTCTGTTTGAATCTGCGACAGTTATCGTTCGCCATAGAAAAAATTTACACACAGACACGCACACAGACACTTTTTGGAAAATGACTTCTTCGTGTTTTGAGGGTAGTACAATCAGAATCAGCCCTTATCTCGAAACGATTTTTTTCGCCATCACCATACTTCCATTTCCTTATGGAACATGGCAGTAAAAATATCAATTGAAAAAAACATGTTTAAACGCATTTGTTACTTTATTTTACGATAATTTATATTAGCTAAAAGGCTAAAGACCAGGTAAACACAGCTACAAAAAAATTAACTAAATTCCTGCAAAAAAAATAAGACGTTTATCACACGACTCGGAGAAGATCGTTGTACCCTTCAGGAATCCCATTCATTCGCAGTCAAGGTAATCTTCTCTTTACGTCAGCTTTGTGTTGTGACGCACGTTTTTAAATAAACCTTCGTTTTGTAACGCGTCCGTAAGGCGTGTCGTGGTTGGGAGTGACTGTTATTATTTGACTACTACATTTTAATTTTCTGTCATAATGCATAAGCTTGAATGTGCGTTGAATTAGTTAAAGGTTATTTGTCCGTGCTAAATTTTTTCGAATTGCAACTTTTTATTCAAGTCACAAGTGTTAATCCATGGCATTAGTGTTGTTTTCAGAGCTTCAAACCGTCGTATGCGGACTACTTGTACGAATCAACACCCAAGTTATTATCACTTTAAAAAAGTTACTCTAAAATTTTAAACTTGTAATTATAATGACGGTACAAAAAATGCCTACAATAGTACTTCGATTTACATTGTTAAAATTAACTAACTAGAATGTGAACTTTAACAGCAGAGAAATTCTTAAGAAATGGTAGTATAAAATTAATAATTATAGTAACTGCACTTGGACTATCATGAGCCTGGACAACTTTTGCTACTTCACACCCTAATGCTGTCAGAGCATTCGAGGACTAAGAGTTCGCTTTTCTTACTTTATCTTTTTTTTTAGAGGAATTTAATTTGAGCAATGAGTAAAAAGGAACCGGGATATACTACCCCAGTGTTAACGTGGAAAACTGGACATTAATCTACAAAATCCAAACTTCTCAGAGGTTG
This sequence comes from Magicicada septendecula, assembly GCA_034769895.1. Lineage (NCBI taxonomy): Eukaryota > Metazoa > Arthropoda > Insecta > Hemiptera > Cicadidae > Magicicada > Magicicada septendecula. The sequence goes on along the minus strand of CM068374.1, from coordinate 464,140,564 downwards.
GCTGGCTCCTTAGATTCTGAGGTGGGCGGACAATCATTGCTATAAATGGCCCACTTGTAGGACCACTTTGCCAAATAGATCGCCACCTGGTACTGTGGAGAGAAGTCAGAGCGAAGAAGGATTAGGTGACCAATGGCTCCTTGAAAATTACTGAAGCGAATCTGGAGGCTGCTTTGGAAAATACGCAGTAACAGTAAAAAAAAATCTTTACCATACAACAATGGATTAATTCTGCCAAAATAAAGTGTCAACAAGATACGTCTGACAGAATAAAGTATAAAACGGATGAGGAAGAACTAGCCAAGGAGATTGGGGTGGATGGGGAGGAAGAAAAAGCACTGCAGCGTTCTGTGTTAAAAATCATGTTATTCCCGTTAATGTTAACGTGTCTCATAACCTTTCAAAGACAAAATTTAAAAGTTGAGTGGATAGTACATTCCTCTGTCTCAGTCCTCGACTACTCGAAAATTCCTCATTAATCTTACTCTGGTATTTAACTTCTCAGAACTTGCCACGTTGTGAAAGGGTTATAATGTATTTGGCAGCTGTTATTAATTAATTATCATCATATAATATTCTGCCGCAAGGTAGGTGCCAGACTTCATTGCCGACTCCATTCATATCGATTCCAGTCTTCGTCTCTTTATTCGACTCCTCACATCGTACTCATCCAAACACGTCAGTCTTCTCTTCTTCTCTTCTTGTACAACAATCTCTTTTCTTGCTTCCCTCAAAAACAGTTCCGATGTATCCAAAACTAATTCTCTTTCTCCTCTTTGTATTCTCCCCCTTTCTCCTCGCAAAAATATTCTCTTCTTATCGATTCTTTCGACCGTGTTTTCTTTGCTTCCTTTATCAACTTATATCTTACATCAGCTTTACTATTCATAATTCCAGCTCCTCTGTACTATCTGCATTCCTCTGACCGTGTCTTACACTCATAAAGTAAAACATTACATACAAGTAAACTCCCTGAGCCGCAGTACTCGCTCACTGTTCTAACGGATTACATTTGTTATTACATACTTTTCAATATTAGATAAATTTTCAATTATGAGAAAAAGTACAAAAATCCCCATTTTTTCTATTACTTTTTTAGTAATAAAACAATTGCAGAGCACAGTCATAATATAAAAACTAAAAATTCAAAACCTTCAAATTTGGGTAACAATTCCTTTAAGTCACGTGGCAGGATACTCTCATGATCATTGAAGAAACACAGATATACGGCAGAAATTGAATATTATGAGTATCCTCGACTGGATTGCCCACTATCAGCTGAATTGGTGGGAACATCTTTGCCGAATAGATGACTGCCGCATCCCCAAACAACTATGGAACTATAAGCCGAGGGGACGGAGAGGTGTGGGACGTCCGAGGAAGCGCCGGAGTGATCAGCTCTATTCTTTGCCTATTTTACCTTGGTGTAAACCTTGAAGATAATGATGGTGATGATGATGATGATGATGATGAATTCCTTTTAGTCTAACATCCTGTTGGACTTTCACAATTTTTTAAAATTTAAATCTCTTTTTTATACCCTGGGGCCCAAACATTTTGAAATTGCTAAAACTTTGCCAAAAGTTCTTTTTAATTGGATACCACACATAAATTTTTGCGACTTATCATTATTGTCATCAAATTTTTGAGCACTGACGTCTGAAACTTTTGAAATTTTTAAAGATGAACACCTCATTGGTATTGTGGTTTAAATTACCTTTAAGCTGACACCGCACATGGGTTTTTCGATTTTTTCACAATTTTTACCTCCACATATTTGTTTCCGTCCCTACTTTTGGAGGCTTCTCAAACGGTAGTTTTCTGTAGAGTAAAATTAACATGCATGCCAAGTTTTACAAAAATCGATTGATGCGTTCAAAAGTTATCGTGAGGACTTACCCGAAACAGTTAGATAGACGGGCAGACACACAAATGGCAAACGGTCGACTCAAAACTGAGAACTCTCTTGCTCGTTCAATAAAACACTTCAACAGTCTAGTCCTCAGGTCCATCACCCCCCCCCCGCACACACACAGAGTTATGCACATTATATGATTTAATGAGACTAACGTTTTGTATAACAATTCACTATTTAAATTTACGGAAATTAACGGAATATATGTCTTTTCTATGAGACATATTATCATTTTGTGGTATTAATATTTCACAAAATAAAATTGATCAAAAACTAAATATAAAAAATAATAAAAACATGAAAGTCAAGTAAATTTTTTGTTGACAATTTTTTGCCGAAATGTTTATGAATTTAGTATACGATAAAAGTAACAAGTCCAGCACAGATAAAACTGGACTTGATCGCTGGTATTGTTTTAACAGTTGTCGGCCTTGTTTTAACATTGACAATGTTTACAAGGACGTGTCGCACATTCGAAAACGACCGCTGGTGCGTGATCGAAAATGGAAACCGGTGAGTTTCCATAGAAACTACTTCTTTGTTGTCAATAACGTAGTACATATATAAAACTTCGCTTATAAATGCTACTACATTTAACATATTATCTGTACATTCGTAAATGAAGAATGCATTCATTGATTGGTGAATGAAGAATGAATTCATTGATTGGTGAATGAACATAAATATATATATTTTTTAGATTTATTGAAGCATTTTCAATGCCCTTCTCTGTGCATTGCATTTGTGCAGTGCCTGTAAATTTTTTGTTTTCCGTGCAAAACGTTCAACGAATCGCGTTCATTTGTAAGATGAACAAAATGTACTTGTTTGAATTCGGTTTGTAAAATCTTTGACAACAGACGGCGCCATGAAAGCGACAAAAAGATTTTGTGAACACTGTTTAATACTACAGACTGATTTACTAAAGCTTAAGGTTTTTAAGTTGCAGGATTCGACGTTCTGTGTTAAAATCCAGTGTAACAAGGTTTGTTTTTCAGCCCTCAGGTCGACCCTGAAGAACCTGCGATACCATACTACGATAGTAATGGGCTTCTGAAGCTCATGCTGCCCACATTACCTTCCCTATATGATAAACGCTTTTACACAGATTATCCTGCATTTTATAGAATTATCCTGAATATCTCCCAAACTTTACTTTAATTTAATTTAGAATCAGTGTCGGCTTCAGAATTGCGTTAAAATAATCTGCTATTTTTAGATATCGCTCGGAATGTAGTCCTCCCTGTTCGGCGTGTTTTTACAAATCCAGGCTGACAAGGTTCGTTTTCAACCCTCAGGTCGACTTACCCTGAAGAAATGAATACCAGCGATAACATGCTGCGATAATAATGGGCTCCTAAAGTGATTGCTGGCAAGACTACCTTCCCTCTTCCCTGTATGCTAACCGCTTTTACATAGATTATTTTGCATTTTATAGAATTATCCTGGCTATGTCCTAAACTACTTTCGAACAAAAAAGGCGTTATTAAATTAACGTAGAATCAGTGTCGGATTCGGAATTGCGTAAAATAAACTGCTATTTTTAAAAAATAAAATCATTTTTGGTTTTGCAACTCCGTTTTTGGATTATCGTGCTCCCTGTTTGACGTGTTTTTACACGATCTTAAAACGTGCTTGCAAATTTGTATAAAAATTAACTCTTAATTACAATAACACTTTATTGTTTGTAAATAAAAATACGGGTAAAATTTGGTTGCTAGTAGTTTATATTATTTTTCACAATATATTGAATTCACGTTTGGCACATGGTAAAATACGTCATCGTAATACAAGATTTAAAAACACGCTTGTCAGTTTCAACAATTTTCATTAACAAACTCAGGTAATTTTCTTCAACCCATTAAAGATTACTCTTTAAGAATAGCCTGATAGACTGACACAATTATCGGAGTTCATCATCATCTCTTTAACGGTTTTATGCTTTAGCGGCCTGTTCCTATTCCACAGTCCACATTTTCTTAGCTCTACCAACTTTTCTTCTACCTCTAGAGTTATAATCTTTCCCCATCTTCGGTATTCTACTTTCTTTTATTCTGTCTATGTGTTGAATCCATTTTCTTCTGTATTCTTTAGTCCTTTCATTAATTGAAAAAATATCTAAATCACTTCTTATCTCCTCATTTCTTATATGATCTCGTCTATTACACCTTTTAACCGACCTCAGAAATTTCATTTCTGCTGTTTGTATCTTCTATTCATCTTTTTTCTTTATGACCCAAGTTTCAGAACCATACAGTAGTGTGGGTATTACCATTGTTTTATAAAATTTTCTTTGGGTTTCTTTTCTAATATTTAAGGACGTTTCCTACAATGTAGGATGTTTTCACATCCAGGAGTAGGATATCCGGAATATAGAGCCGTTTGGACCAGAGCCTCTACCTACTGAAGACCGTCGTGCGTGGTGAAGAGCCACACCCTTTTCGAGGTGGTCCTATAACAGAACACGACAGATCTAGACGGCATAGGGTTGATTGCCCTATCCGGTGGTCTCAGTCGATAACTCACGGTTCCAACAGTAGCCTCGGAGACCAGGACGGATGTAATGATGAAGGCATTTGCAAACGAAAACGGATTATTTGTACACGAGATTGTCGGAGTTTATTAATAAAATTGGGTGAAACTGAGAAGTATGTTTTAATCTTTTATTTTGGTCGCACAAGCGATTTTCGATTTTCACCTCCTCATAATGTCTTGTATTTTGTTTCTGAAATGTTAAGACAAAATCGGAAACGTTTGGACAAACTAAGTACAAATTAATAGTAATGGCTTTGCAACAACCAGAGCTTGATTTCAGAGGGAACGCGCCCGAACGGCGTTCCGGAACCTCTTGGATCCAAAAAATAAATTATCGAAAAAAAAATATGAAAAGAAAAACCTAATTATTACAAAAATTTACTACCACTTTTTAAATTGTGTCCCTCATCAGCCCCACTACAAAACTAAACATTTGGCAAAATCAAACACCAGCACTAAACTTTTATCTTAATTACTATCGTTTAAAAAATCTCCTAAATTTTGAAACTTGTTTCAAAATTAAAACTACATGAAACGCAACTGGTTCTGAGAACATGTGCATTCCAGAACTTTTCCGGAGAGTCTTTCTGCCTTGAAATATGCTATTGAACGAATAGCAATATTTTCAAGTGAATGTGAGACGGGTGATTTCTGGCCATCATACAGCATTGGACACAAAGAGTAAGGAGGAAGTTCAAGAAACAAACAATATGACGACACAATGATGAAACCATGGAAACTTTTTTTAAATGTCCGAACCACCGAAACCATCACTTACAGTTTGATTGAGGCTCCGGGATGATGCCATCATGATTTATATAATGTATAATATATGTTTATATCCTAATATATACATCATGTTTCCGATTGTCGTGCGGCTAACATGACGATGGAGCTCTTTAGAAATATCGGTAAACTTTATTACCTTTTTAGATACAATTTTACACGTATGTTACATACTTTATAAGACTTTAAAAATGTAGAACTTCTTTATAATAACCTGACGTAAACTTATACGCTAATACAAAATATAAGAATATTTGTGTATGCACAACTTTTGAATTGATGTATTCCGGTACCTATAACTTTAGAACTCAACCAATGGCAACAAATGTGCAGATTATTGACACTCACGTCTTTATACGAGCATTTACAGGAAGTTCCTGTATCTCAATAACACGGTCTTGGGTCCAATTTCGTTGTAAACATTTGTCTTTGCTTTGCAGTGGCACATTACACTACTGACACGCGGATATGCTCACGTCAGTCAGACACAGGCTGCCAGTATGCCATGAGGTGTGGTCACCGAAATAACGGCGAGGTCACTTCAAGTTCAGACAAAACACCTGTGGGCTCGTCACGGTTTCGTCGAACCGCGGAAATTCCTTCAGTACCTTCGGTTACAGAGTTCACTTTCACCCTCCGGTCACGGATTTTATCGCTTTGGAATTTAACGTACAAGTGTCAAACAAACGAATCACGTTTTTGTCCTTCTCTCCTTCTTTGTTTCTTCTGTCATTTAACGCTTTTTTACACTTCAAGAAAAATAAAAAAGCAATCTTCCTTTATTTCGGACCACGAGTTTGATTATGCTGCTTGTGTATAGAATTATAAAATAATCCCATAAATTTATATTTTTTTAATAATTTAAGTAAATGTAGGTAATTTTAGTATTGAGGTATGACCTGTGAATTGTACTTCCGTACTGGGGTGAATTGGCAAACACCGTGCCAATTGGTCGATCGTTTTTTACACTGAAGACGGCCTCCGATGGTGGGGCCGAAACGTATGTTAACAACAGTAGCAGAAGCCACGGCCTAATAGCTCGGTAGAATCAATTTCAACAATAGTAGCAGAAGCCACGGCCTAATAGCTCGGTAGAATCAATTTCAACAATAGTAGTAGAAGCCACGGCCTAATAGCTCGGTAGAATCAATTTCAACAATAGTAGCAGAGCCACGGCCTAATAGCTCGGTAGAATCAATTTCAACAATAGTAGCAGTAGATCACGGCCTAATAGCTCGGTAGAACCAATTTCAACAATAGTAGTAGAAGCCACGGCCTAATAGCTCGGTAGAATCAATTTCAACAATAGTAGCAGAGCCACGGCCTAATAGCTCGGTATAATCAATTTCAACAATAGTAGCAGAAGCCACGGCCTAATAGCTCGGTAGAATCAATTTCAACAATAGTAGCAGAAGCCACGGCCTAATAGCTCGGTAAAATCAATTTCAACAATAGTAGCGGTAGACCACGGCCTAATAGCTCGGTAGAAAGCAATTTCAACGATAGTAGCAGTAGATCATGCCCTAATAGCTCGGTAGAATCAATTTCAACAATGTTGACGCCGGCCGAGAAAGTAGCCTTAGGAACTCTTTTGTAATGTCAAAGATAACAATGAGTGTGTTCATGTTGTAAACGGTTTTTGGCCATATAGAGGGATTACTTCAACGTATCGACAGAATCTCGTACAACGCACCCTAACATGGAAAACAACAGATTAAAATGTCTTTATTAACCTTCCGTCCGCCTTACGTATCGACAAATTTATAAATTTTAGCGATTCTTCTTAATTTTAAAACAGAACTTACTTCCAGAATAGAAACATTTTTTCTTTGTAAAAATGCTTTAACTCAGTTGAAAATACTTTATAGCTACTTACCGCCTTCGGGTGCTCCGGGTTGTCTCATCTTGTACTAGTTAACCTAAATCAACTTTTTCAAAGGTTAATATACAATTTTTGCGGAATTGTAAAATATCTTCTCACCCAATATTGTGAATATTGTGATTTATTTATCTTGTTAAATGCATTATTTAGTTAATGTAAACGCAAAAATGGTTTTACAAATTTGGTAAAATAAGTAGACCTACTGTGAAATAAAAGTACTACACTTTCTTTGGTTCGCATATTTAAAAAACGTTCGCGCCAAATAAAATCGCTGAATACCGACACGGCGAAAAGCATGGCAGTCGGAAGCCTGTAAGGTAATAATGTGTTCTTTAAAGCGCGGCACTTCCTGACACTCTGTCTGTGCACCAATCAGATTGCAGCGTTAGTAAGACGATATTACCGATTTGAGTCCACGTTGCCACAATTTGTATTCATCAACCGCAGCTTATCACCTTCAATGGAAGCGACCCGTCGTGTCGTCGTCATTCTGCTGTCGTTGTGGCCGTTGTTTAATGACATACAGATACACGGTGGATGGTATTATTCTGATACGAGATAAATCATTATGACTGATAACAGTTGCTTTGATGCCGACTGTCTTCCTTTTGGCCGAAGTGGTTTTGATACTGTCTCAGCCAAAACGACGAAAGCCTTTAATGTAAAAACATGTTCTTAAAAATGCGGTACTATTCCAACACTGTCTCTGTGCACAAATAATATTATCCCTTTAGTAAACTGACTTAATCGTTTTTAGTCCACGTGGACTCCTCATTGCCACAATTAATATTCACCAACTGCAGATAATCGCCGTTAATGGAGTCGACCCGTCATGTCGTCGTCATTCTTTGTCTGTAACCGTTGTTCAATAGTGTGGAGAAACATGTCGACAAGGTATGTACATATTACATCTGACTGACAGAACTTTCTTTCAGTGCCGCGGTTAATCTTCAAATTCAGACTACGAGCTGCTATTATCGCTGTGGCGCGGACAGTAAAATATAGGTTTTTCTGATAATTTTTGCCTGGTTTTCACATCTCCGAGAAGTTTGAATACGAAAAGTGAACGTAGAGTCCCGCGCGAGTTCTGGCTTTTATTTAGCACATTTACAAATGTGCAAATGTGCGAATGCTGTCTTTGTATCCTCGTTTGCTGTGTGAGGCTATGTGGGTGCGACTGTGCACTGCGATTATTTGTTATTGTGTCAGTATAAGCATTTAAAAATGTTGCTTTCAGCTGGTTCTCGGAACGGACATAACCTAAATAATACACAAACGTATTTCGTTAAAAATACGTAACTTATGTTAGGTGTGGCAAACATTACACTTTTCCTCATTCTGAATTATAATGGCTTGGACACCCCGCGAGTTTTCCCAACTGTAAAATATTGTTACGACCGTCTCACTGATCGTAGAAAACAAAATACAAGACACCAATGAAATCACTAATCACTAGCTTTAATTATCACAATTAATAATTAGTAATCAACTCGTAGAATAATTCGAGTTAGATTTGTCCACACGCGATAATAATGTCAAATAATAGAGTTCCACACAATTTATAACAAAATAATACTTCGACAAACACTCGATCCGCGCTAACGAAAATCACTCACGTAACTGACTGAGGATGGAGAGGCGTTGTCCCTGGGCTGAGGAAAACCTGGGCCGACAAAAAAGAATTACTAGATAAGTGTACAAAATGTACACAGAAGTGACAGTATTTTAATTATTCATATCTTGGTACATTTTAAATAAATTTAGCCTAAAAACTTGGTCGGTAAAAATAAAAAACTTATTAAAACCATCGCACACTCGATTTAGTTCGTATTAAAATATAAACTCTCCTTACGCAGCACGTTCTTGCTCCTTAACAATACGTTTTTGTACATGCAGTGCAGATAACATGCATGACGTACATGCTATTAAAATATAATAATATTCTTGTAGTAACAAAATAAAAAATAAAATTTCATATCAAATTAAAAACTTTTCAGCCGTGAGGCATAAAAAGTAGTCTGCAAAAAAATTTTTCGCTATTTAAGATAAACTAATACACTAACCAAGTGAATTATACAGAAAGATTCAAATTTAATTTTGATCTAACTCCCAACGTTTTGTCATCATTGGTTTCGAAATTATTGACCGAATCGTGTAAATTTTCTTCAGCGGTCTGCCGCACCTCCGTTTCCCGTATTGTGTTAATCATGACGATGATTCAACTAACGTATTGTACTGTTACAGAAATTGATAGAAACGCATTTTTTGTAATTTAAGCCTTAAAACAGTAAATCCCGTCGGCAGCATTTAGGCAATCGCTTTACAATCGGTTAATAGGATACATTTTTTTTTTTTTTTTTTGAAGCTCCAGAGGCGATCTACTTTCATTATCAAAAGCCTTTTCGAGAAAGTTAGAAAAATAATCTATGTTTCTCTATTAGTTCTTGTCTTTTTTTACTAACTCCTGTAGTGTGACTATTTCATCTATCGCCATAATTATTTCTTGAAAACTTACTTTTCCTCACCTGTTCTATTGTGTTTCTATTAGTGAATTTATTGTTGGTGTGAAGAAGAAGTGTATGCATTGCATCGACCTTGACGTACGTAGAAAAAAACGAAACATCACTATATCACCTAATGGAGATTTCCTTCATTTAAGCGTGTAATCTCTAGTAACAGTAAAACACAGAAGTCTCATTACATTCAACGTCCACGCTACATAATAAATACATTAGTTATTCACAACACTTCTTACACATTGAAGCAGACATTTAACAACGTCTAAAACAGCGGTTATTTTCTAATGAACTTTGCATACTAATATTCTGCATAATTTAATTTGTTTTCTTCTCTTCTCAATGAACAAAAATAAAAATCAATCAAACGGTCATGTTAAGATGGTCAACTACTTGTAACATGCAAGTAGCAAGTTTTAGATAAGTTTCGTTCTGGACATATATATTGTGACGTCATTACAGAACGTTCTACATGTTTATCGGCAGAACCAGTTGTAATGTGGTGTGCGTACGTGACTCTTAGCATGCGTTAACGAGACTGTTCCAGACTTCACCGGTCCGCGCGGACTGTGTTCAAGGCCACAAGCAATTTCGCTGTAGTGTTTTCTAGTAGTTTTGACGCGTATTATAGATTATTATAGAATCTCAGCGGGATATAATCATAAGCATTCAGCGACGCTTAGTTTTATTTATAAAAGTGAGGTTCGAGTTATTGTCGGGCGATTTACACAGTGCGTTTCAAGTGGTGTTTTAGTAAAAAGTGATTATAGTGCGGACATTATTTATAGTTGACATTATTGTTTGTGTGGACAGATTAACTTGAATTGTTGTACGAGAATAGTCTTGTTGACTAACTTGTTGATAACAAACTGTTAATTGTTATAAGTAAAGCTGATTTTTAGTTATACTTTATTGGTGTCTTGTATTTTGTTTTCACTGTAGGCCTACCATACCACGATCAGTAGACCGTCGTAATAATATTTTTAAATTGTAGTAACGAACACACACACACACACACTCATTTGAGTCTGCGAATCAACATTGCTTTTAGTTGGCATTGAGTTGTATTTCCGAAAAATATCTCAAGTACGAAAGTGTGATGTGACCGGATAAAACAAATAACTTATTAATAGGCCTATATACGGGGGCCTCCACGATGCGAACAATTACGATATTGACCGTCATAGTATACTGTTTCTATGAGATGTAGCAGTTAACTCAACGTCACTCAATCCAATATAAGTGTCTGGATTAAAATGGCTAATGCGAGCTTAGAAATATTTACATACAAACTACGACAGGTAAAACTAGTATCGATATAACAACGAATTACGTGAATTGCTCGACCCCAACGTTACGTTACAGGTCAACCCCAAGGTATAAACAAAACAGCACACAGTTGAAGCTCAAACGACGTAGAGTCAACTATAACGCAAATAAATTATTCAGATTATTACAATAGACGGAGGCTTCAGTCAGTACCGCTAAGATGGAGATATTGATTTGGATTATAACGCTTGTACGACTGTACAGTGAACTAAGCGCATAATTAAAATACTTAAAGGAACTTCTTAAATAAGAGAAAAAATAATTGCAGTGGCAAAAAGACTGTAACGCGTATATGCGATTACACTTAATTTATTTGTACTCTCTTAGTTATTGTTTTTGCAACTATATATGTATCCGTGTTTATGTGAACACGACGTCAATATAAGGTGTCAAAACTAGAGCAGGGTCGAATTAGAAACGCGTGGTGCCCTACGCTGCCAACATACTAGTGCCCCCTCCCCGATTCAAAATTCAACTTTTTTCCATTATTTACATTGACAATGGTACACAAAATTTCTAAAGTTAACAATTATTTTATTAAACTCTCATATTACAACAAATATTTAGCTAAACAGTGATTACAATAAGCATAGTAGTATTTAAGCTTGAGCATAGTAGTATACTGATCGATCCACTTTTTCTTAATTTTGTCTTAACGAAGTCGATTTCGTTTTCAATATTCAACCACACTAACGAAGATAAGCTCTCATCTCCCATAGATGAACTCAACATATCTTGAATGCGTTTTATTACAGAAAATGATCTTTCAGACTCGCAGTTAGCTATTGGACTCGTCATAAGCAGACAATAAGCTATACGCGTATATATTATAACGTTATTTGTATCGTTGATGAACCCCCCCCCCCCGTTGAGTAGCACAGATATTTATAACGTTACAAGTTTTCAATGGGTGTAATCGTAATAATAACAACGCAAATTGTTTAAAATAATTAAAACATTTATTAATTAAAATTTCAAAATAAATTTCGAATTAAAATTTTCATTATTATCACATGTTTATGGGTAATCGTAGTACCCATACTTATTGATTACATACACGTAATATCGCATATTCCATACAAACATAAAATACTCGTATGACTACAAATACATTGAATTATTAATATGGCTCTCGACTTGCTCAGTATTATGAATAATTTATTATATTCTGAAATCTTACCTTTTCAAAAATAAAATAAATCTTATTGCTATTGCTTATGCATTACTTTAATAACTTTCTATTCTTTCTAAATATTTCAATAAATTATTAATTCAAAAATTATGCTTCCACAATTACTATACAATTTAAATTTAAATATTTTCAATTGATTTAGGCCTATCAACTCAAAATTATGCTTTCATAATTACTATACAGTTTAAATTTACATACACTAAAAACTCGTTTATCCGAATCGCGTTTATCCGAAAATCCGGTTTATGCGAAACAATTTTTAGTAAATTTTAAAAATTCACAAAAGCGTTTTCCTGTCCTTTCGTATTTGGAGCGACAAGTCGAAACTTCCCCTGCAGAACTTTTAACAATGAAACGACTTCGAGATCGGACAGCCAGCAAACAAGCTTCAAAGCTTAGGCAAAAAACTATGATTGATTACTGAACGAACAAACAATAGGACTGTTCCAATACTGTAGAAACTATAATTTACAGTGCGGTGCCGTTTTATAGTTTATTGTGTCATATTCATTGTAACTTTTAAATTATTATTATTAAATAAAGTTATTGTACTTACTTATGTATTTTTATTAAAACAGAAGTTTCGGTTTATCCGAAATTTTGTTTATCCGTAACGGGCGCGAACCATCAAATTCGGATAAACGAGTTTTTAGTGTACTTTCAATTGAATTATTGATTCAGAAATTATGCTATAATTACTATACTTTGCAACCTCCAAGCTTACATTGGGAACATAGGACAATTGTGAAGAATAGTGCACGTCCTCCCATATCTCTGTGTAGTAAGCTCTGTCATTTACTGTTGAAGTTGCAAGCAGCCTACAACCACCAGCCTGCACGCCACATTTGAATTGTACGCGAACATCGCCGCGTAGAATCTGATACGCTCTCCGTTGAAATTTATGACGCTTTTAGCTGCTTAATGTTTACGTATATTATTTCATAGTTTAGTTATTCTATATTGGTGGTTGTGCAACGCTGCAACCATAACACCAGCCGCCACTGCCATCCACTTGGTTTAATTTATAAGACCGTGTACAAATGAATTCCGCGGTAAACGAGCCGTTACTCCAGCTCTCTCGTCGTTCAGATACACTGACAGCTTCGCACGTAAGCTGACATGATAAATACTTAATGCACTGCTATATAATGGAGCAGTCAATGTCTATACACCTTTACTACATTATAGATACATTCTCTAATTCTCTAATTCTCTAGTTCGTGACTACTTATTTGTGGCGAAGTGTTATGTGTTTTATAATTCTGCGCGGCTCGTTGACATTATAATTAATTGACATTATTATTGAGTGTTAACAATGTTTACTTGATGTATTGTAAGAGACTATCTTGTTGATTACAAACTGTTTAATTGTGATAATTAAAGTTGGTGATTAGTGACTTAATTGGTGTCTTGTATTTTCTTTTCTACTGTAGCATAGTAGTAGACAGTAGATCGTCGTAACACTATGTTCATAATTTAGATTTCTACTTTTATACTGTCATTCTACTGCATCCCAAAGTATACATAAGCTACAGTAATCCCTTTTTATCAGCGTATTTTTATTTGGGGTTTCCGATATCCGCGGTTACCAATTCTTCATTTTTAATGAAGAAATTTGTGTTAGTGGTTGAAATCACAATCAGAATGATCACTGTTGCACACCACTATATAAAAATTATTCCGATTAGCGCTTTCAAGCTTCACAGGGCTTGAAAGCGCTTTTGTTTGTTTGTTAAATAGAGATGGAATTAGTAATACCGGGAGTACGTAAAATGATGTTTGTTAAAAGAGCACAGAGGAGGTCGGACGAAATGATACTTCCGGAGAGAAATACAACGAACAATCTGAGGTAATATAAAACAACATAAGTAACTAGTTCCTTTAAAAAACAAACTTAGTCTAATAAATTTCATCAAAAACTTAAACAAATCCAAACGTTAGTATGTTACTGTATTTAGGCTACTGTGTGATGTATTATTCTAGTACTAATTTGAACGTGTACTCTACAGTATATGGAACAAGTATATGTACATGTGTCAGGACTCTCTTAACATTGTTTTGTTAGACAGTTACAGATTAAACGCTGTTGAGCGCCCCCCCCCCCCCCCCCATGTGGCCAACATGTAGGTTCAGGCGTAGGGTTGGATTTCTGAGGGCAACATATTATTATATAACAGTAACACATGCACAACATAAATACGAGGCTTATTCAGAAAGTACGTAAGGTCCGTTTTTAAATATTGCCGCAGGGGTATCGATGCCATCACGCTGTTGCGCATGAGCGGACAGTTTGTTGATTCATTGGCAAGCCAACAACACTATTTGTAAACAACTGTGCACTGAGTAAGCTTCGTTGGATGTGTTTATAACCTCGAACCGATTCGAGACGCCCGCCATGTAGGTATGTGATTTGGTTCTTAAATGCGAAAGGTGTAAAGACCCAGTTAGGCCGTCACGTAAAATTTAAAAACTAGACCGCTTGGCCTAGATGGAGCGAAAATGTGCTGGAGCCCAGAGTGACAGGACTCGCAATAAAACACTCATGTAATCAGTAACAATTTTTATTAGTGTTATTTTAGTTACAGCTTCAAAAGATTGAATCCTAGTTACGCATTACAAATTTAAATTATGTGAAAATTTTAAGTACAACGTCATTGAAAAGAAAACTGGCTTCTGGAACCTTTAACAGCATGTCTTTACATTGATATAGAATGTCAGTTAGACTTGATCTAAAACTGGTGGAGTTGTTCTGCACTGGCTTAGTAATTGGAATGCTCCCACCTGTACATTGAAGAACTGACATGGTACTCTGTAGAGCAGTCTGCGATTAGTGTTGGTGGTGGTGTTCGAAGAGTCCAGAAATTCCAGTTAGTCCATTCTGTGCAGCTGTGTGTTGGGGTCCTGTAGGCGTAGGATTGCTGAACCTGACGGCTTCGGGGAGCTTCGCACTACCCTGCTCTGCGGATGGTGACGGATGTCAGTGTCACCGTCTTCGTATATCCCTTTCTCCCGGCTGCGCGGGGACCCTGAAACGCCTTTACTAAATCACGAAGTCATGTTAAGATAAAACTAGTTACGTATGGATAATGAACTCCCCTGAGATCAGCACACCTCGTTAGAAGTTGAAGACGAAATGAGGCAGAACCACTCATTCTGCGGACCCACCATGGTACAAAAATTATACCAGTTGCGGATTGCAAAGTCTAACCTTCGGCATGCTGTTTTCATGACGCGTGCACAGCTGACACAGTTGACTGCCTTACTGGATCGCATCGCCGTTCACGGTCGCGGATTACTGATCAAGTCAGCTTTGCCACCCAGCGGCCACGCTCTTTTGGCTCTTCAAATCACACCGGGAAAATTCAAACCCCGGCACAAAGGAATTAAAACAATTGAAATTCATCGTCAATTGCGATTTTTATGGAGAAGAAGCAATGAGGAATTCAATGGTATCAAGACGGATACGACATTTTTGCTTAGTCCGATCCAGAGTAAGCGACGTAGGATGCTTATCCGGGAGATTGCGATGAATCATGGCACTGCACACACACACACTGCCGCTGCAACGCAACATCTCCTCACAAAGTTTGGCTGGCAACAATTTGATCATCCGCCTTACAATCCAGACCTTTTCAATTTGAAGTCTAAATTTCACTTATAAGCGTAGAATGTAAAACATGCAAAAATTTAATTCTACAAAGCCTCTTCTAAAGAAGACTTTTTTTTGTGTATTCGATAATCACGTTATAAAAATTTAGGCTAGCGAGTCGACAACTCGGATGTTGCGAGCACTCGGTTTTAACGATCACATTTGTCCGATCCCTTGAATCTCGTTATAAGCAAGTTACTCTCTGTATGCTAGAATATAAAAATATTTACTATTGAGCTTTACTTGGAATTATGTTTTACGTGCGTTCCACATAACCACGCCTTCGGAGAGATTATATAAGAGTGGCTTTCTAGGTCGGCGCTTACTGTCAGTCAAAAAAGAAAGACATATGTCTTCCAGTCAGTCACCGCTGCCGACAGCTGTAATGTGACTAGTTGTTGAGGCGATTTCGACACTTCTGCTGCATTTGTGATTAACTCTGTTCTGTAACGATTGATATAATAATAGAAGTATGTCTATAGCCCAACTATGAAATGTTGTGTTTTTTATTAGTTACGAGCAAACGTGACTCCCTTGATTTGTAATTGTTTCTTTAAGTATGCAAATGTTTTTTTAACGCTTCAGCAGTAAGAAAAAGTACAAAATTTAGCGACTCTATTTTCACAATTAGGATATTTGTACGTACTCGCATGTTTATAACAATAGATTTCTTTGTTAGTAACATCACAGATTCCGAGTGGACTTCACTGTTAAAATTAGCCCACAGTTGTCGATTTATTTCTTATAGCTTACAAGTTACCGATTTAATCGAATTCAAAGGCTACAGATAAACGAAGATCACCTAAAGATTTATTTCATCATAAAACTGACTTTATTTTGATAAGTTATTCTATCTTACTGACGCATCAGACCATGTATTTCTTCCGCCGTAGAGGCTAAATAGTTGAGATGCCGGAGCTATTGTTTGTAGATGGATGAGTACTTGGCCCATCCGAAACTGAGGAGCCAAATGTCTCGACCTCAGTATTCACGTACCCTAGAGAGCTGACTTGTCCATGGCCACGTTCTGTATTGCTCTCCGACAACACACCCCATTGCCGATGCGTTCCATCTTATCAGACTCTTCTTGGAGTCAGGTTTCACCATGAAAAACTATTTTTAAAACAACCGTTCCGCTTGTTACCAACTCTCCTAAAATACATCTCGAAGTAGTTCTGAAAAAGTGGGAAGACTTCTTGTGCCACCTTATGTGCACTGTGTTTGAACACGTTTTTGTATTGATAGCTCAATACAGAGGTCTGACTCGAAAACCCATTAAAGAGTACAGGAAATGGGGGTTGAAGTTAAACATAAAATATTGGCTATAAAATGACCTTATCTTAAAAGTCAGATTCGCCACCAAATAGACTAAACATTATAAACATCTTGTTCTCTTCGCGACAACCCATTACTGAGTCAAGGCCTCCTTTAACAGCCTCCGCCAGTTGTCCCGGTCAAGTGCAGCTGCTCTCCAGTTCCGGTTCCCAAGGATGTAACTGACTGGCTGAGAAACTGATAG
This sequence comes from Magicicada septendecula, assembly GCA_034769895.1. Classification (NCBI taxonomy): domain Eukaryota; kingdom Metazoa; phylum Arthropoda; class Insecta; order Hemiptera; family Cicadidae; genus Magicicada; species Magicicada septendecula. The sequence goes on along the minus strand of CM068374.1, from coordinate 464,123,241 downwards.
GTTTCTGCACATAAAAGAGGTTGACAGATGAGATATGTGAATTCTCCGATCCAACTTGGAGGACCAGGAACTTTGATTTCGGAGTGCTCTTCCCCTAAAGAGTTACTTTCACCTCAGCTGACGAGCTCTCTCTGCCCGGTCGCAGTAGGCTATCTGACTCAGCCCATGTGTGCAGCCGTTGGGCTACTATAGCCTCCTCCGCCTCCACACTAGATGCACACCCTGCTGCCGATGTGCACCATCCTGCCCGGCCAGGACCCAGGACACCCCCAGGCTGTCCTGACAGAACCCCCATTCTCGTTTGCTTCCCGATCCACTCCCCAGAAAGGATTGGTTATCACAACCTTGGAGTGGATTGCTCGGCGTAACAGGGTCCACCGACGTCTAGATGAGAGTGGAGTTGGGGTGGAGAGGCTGGGGCATTTCTCTTCTATGAAAGCATATGTTCGCGTCATATCTCCTTTGGATCCCCATTATAAACATCTGGAAGTTAAAATTTCGCGAGCATGGAACACTTGACGACGCAAACAGGAAAACTGCCTAGGTATAAAAGTGATTGCCCTGTTAATAGTGATCATTGGTATAGAGCATTACAAAATAAAATAAAAATAATATATGTAATATTGCCATAAAAAGCAATATCACTTATGTTTGTGAAGTATGGTCCCTGCAGGAGCAAACGAAAGAATTACAGAAATGGATTTTTGGCGACGGCCGGATGGAAAATCCAGAAGAGAATAGATACCCAACTGACCGATAACAAAAATTATGACTACGATTTATACTAAATATACCACATCAACAGTAAAGAGCAAGTCTGCTTTGTACAAGAAATGCAAATTGCCAAACAAACACTCCAAAAGCAGATGGTAAAATGTGAACTCCAGAAAGAAGAAGAAGAAGACCAGGCAGAGAGGATATAGATGTGAAATCGAGAGAAAGGAGGGTTTGAGGAAAATCTGTTGGTTGATTGGGATAGATGGCGACCGGAAATAGGAAAACGTCGGAGAACGCTGTAGCTGATGCAATCGCGCGCGCGCAAGCGCGTCTGTGTGTGTGTTTAGATTATGATATACTGTGTTTATAATGTGACAGGTTGAGGGCTGTCAATAGAATTGCAAGGCTTTCTAGGAAGTGGTAAAATATAGGACTTTCCTGTTATTAATTTGTGAAATGATAGGCGCTGAACAAAAGGGCAGTTGTGTATCTAGTGATTGATGTAATGAAATAAAGTACATACTCTGTTCATTTATTTTATTTTATTTTTTTTATTAATTTAAGAAGTTTCTAACCATTTCTAATATACTCTTTTCTTATCTCGTGTCCTTTCGCACACCTGTGTAATTTCATTCCTTGGCTCTTGTGTGCGAGTGACATCTTTCTTAGTCAATACCCGGGATTCTTTACCGTACATACTCTGACCTTATAAAATTTCAGTTGTATTTCCTGTAGGGTTTTTCTTCTTAAATGTTTTTACTATTTTGCCACACACGATTTGAAATTTGTAGAATTTGGTATTGAAATACCTGTCAAAGTCAAAGCTAACATCGCAGACCAGATAACTAAAATGTGGCACCTGTTCAATAGGGCTATCATTAAATGAGATCTTTGTTTGTACTCGCACAGAATGCCGTGAAATGTTAAAACCTTGGCTTTGTGAGAGGAGGTCTTCAAGTTATCTAACAAAGCAATTCAATTTAATTTATGAAATGATAAGTGTAGCCTCTGAGTCTTCAATTAGATGAGAATCATCTGCAAATACCAGTACATTCAAAATCATACTTGATCCTAATGGTGCACTTTGTGGTCACCTTTTGCTTCCATTAAAAATGTTTCGAAATGAATACTACAGCTATAGAAACAAATTTTCAACCCAGTTCTCTGGTTTATTTTATTCAAAGCACGAGATCAATAAATCTCGGTTATATAAGAAATGCAGCCACCAGTTACGTAAGGTCCAGCTAGCAGGTGTGACTTGGAAAAACGCAGCGAGTTTTCATATTGCGCCACTTAAACTGACAATGTTTCCATATTTATGTCCCTGGAATAAGTCAGCAATTTTAAATATCTGGACTACAGTGTGTCTTATCATACAAGCAACGACGTTGTGAATAAGTTCCATAAGTCCAACCTTATGTGCAGGACTATTAAGCGAACTCTTAAGTGAGCAAGTAAAGAAACACATCTGAAATTCTACAAGGTGATGGCCCTTCCCACATTTCTTTATGGGTCTGAGAATTGGACTTTAACGAAAGGCCAGGCCAGTCGTATCCAAGCGGCTGAAATGAGATTTCTCAGGCACGTAGCAGGATGTACTCTCCATGATCATAGAAGAAACACAGGTATACAGCAGGAACTGAATATTATGAGTATACTCGACAGGATTGCCCAGTATCGGCTGAATTGGTGGGAATATCTTTGCTGAATGGATGACTGCCCAAACAACTATGGAACTATAAGCCGAGGGGACGGAGAGGTGTGGGACGTCCGAGGAAGCGCTGGAGTGACCAGCTCCAAACTGATGTTTTGAGACCGGAACAAACCATTTTTAGTTTAATCCTTGCAGATGATGATGATGATGATGATGATGATAATGATGATGACCAAAATTTTCTCCCATTCTACAGTGAGGCGTCTTCAGGACTTGACTGAGACTGCTGTCTTATTCAGTGGCAGTCAAGCTACTGAAAACATATCATCAAATAATGGGTGATACTTTTGGTGCCAACAAATATAAAACTTATGCAACTCCAAAAACAGACCTGGTTTTTATGATGAAAACCAGTTAGGCTTACTAGTAGAATGGCACGCTATAATATCGACAGTAATCTCTGAAACGCGAGGTAATTTTGGCATCGAATACAAAAAATATTTACACTTCTTACCTGATTAAAATAACTGCGTTCAAATGTTAGATTATATCAGCGTGGTTTGCGCTTTTAACACATTGAGAACAGATTCTGGCACAATACGCGAAAAAATAACTGCCACTTTTTTTAACTTGATCGACTTATTGTCACAAGAAGTCGCGGTGTACAAACTGTTTAAAAAAACAATCATCCCAGTTTGTTACGTTTGCAATTTGCAATTTTGACCGCGGCTCACAGACCTCCTGGATAATTACTTTCTATCTATTTCATACAGTGGGTTCGGATTAACAACTAGAAAGATAAAGTTTACCAATAGACAACCAAAAAATACCAGACAGATAGGACTATAGCAGAAAGTTGTCCTTACATCCAGGGGCGGATTAGAAGCGCGAGATGCCCTATGCTGCCGTCAGACTGGTGCCCATTCTCTGATTCCAAATGCAACTTTTTATCCATTATTTACACTGATAAATGGCACACATAATTTTGAAAGTTGAATTCTGGCATACAATTATTTTATTGAATTCTCAAATTACAACAAATATTTAGCTAAATAGTGATTACAGTGACCATAGTAGACACTATGGTCTACTGTGGTACTTAAGCTTAGAAAACACTAGTCAATCCATTTTTTCTTGATTTTGCCTTAATGAAGTCTTGTATAATTTCTTCTAAGTCGAGCAATTCAAGTACATCGGTTTCAATATTCAACCTTGTTAACGAAGATAATCTCTCATCTCCCATAGTTAAGCCCAAAATATCTTTAACGCGTTTTAATACAGAAAATGATTTTTCAGATTCGTAGTTAGCTGTTGAAATCGTCAAAAGCAGACGATAAGCAATGTATACTGATACGACATCACAGAACAATCTACGTGTTTGTCGGATGTGCCAGAAGAATCTCGCTCTAATGTGTGGGGCATACGTGACTCTAGACGAATTCGCGAGAGTTTTCTCGAAGCCGCCAGCCGCGCAGACTGTGTCAAGGGCGCAATTAATTACGTAGTTCACACTGGCGCTAAGACGTAGTTTGGAACGTTCTGGTCTGTGAGCGGAGGTATAAATACATGGCGGCAGCGGCCTTAGTTTTCAGTATTAGTCGCGATATATTTACAGTGCGGTCCGAGTTTATTGTCGGGCGATTACAAGTGATTATCGGGCGATATTACTGTGTGCGTCCAAGTGGTTATTAGTGAAGTATTTAATAATCGGGCGGGATAATTGTAGTACAATTGTGTTTAAATTTTGTGGACATTTTATTGCGTGTGAACAATTTTTATTTGATTTGTTGTAAGAGACTGTGTTGTTAATTACGAACTGTTTAACTGTGAAAATTAAAGCTGGTGATTAGTGACTTAATTGGTGTCTTATAATAAGCGCAGTGGCGTAGCTAGACTTTTTGGCGCCCGGGCAAGGAGATCGTCTGCCGCCTTGCTTTTACAATTAAAAGGGGGACAAAAAAGCAAAAATTAAAGTCCATCCAGTGAACGAAGTACTTAATAAATGCAAATATGTAAATTTTTGTATGAAAGCACGTCCAGTAAACGTCTTAAGAATATTTTTTAAGCCAAAGTTAAGAAATTACATATTACTAGCAGAACCCGGCTGACGTTTTCCTGCCTGTGTATATTTATTTATATAAAAATGGATGGTCTGTATGTAATCTAGAATCTATAATGCGTTGTGTAAAAATGTGGAAAAATGAAAGATGACTCATACTGATGAAATTCCATTATTTTTATTGGTATACATAAATGATCAACTATATAAATTTGTTATGAATAATTCACGTGAATGAACAATATTTTTGACTATTCCATTCGCTATATAATTGAACCAACTTAAAATAATTGAAACTAATACTAACATCTAGCGTAACGCAAGTGGATAAACAATATTTTTGGTTTTCTGATTTGGTGTATAGATGTACAGAGTTTCTGGATTTCCTACTCTGGAGCAAGCAACATATAGCTGACCATGCGAAAACATGGATTTTCTAAATTTAATCCGGCAACGCGCAGCGACTGCCCTTGAGCTTTGTTGATTGTCATCGCGAAAGCAAGACGCACAGGAAAGTGTAGTCGTTTGAATGTGAAGGGGAAATCAGTGGGAATCATTGGAATGCGCGGAATCAGCACATCTTCTCCTTTACATTTGCCGTTAATTATTGTTGCTTCAATCACATTCGGCATCAGTTTTTTCACGGAAAGTCTGGTTCCGTTGCACAACTTTGGCGTGTTCAGATTCCGAAGGAGCAGTATTGGTGAGCCAACTTTCAAGGACAATATGTGCGGTGGCATTCCAGGAGGCTCCAATGAATTGAGAAATTCGACTGGATAATTAACAGCTTGATCCTCTTCTGTAACTGTGTCAATGGATTTGTATTCCGTAACCGCACCAGGAATTTTCAATTGAATCTTATTATTGATTCGATTGACGTCATCTTTTTTTGGAGCTAAGATAGCTCGCTCGCAAAGCCAATCGTGATTCCTGAAGTTGTTGGCGATGTTCGGGAAAACCTTCTTTTCAAGATCTTCAATTGATGACAGAAGTTGACAGAAGTTCGGTGGGAACGATATCTCCTGTGTTGCAGGATCAACCGGAAGTTTGCCGTCGCCTATATCCAAAAGTTGCTTGGCAAATGTTTGTGCAGAAACATGTCCAAGTAAATGCACACGCATATTGGTCGACAGTGTAATTTTCTTCACATGTCTCCAGAGAGCCGAATTCTTCAGGCATGCGTTCAGCTCGTCTGCTGGTGTTGATCTTGGAATGACGGGCAAAATTTGACGGAAATCACCGGCGAGCAGTATCAGAGCTCCGCCCATTGGAAGTTGATCGTTTCTGAAATCTCGCAGAGTACGATCAAGTGCCTCAAGTCCTTTCTTATGGGCCATGGTACATTCATCCCAAATAATGAGTTGGCATGTTTTCAATACAGTTGCCATTCCAGATGTTTTTCCAATGTTGCAAAGAGGATCTGCAGCTAGATTTAAATTCAATGGAAGCTTGAGAGCCGAATGTGCCGTGCGTCCCCCATCGAGTAGCGTTGCTGCAATCCCCGATGATGCCACAGCCAGAGCAATCTCATGCTTCATTCGAATTTCGGCGAGTATGAAATTGAGTAGAAATGTTTTTCCTGTGCCTCCTGGTGCATCAAGAAAAAGAAGTCCACCATTTGCGCCTCGTACATTCTCCATAACTGTGTCGTACTCAAGTCGTTGGTCGTTTGTTAAGAGCCTTTTCTGAGCCTCAACATAAACTTGCAGCGCATCGACGTCGTATTGTTTTTCTCGCAATACGTCTCTATCGACAACATCATTTCTGTCACGTTCCGGTGAAAATAGCCCAAGCTGATTGAGGATTTTGTTGTTAATCGACATGCACGTATCCTCAAGTGATATCAGTGCTTCATTGAAAATGTCTTCCGAATACTGTACATCGAGGACGGGGTTGTCTCTGCGTGCTCGGAGAAGTATGTCTTCGCTCATACTCTCTTTGTGTTTTTCCCATAGATCTTTTGGATCAGAAGGCGCACAGGTTGTCAAAATTATGGCGAACAGGGTTCGTATTTGGTTAGCATGACGTGTTTCAGATGCTTCTGCCAATGTGTTGTCCCAATGTTGATCATTTTCAAGCAAACCAAGTTTGAAACATGCTTCTCTGTATGTCTGACACACTTGACCATCGATGGTTTTGATTGCTTGAAACGATGTTGGTCCTTTGACCACGTGAAGCAGCATTCGCAAATAGTAGCATTCACAATTATTCGGATGAACAGTATATACTCGTCCCAATGCGCCAGTAGAAAATATGCCAGGTATCGAAGAATGCCTGGCGCTTCGTTTTATTCTGCAAAATTTCTTCGTCGATTGATTCCAAGTGTAATAGTGCGGGACTTGGTGATACAGCAACGTTTTTGCGAATTCGTCAGTTGCACACAATTGGAAAAAAGCGGTCAACGTTGTGTTTGGTGGATCTGCAGCTCTCTGGGGTGCGTTCTCTTCCGTGAAGTAGACTCGTTGACCGTTTTCCAAGTGAACACTGAGATGCATGACAGCAGGAAAGCGTTCATGAATGTCGAAACCAAGAATTCGCCATACAGCTTCATTACTGCTAATATAACGTCCCATTTGAAATTGTTCGACTTCATTGACGGGTGCATTGGGATTCGTAAGTCCGAAAACTGCCATATCGCTGCCTTTATTAACGTATTTACATATGTATTTTATTGACTTAACTGAATTGCAAGACTCCACGTTGATATGCGCATTGAATGATTTCAAAAGCATAGGAGAGTAGGGCACAATCCATTGGTTATCAATTTCGAAATCAACGTTATTGATTTTAATAGTTGTTGTGTGTCCTCCATCATCTGGTTTTCGTCGTCTGTACAGCGGATAACCATCGCCACCAGTTTGTGTTTCTGGTAACAGCTGACGTGGATACTTTTTGGTGCATTTTCCGTTTTTCATGCATGGCGAATGTGGGTTGTGTAGTCCACATGGTCCGTGAATCATATTTTTTTTTACAATTTGAAATAATTCTGGATCTTCTTCTGGATCGGGCAGCTCAGCAGTAATGATATCGTCAATCTGAGTTGGAACAATTTTTTCAACCAACCAAATTAAGATATGAGCATGTGGTAGACCTCTTTTCTGCCATTCAATGGAATACATCCAGCAGCGAGTTTCTCCGTATATATGGTTCTTAGTGATGAGATCCATGAAACGTATCAATTTTTGTTTGAAAACTCTCGCTGAGAGGTCATGCCGATGGGATGGTTGCTGGCCAGGCAGAAGTAAATCTTTGATTTCAGTCCAAGATGGATTGCATGTGTACGTGATGAAAAGATCTGGACGTCCATATTTGCGAACATATGTCAGAGCATCCTGAGCATATTCATGCATGTGTCTTGGACTTCCAGTATACGAAGCCGGAAGTATAACCATTTGTCCAATGTTAGCAACTTTTCCATCCTTCGCGATTGCATCTCGCAAATGAATATACTCTTCGACTCTAAGCTTCGATTGATTGTAACGAATGTAATTGAGTCGTTCGCTTTCGACTTTAGCGTACATATCAACGATGAATTGTTGGAAAAGTTGACGACACTTCAGGATGTGGTTGGATTGTTTTGCTCGAATCATGATACGATATGCATAAAAATCCATACAACTGACATTTTTCGTTGGCGCAGCACCTGTGACGGGATGAGTTTGATACAATTCGAGATAATATCCGTCTTCTCCTCGCGGAAACAGTATTGGATATTGAAGTGCGTCGTATGATCGGTGTGTTTCAGTAACACGTTGCTTGGTTTGATCTCGTCTGCTGATAACAATATCTCGCCGGGTAATCTCTGTTCCGACAATAACAGCTGCTACTTCAGGGGCCATTGGAGCATTGAAGCGTCTTTCATGCCCATTCGACGGCGTTTTGTCTGCCCTGATAATGACTTTCAAGTCATCCGCTCTCGCATTCTCCAATGCGGATTTGAAATCTCTGACCAAACAGTTGTGCTCGTGGAATAATGCTCGTAATTCAGCAATAATTTCCCGATCTGTTGCTACACTAAATGCGCATCGTCGATCAATCTCTTCCTCCACATTGTCCATAAAATAAATTTGCAAAAACTGCTGATCTTCTTCGGGTGCTGGAAGAAGTGAACCAATCTGATGATACACTTGTCCTTGCACTTTGAATGTGGGCATGAAATTACCATATCTCACAATATTCGTCGCTCCAAACGATGTCATTTGAAAGCATGAGTTGTATTTCCGAATATGCTCTAGAAAGTGTTTGGACTCCCGAGTAGTTCCAGCCACGTAAGTTAGAAGTGGTTCTGGTGGCTCAGCCAGTGGTGGCAAATTGACTTTGCCATTGGAGCAACACATGCCAGGTGTTTCTTTCTGAAACTTCAAAGTGCGACAATGTAAGCACAATGTAGCCATTGGACCAATGACAACATCGCGATGCATTCTGTAATCGCAGTCTTTATCGTAATTGAACGCCGCTTTCTTGAGATCGATTCTCGTTATTGATCGAGTCTGCCGTGAGCGTTCAGCTTCACGTCGTGTGTCTCGCTCTTCGGGTGTTGCAGCAGCTCTTGAAGTAGAAGCTCTTGCTCGAAGATCTGCAACTCGCACGTCATGCTGCTGAGATGTTTCTGCAGCTCTTGAAGTAGAAGCTCTTGCTCGAAGATCTGCAACTCGCACGTCATGCTGTTGAGATGTTTCTGCAGCTCTTGAAGTAGAAGCTATTGCTCGAAGATCTGCAACTCGCACGTCATGCTGTTGAGATGTTTCGGCAGCTCTTGAAGTAGAAGCTCTTGCTCGAAGATCTGCAACTCGCACGTCATGCTGCTGAGATGTTTCGGCAGCTCTTGAAGTAGAAGCTCTTGCTCGAAGATCTGCAACTCGCACGTCATGCTGTTGAGATGTTTCTGCAGCTCTTGAAGTAGAAGCTCTTGCTCGAAGATCTGCAACTCGCACGTCATGCTGTTGAGATGTTTCGGCAGCTCTTGCTCGAAGATCTGCAACTCGCACGTCATGCTGCTGAGATGTTTCGGCAGCTCTTGAAGTAGAAGCTCTTGCTCGAAGATCTGCAACTCGCACGTCATGCTGTTGAGAGTTTCGGCAGCTCTTGAAGTAGAAGCTCTTGCTCGAAGATCTGCAACTCGCACGTCATGCTGCTGAGATGTTTCGGCAGCTCTTGAAGTAGAAGCTCTTGCTCGAAGATCTGCAACTCGCACGTCATGCTGCTGAGATGTTTCGGCAGCTCTTGAAGTAGAAGCTCTTTCTCGAAGATCTGCAACTCGCACGTCAATCTGTTGAGATGTTTCTGCAGCTCTTGAAGTAGAAGCTCTTGCTCGAAGATCTGCAACTCGCACGTCATGCTGCTGAGATGTTTCGGCAGCTCTTGAAGTAGAAGCTCTTGCTCGAAGATCTGCAACTCGCACGTCATGCTGTTGAGATGTTTCGGCAGCTCTTGAAGTAGAAGCTCTTGCTCGAAGATCTGCAACTCGCACGTCATGCTGTTGAGATGTTTCTGCAGCTCTTGAAGTAGAAGCTCTTGCTCGAAGATCTGCAACTCGCACGTCATGCTGTTGAGATGTTTCTGCAGCTCTTGAAGTAGAAGCTCTTGCTCGAAGATCTGCAACTCGCACGTCATGCTGTTGAGATGTTTCTGCAGCTCTTGAAGTAGAAGCTCTTGCTCGAAGATCTGCAACTCGCACGTCATGCTGTTGAGATGTTTCGGCAGCTCTTGAAGTAGAAGCTCTTGCTCGAAGATCTGCAACTCGCACGTCATGCTGTTGAGATGTTTCTGCAGCTCTTGAAGTAGAAGCTCTTGCTCGAAGATCTGCAACTCGCACGTCATGCTGTTGAGATGTTTCTGCAGCTCTTGAAGTAGAAGCTCTTGCTCGAAGATCTGCAACTCGCACGTCATGCTGTTGAGATGTTTCGGCAGCTCTTGAAGTAGAAGCTCTTGCTCGAAGATCTGCAACTCGCACGTCATGCTGCTGAGATGTTTCGGCAGCTCTTGAAGTAGAAGCTCTTGCTCGAAGATCTGCAACTCGCACGTCATGCTGTTGAGAGTTTCGGCAGCTCTTGAAGTAGAAGCTCTTGCTCGAAGATCTGCAACTCGCACGTCATGCTGCTGAGATGTTTCGGCAGCTCTTGAAGTAGAAGCTCTTGCTCGAAGTTCTGCAACTCGCACGTCATGCTGCTGAGATGTTTCGGCAGCTCTTGAAGTAGAAGCTCTTGCTCGAAGATCTGCAACTCGCACGTCATGCTGTTGAGATGTTTCTGCAGCTCTTGAAGTAGAAGCTCTTGCTCGAAGATCTGCAACTCGCACGTCATGCTGTTGAGATGTTTCTGCAGCTCTTGAAGTAGAAGCTCTTGCTCGAAGATCTGCAACTCGCACGTCATGCTGTTGAGATGTTTCGGCAGCTCTTGAAGTAGAAGCTCTTGCTCGAAGATCTGCAACTCGCACGTCATGCTGCTGAGATGTTTCGGCAGCTCTTGAAGTAGAAGCTCTTGCTCGAAGATCTGCAACTCGCACGTCATGCTGTTGAGATGTTTCTGCAGCTCTTGAAGTAGAAGCTCTTGCTCGAAGATCTGCAACTCGCACGTCATGCTGTTGAGATGTTTCGGCAGCTCTTGAAGTAGAAGCTCTTGCTCGAAGATCTGCAACTCGCACGTCATGCTGCTGAGATGTTTCGGCAACTCTTGAAGTAGAAGCTCTTGCTCGAAGATCTGCAACTCGCACGTCATGCTGTTGAGAGTTTCGGCAGCTCTTGAAGTAGAAGCTCTTGCTCGAAGATCTGCAACTCGCACGTCATGCTGTTGAGATGTTTCGGCAGCTCTTGAAGTAGAAGCTCTTGCTCGAAGATCTGCAACTCGCACGTCATGCTGCTGAGATGTTTCGGCAGCTCTTGAAGTAGAAGCTCTTGCTCGAAGATCTGCAACTCGCACGTCATGCTGCTGAGATGTTTCGGCAGCTCTTGAAGTAGAAGCTCTTGCTCGAAGATCTGCAACTCGCACGTCATGCTGCTGAGATGTTTCTGCAGCTCTTGAAGTAGAAGCTCTTGCTCGAAGATCTGCAACTCGCACGTCATGCTGCTGAGATGTTTCGGCAGCTCTTGAAGTAGAAGCTCTTGCTCGAAGATCTGCAACTCGCACGTCATGCTGTTGAGATGATTCGGCAGCTCTTGAAGTAGAAGCTCTTGCTCGAAGATCTGCAACTCGCACGTCATGCTGTTGAGAGTTTCGGCAGCTCTTGAAGTAGAAGCTCTTGCTCGAAGATCTGCAACTCGCACGTCATGCTGTTGAGATGTTTCGGCAGCTCTTGAAGTAGAAGCTCTTGCTCGAAGATCTGCAACTCGCACGTCATGCTGTTGAGATGTTTCGGCAGCTCTTGAAGTAGAAGCTCTTGCTCGAAGATCTGCAACTCGCACGTCATGCTGTTGAGATGATTCGGCAGCTCTTGAGGTAGAAGCTCTTGCTCGAAGATCTGCAACTCGCACGTCATGCTGCTGAGATGTTTCGGCAGCTCTTGAAGTAGAAGCTCTTGCTCGAAGATCTGCAACTCGCACGTCATGCTGCTGAGATGTTTCGGCAGCTCTTGAAGTAGAAGCTCTTGCTCGAAGATCTGCAACTCGCACGTCATGCTGTTGAGATGTTTCGGCAGCTCTTGAAGTAGAAGCTCTTGCTCGAAGATCTGCAACTCGCACGTCATGCTGTTGAGATGTTTCGGCAGCTCTTGAAGTAGAAGCTCTTGCTCGAAGATCTGCAACTCGCACGTCATGCTGTTGAGATGTTTCGGCAGCTCTTGAAGTAGAAGCTCTTGCTCGAAGATCTGCAACTCGCACGTCATGCTGCTGAGATGTTTCGGCAGCTCTTGAAGTAGAAGCTCTTGCTCGAAGATCTGCAACGCGCACGTCATGCTGCTGAGATGTTTCGGCAGCTCTTGAAGTAGAAGCTCTTGCTCGAAGATCGGCAACTCGCACGTCATGCTGCTGAGATGTTTCGGCAGCTCTTGAAGTAGAAGCTCTTGCTCGAAGATCTGCAACTCGCACGTCATGCTGCTGAGATGTTTCGGCAGCTCTTGAAGTAGAAGCTCTTGCTCGAAGATCTGCAACTCGCACGTCATGCTGCTGAGATGTTTCGGCAGCTCTTGAAGTAGAAGCTCTTGCTCGAAGATCTGCAACTCGCACGTCATGCTGCTGAGATGTTTCGGCAGCTCTTGAAGTAGAAGCTCTTGCTCGAAGATCTGCAACTCGCACGTCATGCTGTTGAGATGTTTCGGCAGCTCTTGAAGTAGAAGCTCTTGCTCGAAGATCTGCAACTCGCACGTCATGCTGCTGAGATGTTTCGGCAGCTCTTGAAGTAGAAGCTCTTGCTCGAAGATCTGCAACTCGCACGTCATGCTGTTGAGATGTTTCGGCAGCTCTTGAAGTAGAAGCTCTTTCTCGAAGATCTGCAACTCGCACGGCATGCTGCTGAGATGTTTCGGCAGCTCTTGAAGTAGAAGCTCTTGCTCGAAGATCTGCAACTCGCACGTCATGCTGTTGAGATGTTTCGGCAGCTCTTGAAGTAGAAGCTCTTGCTCGAAGATCTGCAACTCGCACGTCATGCTGCTGAGATGTTTCGGCAGCTCTTGAAGTAGAAGCTCTTGCTCGAAGATCTGCAACTCGCACGTCATGCTGCTGAGATGTTTCGGCAGCTCTTGAAGTAGAAGCTCTTGCTCGAAGATCTGCAACTCGCACGTCATGCTGTTGAGATGATTCGGCAGCTCTTGAAGTAGAAGCTCGCACTCGCAGGTTTTCAACTCGTGCGTCTCGCTCTTCAGATGTTTCAGCAGCTCTTGAAGTAGAGGCTCTGATCCGGTCAGTTTCCCGGCGCGCGTCTCGCTCTTCAGATGTTTCAGCAGCTCTACTGGCTGACAGTTGCCGCGCATGTCTGGTTGATCTTCCAATGTTTGATTTTTTGGGTGGCATTTCAAATAATTTCCAGTATTTAATGTTTGGTGACAGATGAGGCGTCCAAAGATAGTTGCGTTGTGTGTGACCCAAATGTCATTCGCCTATAAACAAAAGAACAATGGTTATGCATATCGACGTCCAACACTCAACACAATTCGAATGGAAATGGTATCCCATTTTAAACTCACTCACCAATTACTAATCACAGTCACAATCACTATTTGTTATAATTGAGGATTGAGGACAATATTATTGACGATTGATGACAATATAGAGGTTAGCGCGAAAATATTCTCCGTGCTGAAATACCTGTGTATACCAATTTTCATGGCGTTCGGTTGAACGGTGTAGAAGTTGATGCGCTGCAGCGCCATCTAGTGGCAAGTTACAGCAAAACGGATAGCGCGAAAATATTCTCCGTGCTGAAATACCTGTGTATACCAATTTTCATGGCGATCGGTTGAACGGTGTAGAGGTTGATGCGCTGCAGCGCCATCTAGAAGTTGATGCGCTTCAGCGCCATCTAGTGGCGAGTTACAACAAAGTGAACAGCATAAAAACCTTCTCCATGAAAAATACTTATATGTGCCAACTTTCATGGTGATCGGTCAAGCGGTGTCGGAGTCTATATCACGAACTTTCATACAAACTTTCGTCCCCCGTATTTAACCCCCTTAGGGGATGAATTTCCAAAAAAGGCTGAAACAGAAAACTTTTATTTTTAACCGAATGCCTAAATACCAGTTTAACATTTCTAACTTCAAAAATCTCGAAATTTCTTCCAAATTTTCGCCCCCATTTTACCCCCTTAGGGATGGACTTTCCGAAAATACTGTCTTAGGGGCTGCCTACAACCTATAAGGAACCTACTCGCCAAATTTCAAGTTTGTAGGCTTTATAGTCCCTGAAATTTCGTGATTTCGCTTTTAACTTTTTTCATCCCATTTCACCCCCTTAGGGTACCCCCTTAGGGGATGAATTTCCAAAAGGGCTGAAACAGAAAACTTTTATTTTTAACCGAACGCCTAAATTTCACATTTCTAACTTCAAAAATCACCAACTTTCATACAAATTTTCGTCCCCCGTTTCACCCCCTTAGGGGTGGAGTTTCCAAAAATCCTTTCTTAGCGGCTGCCTACACCCTATAAGGAACCTACATGCCAAATTTCAAGTTTGTAAGCTTTATAGTCCCTGAGATTTCGTGATTTCGCTTTTAATCTTTTTCACCTCATTTCACCCCCCTTAGGGTACCCCCTAAGGTGATGAATTTCCAAAAGGCTGAAATAGAAAACTTTTATTTTTAAACGAACGTCTAAATACCAATTTCACATTTCTAACTTCAATAATCATGAACTTTCAGACAAACTTTCGTCCCCCGTTTCACCCCCTTAGGGGTGGAATTTCCAAGAATACTTTCTTAGCGGCTGGCTATACCCTATAAGGAACCAACACGCCAAATTTCAAGTTTGTAGGCTTTATAGTCCCTGAGATTTCGTAGGCTTTATAGTCCCTGAGATGTCGTGATTTCGCTTTTAACCCTTTTCACCCCATTTCACCCTCCTTTGGCGAGTTACAACAAAGTGGATAGCATAAAAACTTTCTCCATGAAAAAATACTTATATGTGCCAACTTTCATGGTGATCGGTCAAACGGTGTCGGAGTCTATAAATCTCAAACAGATATACATACATACATATATATATACCAACATCCATTTTTATATATATAGATAATATTACCGGTATTCAGTTTGTATACATTTATTAGTTACAAATGTAGACTATACAAAATCTAGTAACATAAAACATTTTTAACATATAAATGTTCTAATAAACATTCAAACATCCTTGTAGTTTTAAATCGCATCGTCAAAACAATATCCTAAAGCAACATAAAGTTAAACAAAGAACTACATTAAAAATAATAAAATTAATAACTTACTATTATAGGTTAATTTTACCATCTTCTATTAATAAACACTTAATAATTATTTGTATTATTTAATAAATATTTAAAACGAGACATTTTTAAATATAACTTTCATGGTCTTAATTGCCGCAAAAATTGGTTATTAATCACTATAATCTAAAGACGAAGCAATATCGTTTTCAATTGAAAGTATCGCTAGATTTGATACCCTTTCTTGAGATATTGTTGATCGTAGTCACGATTTAATCAATTTAAGATTAATAAACGATCTTTTAAAAGAAGCCACAGACACTGGTAAAGTAAGAAAAACTTTTTAAAGCTGTTACTAGTTTTTTTGTAGGCTTCTAATCCCTTTGAAGAAATGTATTGTGGCAGACCCTGAGGTGTAAAGTCCATTTGTTCTCTGTTAACGTTTGCCCTTTTTAATAAAGTATCACATCTTTCAAGTCACTGAACAATTCTTCCCTTTTTAGGTCATTTTTTGCAAGAACTGTGCACTTAATATTGATTTGGGAAAGCTGTTCCTTGAAATGTATATCCCCATCATTTACGTACGTCTCAAATTTACAGAGGAACCCAAAGCGTTTTTTTAAATCTTTTATGTTAGAGAAACGGCTTGAAATTTCAACCAATAGTTTGTGCAAAATTTCTATTAGAGAACGTTGCATTTCTTGCCGAACGGTTAATGCAGAATCATCTGCATACACCCCTGGTATGGTGCGCTTCCTTCTTACCCTTTCTGTTGTACTGACACCACATTCATTATATACCTGCTCTGCTGCCTTAGTCCTGATATTGTCACACAGTTCATTCCTCCAAACTTTTAATTTCTCCGTTAGCGTCTCCAGAAATGTCAATGCTTGAATAAGCCTTATTCCTTTGGACTGCAAGATTTTCTGGATTTTATTCATAGAAGAAACAATAACTTGTAACGAGCCAAAAATTTAAAATTTTTTAAATTTTCACCTCGACGGAGTGCGTTCACACGAGGCTGTGTCAACGACTTATAGTTGACGCAATAAATAAAGCGTAATGAGAAGATGTCAGAGCAGCGTCGCTAACTTGACAATAGAAAGACGTTAAGCTCAAACCAACTATAGAAATTGGTTGCACAAGATGACAGGGAAAGCTTAGTTCAGAATTATTGCTCTCTACCGCTGTAACAATGTGGGCGAGGACGTTCACACTCGTACTGAGAAACGTGGCAGATGTTCGACTAGGTTACGTCAGTATACGATAGACGACAAAAAGAGTGGAACTATATGTTACAATGGAACGGATGCACTGCTCCTTAAGAAACAATACGAAGGCTGAGATCAGACAAAAACTCAAGTCATGTTACGCAGGTGGAGTTATCGTCTAAGTGACAGACAGAATTTACGAGTGGAAAGTTGGGGTGACTTCACCAGCCAGCAGATGTCCAAAATTATTAATAGCTACAAAAAAGGGGTATAGCATAGAACAATACGCCGGTAGAACCGAAAGTACAGATAATGGCAATCTAGAGAAACACTGAGTTTACTTCAGACAATAGGTTGATGGACAAGCGTCTAATAGCCGTAGTTTCTACGAAAAGGGTCAACGTTCGTCAGAGCAAAATCGGGGGATGTCTAAGAACCTATCAGAAGCCAAAAGCCAGGGAGAAAACTGGTAGAGAGCAGTGTTTCCATAACAACAGAAACGAAGAACCTATCGGAAGAACTATGACGTAGGATCTTGACATAGTGGGACAAAATATTCCAAGAAAACTCAAAACTGACCAATCACGAAATGAAGTAGGCGTGAACAGCGCCAGGGACAAAATTTTGAGTAGGGACGAATTAATAAAACTATCTGTCCAAGACGGGGAAAAGGCAGTCTTCACTCAAATTTTTCAAGTAATACACTTTAAGTACGAGAAGTTTTTCTCAAATTTTTAAACAGTTCATTTCAATTATTCGGAGCCAGTATATCTTAAATTTTCAAACAGTTTACTCTAATTGTTCGGAGTTAGTTTTACTCTAAGTTCACAAGAGTACATTAATTGTGCGGAGAGTTAACTCGAGTACGGGAGTTAGTACGTTAACTCGTAACTTAAAAGACTTAGTAATATCTTCATGTCACGATAGTCAGACTTAGTAAACTTTTAAGAGTGAATTTCGAAGTGCGATGTAACGGACTTAGATAAGAATTATTCAAAGTGAACAATCAGATCGTTACACGAACAGATATCACCACATAAATAATATACTAAACAGTTGAACTTAATTCAGTGTTACTACACCTTATTAACACCATAATGAACATGAAACATTAAACTAAGTATTAAATCACATGAATATTTGATAAAGCAGCGATATAAGTGGAACTAGACAGGTACATTAACGTTAAAAGGAACACACAACATACATCGTAAGATGAAGTATTTAATTGTACACTAAACATCAATTATTCCCATAAACCAACGCCAACGCGAGTGACCGGAAGACTGTGTATAAGTGATTGTGATAACAACAGCATTCAACGAAATGTGTCTCCATGCCATCTTCATCACTGGAACTAGACTTCACCAACGACTAATGGATATTTCATAAATCAAGTAACCATTATTTTAATCATTACTACTTAAGTTACTTCTACTGACCTGATTCTTTCAAAGAATTCATCCCTGAGAAATTATTATTAAACGCAATGAATAAATCAGAAATTAAAACGTAATTAATGAATATATTAACAAAAGCTTATCTGGATTAATGAACGCATTAATAAGTAGAATATGAATTGTTATATTATTTGATTTATATATGTATGTATGTTTTTCTTTGTTTCAGCATATATTAAAACATGAATTTGTTATTATAAAATATGTATGTATTTCAGGTACAGCGACGTATCATATGTACGATTATAATTTATTGTGAATGATAAATAAACTAGTAATTTAAGTTGATCCTATATATGCGTTTATTATTACCAAATACAACCCAGATATTAACTTAAAATTTGAAGGAAATATAAAGTTGAATTTTAAGAGTTTCTTTTGCTCAAATAAAGTAAATGAATTGACAACACTAATTTATTAAATGATATCAAGTATGTGTTTATGAATAATCAGAATAGTTATACATTGTATTAAATGGCTGCATAACGCGCGGCATGAAAGTAATCAATTAATGCAAGTAACTACATATTATCTATTGCTAATAAATGTAATAAAATATCATTATATTAATGACGCCTAAAGTACGTAGGACGTTATAAATCAATTATATCGATTTGATGTCAATATTAATATATAATATTCACATTGTAAACTGTCCAAAAAAAGAGCAAGGTCACAAAATTAAAGTTGTCTATCGCATTAATAATTAATGTTGCATCTTTCCTCGTATCAAGCGTTTCAGTCGGTGTATCCCTCAGTTTCTCCAGGTGCAGCGATCACTTCATCCACCCGAGTGGATATTGTTTTCACCGCATCTGCTTTTGAACTCTACATTGTATCACAATGTTCTTTTAGAGTACCTAATATTTACGAAATCTTTAAGAACACGCCATCTATGAGTGGAACAGGAAAAGAAGGTGAATAGACGTTCTACTGTCACAAAAAATGTCATTGCGTGAACATTAACATGAGGAGTATGAACGCCGACCAAGTTAAGTGAATGGTTGTCACGGGGAACAAACACAGCTAGTGGATTCAGATCTAATCTTCTCTTCTGAACTCCTGAGTGGATACCAGCCGTTGTTGTTTGATTGTCACCCCCTCCGTTGTTTTCAGTTCTAAAGGAATAAAGTCTATGAAGGCTTAATAATAATATATGCAGCAATAATATATTTTTGCGCCCTCTTTCTTTTTATAGGTTTATTATTTCATTTTGAATGGTTGGCGAAAGATACGATATAACCCCAGATTTACGAGAGACTGAATCCAAAAGATATCTCATGATAGGGTCAAATTTAGCTAAGTATTTTAGCAAAGCAAGAAAGTTGGCTTTTGGATTGTTAGTAATTGACTCTCGATGTCCTCTCGGTGCCAGATTTTGTTATGCAAGTTGTTAACTGTGGCAATCCCGTTCAAGGATTTCTTTCTATGTAAGTTATTAGCTGTTTTACTCATTTGTTCCTGAAACAGATCATAAATAAGTCCCCCTTTGTTTAAAGAACGTTCCAATTCCTTCCATTCTGAAAACGCAGACCGATGAGCAGGACAATTTTCATGATCCTGAATTTAACTTTCGCCACGACGAAAACCCATTTTCACTATTGTAATAGCTTCTTTAATCGTTTTTTTTGTGGAAATAAGGTCCAAAAAAAGCAAAATAGAGATTTGGTAGTCAGAGGAAACACATTCAAGTGCGATTTACCTTATCATAATGAACTGTAATTACGATGCTTGAGTATAAATAGACTAATACTGTTTACCACGCGAGGTTTATGACAACGGAAAAGCTGGCTGGTTATGCTTTTTTTCTGAAAGGAATAGTCATATCAAAGAAACAAGTTGTTTGTAGTTTTATAAACAGAAAACAATTTTTTCAAGTCTATGCTCATTTTGCCGCCCTCCTGCGTGTGCCGCCCGAGGCCTCTGCCACTTTGCCCCCCAACCCTAGCTACGCCTCTGCTGAGGCGGATGCTGGAATATAGGAGATCATATGTTGTTAAATGGACGCGTTCTGAGAGAAATGAATGAGGACTCCCACGAACCAAATGGAAGGATACAGTGGGCGTGGCGAAATTAAGGAGGATGACGGAATACATGGTAGAAAACTAAATTTTGTGGCCGCGAGAAATGACCGCTTGAGCTGTGAAGTATTAGGTATAGAGCTTGATTAAATTCGTTTGATCACAAATGGAAATTCTCAAGCAAAACATTAACGTGGCAAACATGAACGAGGCGACAATGACTGCATAAAAACCGAGTTACTACTTTATGAGGGAAAAATAAATATTACAAATAGCAGCTGCCGTGGGAACGTTACAAGTAGGACACTTCGAACAACATGCGTCATCAAATTTCCGAAATCACATTGGCAGACGAAATAGTTGGAACAGTTTCGGCATGATTACGTCAGCGCGCGCGCGCGTGTGTTCTTCTCCATTACGAAAATCGACTGATGCAAATGGCGTGCTGTAACTTATTTCGGGCATGTGAACAGATCCATTCCACAACACACACACACACATACACAGAATTCGACGTATTGTAATTGTGTAAACTGCATGCATAAACGTCTTATATAATGAAATTGAATTTACATTGTGAAACGCTCACAGAAAATGGGAAAGCAAGCTCATTTTACATTTATAATACTGAATACATTATAAACTCGATTTTTTCAATACTTTAACATTTAAAACAGTATTTATATAATATTAATTACATAACAAAGTGTCACTTGGTAAACCTGATTCCTACAAGTTACGATTCAAGTTGTACGCAATGTACGTTGACGAATGTA